>CM059187.1:81986026-82520613 GCA_030323885.1 Branchipolynoe longqiensis | reverse complement strand
GCAACAAAATAACCAGAACAAACAATCGGACAGGGTAGTAACGGGAACACTCCATTAGCAGCAGCCTCTCGAGTTCCTCTCATTGATTGGCAGGTTTCTGTTGGGATTAATTCTCAGCTAACAAAAACCGCCTTTCAGTAGAAACCAAAACAGTAAATCGAAGCGCCAAGCACTGCGTCTGCTGGGAATATTATGGTCATGAACTCAACATGAAAATGGACGCCGGGTGCTTCGGGAAATGCGCGAAAGGCTGCTGCGTAGGGGATGTAGCCTAGCAGGATGGAGAATCCGCTTACGTTGTCGACTCCGCTTGATTTGATCGTGGAGGAAGAAGAATAAGAATTCCAACATATGGATCAACCCCAGTATCCCTCCCGATAGTCCACCCAGCCCGCCCTTGCCCAGACCCCATACACCACCCCCCCCTCCCCCCCCCACAACATCTCCAGCTTCTTCCCTCCGACGGGTCACCCCCAGTATCCCACCCGATACCCCACCCGCACCCCCTGTCCCCCAATACAAACACCCCCCCCCCCCCCCCCCCACACACACAGAAAATCCCCACCAGCCTCCACCGCCGGGATCAACCCAGTAATCCCGCCTGGATACTCCATCCCAGCCCTCCTGTGCCGCCACAGGTACAACCAACGGCCCCCCCCCCCACTCACTCCCCCCACCCACCCACGCCACACCACCAGCTCCCCGACCGACGGGATCAACCCCAGTATCCCTCCCGATACCCCAGCCAGCCCGCCTTGTCCCGTCACAGTACACCCACTGCCCCCCCGATCCCCCCCACGGCCGGGATCAACCCCAGCGTCCAGCTCAACGCAGATACCCCTCCCAGCCTTCTCTGTCCCACCATGGGACACCAAACCCTCACCACTGCGATCACCCCACCCCCCTCCCCCACCGTTACACCCGAAACCCAACCAAGCCCCCCCCCCCCCCCCCCCCCCCCCCCCCTCCCCACGAACCAGACACCAGTCGCCCTCGACCTCTCCCCGTCAAACTCGGTCTCGTCACTTTATGTCAATCTCCCCCCCCCCCCCCCCCCCCCAACACACACAGACACATCATCATCATCATCATGCTGTCGGTCGCGATGCGACAAAGACTGCTTTCATTACTTGACTGCCACTCTCCATTTAGCTCTCTGCTGTGAGAGTTGTGTCCATCTGTCGGTCTTAATGTCATGTAAACATGTCAATGTGCATACTCATAAGTGTAATACTGTACATTATGATTGTGAACTTGGTTGTTATGTCAACATGTGAATGTAAATGCTCATAAGTGTAATAATGTACATTACGATTATGTACATAGACATTTCATTATTGTCATGTCAACATTGTTAATGTACATGATCATAAATGTAATACTATGTACATTATGAGTATTGACGTGACATTGACATGACATTGACATTGACATTTTAACACAGTGTTAGTGGCGCTCAATTGGGATAAAGGCTTACAGCTTCTGAGGGAGTATTGCCCTCCGAACGCTTCTTATTTCCCTATCAACCTTTCGGAACAGTTCCATATGAGAAACCAAATAAATCCGCCCTTATTTTTGGACCGATATTTATCTGCATATTGGATTTCAGCGCGCGTTATTTCATTTTGCTGTCATTTCCCTTTTGCAAAACAGGCCCTTTTACGTGTGAGCCACCTTTTTGTGTCCTTCTAAAAATAATCAAATCCCCCCCCCCCCCGCCCTCCTGACGAACACACTCACGCACAAACCCACGAATCCATTCCACACATCAGAGAACGTAGTTGGGTGAGTTTTGTGTTCTTTCTAAATGCAGCGCAAAGAACATCAACTTTCTGTTCCCCCCCCCCCCATCCCCTCCTGCTCCATCTCCCCTTTATTCACCCTATCCACCTCCTCCGTCTCTCTCCCTCCACAACCTCACCCTTTTCCCGACCAGATGCTGTGGCTGAATCGGTAGAGCGCTGGCCTCCCGTGCGGGAGATCCATCGGGAGTTCGATTCCCAGTCGAGTCAAACCAATGACTTACAGAATTGATACTTGTCGCTTCCTAGCTCGGTGCTTGACATTAATAGGATAAGGCAAGGACTGGATAATGTGACTGAGTAGGATATCGGGTCATGATGCTGGCGGCATGATTTCCCAGTGGATCAGCATTGTAAAGTCACCATGAATGGGCATTGCACTGACACAAACCGGTAACCGTCCTGATATGTTGCAAGGACGTAAAACTCCAAAAACGAACCCTTTCCCCACTCCCCCCTCCTGCCTCTCCGTCTTCCCCTCCTCCTTTAACTAGTTCCCATCTCCTCCTCCTCCCTTCCCTCTGCCATACACACCCCCCCCCCCCCCCTACACATCACCGCCTTCTCCCACTCCCTCCTCCTCTCTTTCACTCTTCCCACACCTTCCCTCCCCCTCTCGTCCTTCTCTTCTTTCCCTGCCCCTCCGAACCATCTACTTCGACATCCACTCCTCCTCCCCTTTTCACCAGGACCCTCCACACCCCTCTTCCTCGTCTCTCCCCCTTTCCTCCTTCCCTTTCCCCTACTCCTTTCTCCCCCTTCTCCTCCCCATCCCCTTTCGCTGCTCCTCCCTGCTCTTCTCCCTTTTCTCTCATCTTTCGTCACGTCTTCCACCTCCCTCCCTGATTCCCTTCCTCACTACCCCCTCCTCTCCTCCATTTATCTCCCCCTCCCATCCCTCCCTGCCTGACCTTATTCACCCCCATCCTCATCCTCGTCTCTCTCCACCTCGGCTTTCCTCCCTCACTCAATTCTCCCCTCCCCTCCCTCACCCTCCTTCAACAGCCACCAGTCCCCACCCCCACCTCGTACTCACCTCCCTTACTCCCCTGTCCGCCTCCCTGCCCTCCTCCTAATCCTTCCCAATCACCCCTCCTCCCCATCTTTTCCCCCACCCTCCTTCTCTCTGACCATGTCCTATCCAATCCCCTCCCCCCACCATCCTCATCTCTCCCCTCCTCCATCCTCCTCTCTCCCCTCCTCCGTCCCTCCATCTCCTTATCTCCTCTCCACTTCCTCATCCCCGTTCCTCTCCTCTCTACCCACCCACCCTCCCTGCCCCCTCCCTCCTAGTATGCCGGAATTTAACTCAACAGATTGTGAAAACCAGATTCACTCATCCAGCTCAGCCAAGTGCAATGAAGCAACCGCAGAAGCCGCCGGCTCTTGCGATGAAAAAACCGGTTATTCCCCTTTTTATTGTGAACAAAACTATGACAACTTCCTTGCAGAGATATAACAAAAATATTAAAATAAAGATCAAACAAGATAAAAGTGATTGACTGATTGATTGATTGGTGGTTGCTTTACGCCGTGTCGGCAGCATAGGCCATATTCATGGCGAGAAATGTTTGTTTTTTGTTCAAACCATTGCTTTTGCATGTAAAGGCAGACAATCAATTATGTGCCAATAGACACTCATTAAATTAGAAAGCTCACAATCATATATTTGTGGTCAAGGGAAACAAATTCCCATAGAAAAAGAAAAGTTTTATTAATAATTGTTAGAATCTATTTAGTAAACCATATGAGGTGGTACAGTCCAGCTGCCCTCAAAAAGGCTAAAATGTTTTCCTGTTTTACTTTAGTAAAAAGGTCATGCATACTGTCTGCAGTGTAGAACTGTTGGCGCAGGGCCAAACAATCAACGCACCTTAGTAAAATGTGTTTGAGTGTCAGCGGGGACTGACACCCAATACAATCAGGGGGAGGTTCCCCCTTGAGCAGAAAAGCATGTGTAAGCCACGAGTGGCCAATACGGCAGCGGCTAAGGACCACTTGGTCCCGCCGACGTCCGCATGAGTCTGTGGTGGCTTTCCCACAGATGGTTCAATTTCTTTAAGTTTATTAATGTTTTCATCCCACTCATGTTGCCATTTGGATTTTATGTGGGTGGCTATTATTGGTTTCAGATCAGAGTGAGGGATCAGACATGGTTCAAGATCACAGTTCAGGGCCTTCTTCACAGCCCGATCAGCTCGTTCGTTTCCTTGTATGCCTGCATGGCCAGGCACCCAGCACAGGTGGATGTCATACCCATCCATTGTCAGTTGGTTCATTTTATAAATGACCGTTGCTAGATAAAAGACCGTTGAGATAAAACTTAGATTATGACTGACTATTCTGAGTGATATTAAAGTATAGACATTTGTGTAGGTTAAGATAGTTGTTAAATACACTCTCTATCATAATTTGAGCAATTCTACAGTTTTCGTAGTGTAGTCTTAACTTTGGGTAAAGCTAGAACATAGCTTTGCAATAGGTTGTATTCCTATTAAGAAAATTACGTTACACATGTAATAGTTAGTCCCCAGCACTGTCACAGTGCTAATAAACAACCCATTAATACAAATTATTGGAAGGCTGGGTTATCGAAATATATAGTCAGAGGATCTTTTAATCTAATACACTATATATATATATTGTTCAAATATTGAACTATCATACCCTGCTATGTTTGAGGTAAATAATTGAAGAGATCATCTACATCAATAACTTTAAAACTTTAATCGACCCCTTTAGGTGCTGCCATCTTGTCTATTTTGTCATTCTTTCCAATTGTATCAACTGTATTTCAATACAGATAAAAACTGGATATTGGAACCGGGAGATTCACCTCGTACTTACAGTTAATTCGTAGTTTTTGCTTGGAATTATAAACAGTTGTCATTCACCCATACCCAGCGAGGGTGTGATCGGCAGCTGTCAATATTTGTATATATAATTCACGACACGGTGGAAACAGGAAGTAGTATACACTGGTTCTCTATTCATCAGTTTCATGTACAGTTCAGGTCAGGGTCAATGTCTGTCTAGTACAATATAATGTTATGTGGGCACCTCGATCCCTGTTGATATAAATATGGACCGGCACCGAACCCTCAACCCTTCCCGTACTCTTATTACTTTGAGGTGTGGGTGGGTGGGTGAAGAAAGGTGGAGAAGTTGTCCGGTCAGCATCTGGGGGAGTTGTGCGACCATTGAGGCAGTTGGTTTGAATTTGGTCATGTGATGTCTAAAGCTGTGTTTACACGGGCGGGTGTAAAATGATTTAAGACAAATCGATTTAGATGAATCGTTGTAGTGGCGCATTTACACGGAACGAGTTTGAAGGCGGAAATCGATATCTGCGCATGAGCAAGTCCATACTAACCAGCGCCAGTTTGGGTTCGTCAACATCACCACGAGAGAGTTTGGGTTCGACCTAGATCTGTATGGACTGAATCGTATTGGTTTGGAACGGTCAAAACTTCTGCTGGGCAGTGAAACCCTAAAAATAAATGATGAAAAAAATATCTGTGCACAGCTAGCGGTTTCATAGACTAAATTCTATAATATGCGCTTTTGATCGACCGGAAAGTCAACAAACTAAGGTCTCGGCTGCGCATGCGTGTGACGCGCTTAAGCTAGATCGCTTCATCTATACTACCTCGTAAGGTGGTTTACATATACTGATTTATATGAATCGATTCAGCCCTAAAACGCCTCAGCGTCGCGTTTACATGGCAAATGTAAATCGATCTAGACAAGTGGTTTTATATGAAGCGTTTTAACTCGCCCGGGTAAACACAGCTTAAGGTGGGAAAGTTTGGGTCTGTCTCCTCCCGTAGCCAGGACGCGTAGTTCCGATGTTGGTGCTAGGTGGCGCCACGGAGGCGGCCGGCTGGTGGTTAGTTCTGGCATTTACGCTAGGTGGCGTCAGGTCGTTGTGTTGGTGAGTCCCCCCCCGCCTCCACCCCGCGAATTAATCATGTTACGATAACATGCAGAATGACATGTCTGTATTTCTCTCTACCTACATAGGGACAATAGCAAACACACCTCTCACCCCCGTGAGTATGAGAGGCCATGGGATGTTGAGTTAGCATCATTGCTTTTTATTTATTCAGGACACATTTGGGAGACAATACGCTTGTAACAAAATGCCAACAAGACCTCATGTTCCCTTGTGGTCACTCATAAAAATGCTGACAGGTGTTAATGTTGCTTAAAACTTTGGTAATCGGACACAAAACCATGTTTGCAACATCATCTTTATCGAGTTTTAGTTTTAATAATGGGCTTTGATTATCTCTTGGATTGTATTTGGGGATTTGTCTTATATTTATTTCACACAGTCAATATTAATAATCCTGACTCAGCTACATGGCGAGTTTGATTCGAATCCTCTTCTCATGGGTGTATACCTATAAAGCCTTTTCTAATGGAAAGAAGCGTTCACGTCTCGATCAGTATTCCTTCGAAGCCTTCAAAAGTAGTCATTACTGAAGGCCCAGTCAGACCTTACCGTACTGAGTACCAGACACCACCTGACAAAGAATTGTCTAGTCCGGTGGTGTCCAGTGTCAAACTGTTTCAATGGCCACCGGACGAAACCGATGCTAAACGGACACTAAACGGACACTAAACGGACATTAACAAATAGTTAAACGGAGTCAAACGCATGGACCTGACACCAAATGGACACCAACCGGACACCAACCGGACACCTACCGGACACCTACCCGACTGTTCACGGACGCGCCAAAAACCGACGGACCGAATTCCCGCAGCACCGTCAGCGGACTCTTCAGGATACAAAACGGACACCTAACGGTTGAGTAACGGACATGAAACGGACAAAACGGATGTAAACCGGACACCAACCATACATGTCTGTCCGGCGGTGTCCGGTACAAGTTGTGAACATGTTCAAAACTTGTACCGGACACCGCCGGACACCACCGGAGATAGAACTGACATGCCAGATGGGTACTGTATATAAACCGTACATTACCGTACTTCCCAGGACAGTGTCCGGATTCTGTCCGGTTCCTCAATCTGTTGAGGTATGCCTGGGGCTTTAAGGACTCTACCAGGATGTTGTGTTGTCAGGTATTGTGTTCTGCCTGACTGCATACCTGTCAAGTACTACGTTTTGGCTGTAAAGAATATGGACGGTTTTACATGGAAAATTACAACTACGGCTGTAGGTGAGCAATCCATACAGTTTTCAGCGTATTTGAACTCTCAATGTTTCTTACCATTGACATAATATGAATGTAACTATTTCTGTGGTTTTTTTTTACAAATATACACAGGGAAATCAGGACACCAGTACCATGACCCGATATCCCAATCAGCCACATTATCCTCACACCGAGCCAACCAGTCTTTGTCCTATCCTATTAATGCCAAGCGCCAGGCTAGGAAGCGACAAGTATAAATTTTTCAGTCATTGGTTTGACTTGACCAGGAACCAAACTCTCGGCCATCCACACGCGAGGCCCATGCTCAGTGCATACCTGACTACGTTTTGGCTGTAAAAACACCGGTTCTCACAATCTTAGATTACTGTTTTCATTCTTGGGGGTTGACACCTATGAGACTGTCACAATCAATCCTTGTCACTTCCTAGCCTGGGGCTCAGCAATGAGAGAATAGAACTGATCAGCTGGGTGATCAGCTGGGTGTCAGGATAATGTGACTGACTGGGATACCGGGTCAATGTGCTGATGTGCTGATTTCCCAGTGGGGCAGCACTATAGATTCACCATGAGTGCGCCCTTTCAGTGTCACATGTCGGTACCCGTCCTGATATGACCCTTGAGGTTGCCAGAACGCACCATTCTAACAACCAACCAACCAACCAGCTGTGCATACACACCCAGCGCTGTTAAATGACCTTGATTTCCTTTTCTAGATAGTGAAATGCAGTGAAATGATCTCAGGGGCGTCAATGCTGTGGAGACTGCATGTACTTACTTTGGGGGTGGCTTGTAACCTTATGACGGTTATTGCAACATTTATAGAGAGGCTCCGATAAATCGGCCCAATCTTTGGTTGAAGATTAACCTTCAGTAGGGAGTGTTGTAGAAGCTGGGGACATCTTTACAACGTTGTATCGGTGAAGCATTGAGGCGGCCCCGAATCTCTTAGGTCTGGCGGTAGATGAGCGGAAGTTGGGCACTTGTATCCAGTCGACAGCAGCAAGGGTTTCGAGGAAGGGCGGGTAAAGATGGGCGCAGCGGTGGTTCCATCAACGAGAACAAAGCGAGAGAAAAAGTAAAGGTACAGGACCCACCAAAGCACACAACTCCCCCATTCAGGGGGAGGAGTATGCCTTGGAGAAAAAAAGGGTAGAGTATAGGAAAGAGAAATGAGGAGAGTTGAGTCAAAGGACGATGTCTATTTGCTCTATGGTGACCAACCAGTGAGTAAGTTTGTTTGTTTGTTGTTGTTTTACGTCCTAGCAACATCTAAGGTCATATCAGGACGGGTACCGACTTGTGACAGTGCGCACTCATGGCAACTTTTTATAGTGCTGTCCCACTGGGAAACCAGGCCGCCGGCACCATGACCTGGTATCCCACTCAGTCACATTATCCTGACACTGAGCACACCAGTCCTTGCCCTATCCTATTAATGCCGAGCGCCTGGCTAGGAAGCAACAAGTATCAATTTTAAAGTCATTGGTTTGACTCGACCGGGACTCGAACCCACGACCCCACGATCTACCAGCACGGGAGACGGACGCTCTAACCCATTCGGCCATCCCGTCTGGTCGGAAGAGTAAGAGTAGAAAGTGAAATGCCGGTGGGCTCCCCCTCCTGGAACTCTTTTCAGACATATCAAGGAGGAGCAAGGCCATCGGAGAGGAGATAGAGAGAGGTGTGGACAGAGTGCGGTCCGGATTGCAAGTGTGACCGCATGTATGTGGCTAACATGTCCACTTTGTTGTCAGTGGTCGATTGGATATACACGCACTGCCTGCAGAACCAGACGGGATGGCCAAATGAGTTAGAGCGTCCGTCTCCCGTGTTGGTAGACCATGGGATCGTGGGTTCGAACCCTGGTCGAGTCAAGACAATGACGTAAAAATTGATACCTGTCGCTTCCTAGCCAGGTGCTCGCATTATTAGGATAGGGAAAGGACTGGTTGGCTCAGTGTCAGGATAATGTGACTGAGTGTGATATCAGGTCATGGTGCTGGTGGCCTGGTCTCGCAGTGGGGCAGCACTATAAAGTCGCCATGAGTGTGCACTGTCACAAGTCGGTCGCCGTCCTGATATGACCTTAGATGTTGCTAGGACGTAAACCAACAACAAACAAACATGTGCTTGGGCAATCTGATGGCAGGTATGCGGGATTCTTTTGTTGTTTATTTCAAATAGTATTTTACACGCAGTGGTGTATTGATGGTCATGTCTACAAAAATGCACCACATCCATCTAGTAAAAGCGGCTGAGCACAGAACTCCACCATTACCACTGAGGTGCACATTAGGATATGACAACCTGGTGCACTTTTCTCTTCAATGTCATATTCAACAGGACCAGTTCCCTATTAGATACAAGATTCACCACATACTTATACTATAGTATAGGGGTGAACGACAACGTAGTCTAAATACGCGCGAAAATAGCTTTAGCATGGAACGGGAAATAGAATCCCTGGCTCCAGTATCAAATGGCTACTCATATCGGAACAGAGTTGGTGAACTGAGCGAGAATGTAAAATGACAAAATGGCGGCGATAGAACGCCGTCGATTTCACCTTTAAAGTTCATTAAACTACGTGTTTTATTATATTTTTCAATTCAAAAGTAGCGCGTCAATATATAGACGTACATAAAGCATGTATTGTGCTTCTTAAATTAAGAATATATCAACTCAGTTAATTTCCCCACCATGCTGAAGCTTTTAGCCAGCTTTATATAGGGTTGCTTTTCAGCCCTACTGCAAGTGTAAATCCGGGGTGAATCGTTTATCTAGTTCCCTATAGGGTATGCAGGTATTGCAATACCTCAGGGAGTTTGACGCCCCTGCCCTGCAGAGTTGTAAACCACTGCCCTGTGGTGCAGGTTCTTGACAGAACCAAAGGCTAAGGGAGCAAACCCTGAACAGAAAACCATGTCACTGTGGCAGCATCAAGGGCGGTTCATGTATGGAACTCCCAACATCTCCCGACCAGCCACAGCAGGGACAAATAGTTTTGCGCCTGTCTGGACATGTTCTTGCCTGTGTGAGACCTCTATTTGCTCCCCGAGAGAGTGCTGCTGGTAACTTGCAAAAGCCAGCAGCACTTCAACACTTTTGCAGGCAGCTTTCATGAAATGTACAACTGCACAAAACATCATACCGGCTCGGTCATCACCCGGGTTACGAAGAACCGTGCTGCTCGATCTCATCTTCCGCCGACAGTGGAAAATCAGCTAAGAAGACCATCAAGAAAAACCTGAAGCTGAGAGACATTAAGACTGAGTCATGGACATCACTCTCACAGCAAAGAACTAAATGAACAGCGGCAGTCAAGTAATGAAAGCAGTCTTTGTCGCAGTCAAGTCATGAAAGCAGTCTTTGTTGAATCGCGACTGACAGCAGGATGATGATCAGCGGAGAGCATATATATAGTAGAATGATACAATATCCATACGTCTCTCCTCCTTGGTGTTATTGTGGAGTATAAGGTATTATGCAAATATAATTCACAGTCTTAGTCTTCTACTAGCGGTCACTTGTACTGTTCTATTAATATACTATGTCCCACCAACTAACACTCTGGTTCTGCAGATCAGTAGGAAAACACCCCGACCATGGTGCTCATGTGCATACATGACAATGGGTTGCCACCTTCACTCACGCCCAAATTTGGACTTTTAGCTAATAAACCAGTGGTTCGTTAAGAGGGCAAGCCAAAGGTCATGTTCTCGACCAATCAATTGCTTGTTCTTTCTTTATACGGAAGGAAGTGAAATTACAAATGGAATTCAGAACGATGATTTCTGCCATTTATTTAAGAAAATAATATACTAATTAACCCACAAGCTTTTACCCTCATAACGCGCAAGTGACAGTACTTCGCACGACTGATAGTGTTGGGGTGGTGGCACCACCTGTCCCAACTATGAACAACATATGGGTGATAATATAGGCAACATTCCCTTCCGCATCTTTATACTTGCATAATCCTTATACATCACATATACCTTTTTCGGGTAATGAAAGAACGTACAATGGTGCGCCATGACATACCCTATTTGGTGGATCCTAGTAATGTTTAGCACTAAACTCTCAAGCATAATAAATGATGCAGCATCTCTCTCTCTCTTGGTTGTTCATCGGTGGTGACAATGCCAGAAACTCATCATTCCTTTTGAACTCGTGTATGACTGATGAGTCCAATTTGTTCTTGGAATCTGCAATGGCACGCTGGACATGTGTGTGTAGCTGCTGTCAGAGAGTCTGATAGATGAAAGAGACAATCTTTTCTCTGCTGACGGATGTGTTTAGCTTGAGATATAGGATCAATGTCAAGGTCTGTTGTGCCTTTACAAAACATTATATATAGACAAATAGATAGATAGCTAGATAGACATTGAGAGAACGTCGACTGTAGTTCGCCTGTTCTGGATTCCACTGTTCAACTGTAAATCAGCGAGGGTTCACTTTCACAGTAGTAATAGGGTGCGTATTGTCCGGGTCAGACGGTCAGAAGTCTGGTTGCTTATGGGGAGTGGTGTCGTAAACGCCACGCCCCAGAGCCTGACGCCGACCAGACATAAATGTCACTGGTGATCAGCAGCAAGCCCGGCCTGAGTCTGCGCAGTCATGAACCAGGGTCTGGAAAGTCACACCTTCCTCTATCACTTCCGCTCGTTCTTCCTTTTTGCTTTGGTTTCTCATTTCTTCTTGTTCTCATCCTTATTTTTCTGCTGGTTATCTTTCTTCTATTTTGTTAAATCCTCTTTCTTTTTTTCCCTCTTTCTGTTTTTCCTGTTTTGACCTTTGTCCTTTCTGCTTCCCTTGTCCCTTCTTTCTTGCTGTCCTCTTCCTGCTTTTCCACTGTGTCTTTCTCTTTCTCCTCTTTCCGCTTCGCTTTCTTTTTCTCCTCTTTCCCTCTTTTCGTGTCAATCTTCTTTTATCCATTCTTCTTCTGTTGGTTCTGCTTGTTCTTTAGCTGTTTCTTCAATGTCTCTTCTTCCTTTCCTTATTTTCCTTCTTTTTCTTCTTCTTCTTCTTCCTCTCCTTCTTCTTCTTCTTCTTCTTTGTCCTCGTCTTTTTCCTATCAGGTTCCTCTCATTGTCCTCTCTTTTTCTTGTCCTCTCCTTTCTTCATTATCTGCTTCTTCTTCCCCCCTCACTCTTTTTTCTCTTGCTGTTGTTGTTGTTCTTTTCGTTCTCCTTCTTCTAGTTCTTCTTCATCTTCATCTTCAGAGCAGTGCAATGAAGAACCCGAATTGTCCTTGGATGCAATTTAAACCGCCCAAACCACCAAATTCACCACCAGAAGACTAACCAATTTTGGGTCCAAATAGTGACTGCGAATACATCGCCTGTGTTAAGGTTTTCTCCCCATTCATTTTACACAAAATCGGTTATACTACCCACACACTGTCGTTTACAGGTACTGGCTCGGCGATCAAAATGGGGATGAATGTTTTTCTTAATCTTTTTATTTTCTTACTTTGTATTCAGGGGTAAGGTGGAAGGCGTGGTGGAGGCAGCGCTGACCATTCCCCACCCTCCCCTTACCCCCTCGGGTGCCAGTCCATTCAATAAGGCCAGCACTACCGCCGTTACCTGCTCGCCTAGACCCAACCATTCAGGTGCAGAGGCCACTGATAGCGCCCCGAGCAGCTCGCCATTGCGGGGTCCCCGGCAAACACCCCCCACCGCCGCCCTCCCACCAGGCGCCGACCACAGAGGCATGGACCAGCCCCCCGGGGCCATCAGGACCCCGCCGCACAAAACATTCGCTGAACATTCTGCTGTCGTCACATTCATTGATTAAAGCTGCTTAGCCCGATGAAGCATCAACTTTAACCAAAACCAAAACAATTATCTAGATTTGAGTGTGCATATGTAAGTTAGATACTGATGCAGTTATTAAACATTTCTTGCCACATAAATACTGAACCAATTTTATAGAACCAGTTTCTTCAGAAGTCTATGTTGTCAGAGTTGTTGGCAATGCTTGCGGAAACTAAGTTGACATGTTTAGACTTTACATATTTCAAAAGAAAACAACACAAAGAAAACGGAGTACCTGAAACCTGTCCATATTATGCATAAATGTAGCCTTCAAAGGTGTGACAAAAACCAAAATGACTAACATAGTATTTCTAGATTAAAACACTAATAGCATGGGACAAGGGATTACAAATATGAACTATGTACAACGATATAAACGAAATCCCCCCAACATGGGAACGCCCCGATTTTACACCACAAACAAGTTTACAGAAATTATCGATAAAGAAAATCAACCCATATGGATTATGACCTCTACTACACAGGGGTAAAAACAAGTGCAAGGTCTTAACTGATATGAGCAGAATAAACAGAAGATCACAGAAAAGACAAGCAGATTCCATATTCTATTCCACATACACATAGCATAGGCTCAGACTTTGATTTAGCTTTATTTAATTTAAAAAAAAGAAAATTTCTACTGAACCCCAGCCACACCTCCAGGCGTTTTTGCTCGCTGACTGATTTCCAGACGCTATTGGCAAAACCTTCGCCTCCAGCGGTCTGCAGGAGAGTGAAAGACTTTGATTTCCATTCCTTCAGTGTAGAGACAATGCGGGAGTTTAGAGGACAGGGAGCGGTGAGACCCCACCCGCTCCCTCTCCAAGTCTCCCTCCGCCGCCTTCACACACACACACTCACCAGCTCAACACGGCCAGCTCACAACACGGCCAGTACAATAGAGGAATTCATGTAGATCTGATTGTATTTGGGTGTTATGTCATAGCTACGTCTAAGGCCAAGCATGCTATGTAGGAAAGGTCTTGGAGAGGATTTCCAACACCGACCTGCTCTCTGATGGCAGTGTCAATATATAATGTTTTATATATCAGTTCACTATGCAGCATCCTCCGTGGGAAAAGGCCCTATAGAGGATTTCCACCACCAACCTGCCCTCTGATTACAATGACAAGAAGTAATGGTGCAGGTAGTAGCTGATGTAGCTGATCATGCTATGTAGAAAGGTCTTCTAGAGCATGTCCACCAACAACGTGCCTTCTGATGAAAGTGTCAATAAGTCATGTTTTAGGCTTCAACCCAATTTGAAGCATGATCCAATAAAAAGGTCTTGTAGAGGATTTCCACCACCAATCTGCCCTCTGATGACAGTGACAAGAATTACTGATGCAGGTAGTAGCTGATGTAGCTGATGATGCTATGTAGAAAGGTCTTCTAGAGCATTTTCACCAACAAGGAGCCTTCTGATGAAAGTGTCAATAACAATGTTTCAGGCTTCAACTCAATTTGAAGCATGCTCCAATAAAAAGGTCTTGTAGAGGATTTCTACTACCAATCTGCCCTCTGAGAGCAGTGGTACTAACTCATGTCACAGGTCTCAGCTCAGTGTGCAGCATGCTCTGTAGAAAAGGCCTCATATAGGATTCACCACCAACAAAGCCCTCTGATGGCAGTGATAAGAATTCATGCCTGAAAGGGCTAATAGAGTATTTCCATTACCAATATGCCCTCTGATGGCAGTAGCAATAACCTATGTAGAAAAGATCTTATATATTATTACCACTACCAATCTGTCCTCGGATGGCAATGGCAAGAACTCATTTAGTAAAGGTCTCATAGAGAATTAATTTCAACTTCCAACCTGCCCTCTGCCGGAAGTTACAAGAATTAATGTTGTGGTTTGCAGTTCATTCACACTATTCACGCGTGACGTAATTCGGCATCAGAACGAGGCTGAGTATGCGTCGGGTATTGGAAATAGACATAAGTCACTGCTGTGTGCCGATGTGAATGAACTACTACAGAAATTAAAGGAGTAAAATTTGAAGATATTCACTTTTAGACTATCATATTCATTTTTGCATACCTTTTTTCTATCCATTGGTCAATTTTCATGAAGATTGAGTGATGATTTCAGTAGGCGAAATCAACAAAGTTGCTCACCCTGGTTGCCAATTTTTTCTTAAATTCCAAATTGCATAGCTTTCTTAATATATATATATTTAAAAAATATATTTTAACCCTTTTAAACTTTTATTAATGTGTAATTACTAAGGCTACTTGTTTAACTGTGTTACACAGATAACTACGCTGACAGTGCTGCATGGTCCATGATATCACCATAACTATGCAGACTTGAAGTTGAGAGTCACATTGTAGTTAAAGAATTGGAAAATCACCATGCAAGGTTCTCCAAATCTTCGTGAAAATTGGCCACTAGATAGAAAACAGGTATGCGAAGATGAATACGGTAGTTTAAAAAAATGAATACCCCCAAATTTGAGTGATTTCGAGAGGTATTGGTCGACAAAAAAGTATTTGCATCACCTTTCATACAGTGGCACCTCCAAGATGCCTATGTGGCCTCAGTCTGGTTTCAATATAACCGCCGCATGAATAGCGTCAATTGTATACCATCCTATGTAGCATGTCACTGCGCATGATCCATGGAAAGAAAGGAACATGGGCTGAGCCTATATACTAACCTGAAGATGTGGATGAGGCGAGCGAGCGTATCGTATGTAGGGAGTCACTGCACGGGATGCCATCTGCAAATACAGAGTGACGGATCAGCCACAAAGTGATGACATTGCTTTACTTACACAAATATCTGCCAATGGATACAGCATTTCACGAAACGAAACAAACATAATGACATACATGGTTGCTTGGTTGGTATTTGGAGTTTTACATCCTGGCAATATCTAAGGTCACATCAGGATGGGTATCGACTTGTGACAGTGCGCACTCATGGCGGTTTGTTGGTTTGTTGTTATTTTACCTCCTAGCAACATCTAAGGTCATATCAGGATGGGTACTGATGCGTGACAATGCACACTCATGGCAGCTTTAAGGCCCAGTCACAATCACATTACTGAACGTAGTTGAACGTAGTGGAGGCTAACCTATCTGAACGTAGTTGGACGTAGTTGAACGTAGTTGAACGTAGTTGAACGTAGTTGAACGTAGTTGAACGTAGTGGAGGCTAACCTATCTGAACATAGTTGAACGTAGTTGAACGTAGTTGAACGTAGTTGAACGTAGTTGAATTTACCGGCATCCATACTTCTCCGTGATGATAATGTGATCAGAATGTGTGTGGGCCATGAGTTCCGATTTAAGCTTTGGACATGTTCAAAAGAGAGGTACGTTTGAGGCAGACATAGCCTCTGTGATGATAATGTACTCTAGTGTACTCTAGCATACTCTAGCGTACTCTACCATACTCTAGTCTACTTCTTACTGTACTCTGGCATACTCTAGCATACTCTAGCGTACTTTGACCCACACAAAACCTTGGCCGTTCTGCCGTGGTCACATACCCGTTAGTGGATGAAGTTGAACGAAGTTGAATGAAGTTGAACATAGTGGAGGGTAACGTAGTTGAACGTAGTTGAATGTAGGTGGATGTACCGGGATCCATACCATAACGTACCAGGATCTGTACCATAACATATTTATCTGTACTATTAGGTGGATGATCAACTAAAACCTGCTATACCTTAAATTAGTTTAATGTAGTGATATCACTTTTCACCCACGTCATTCTACCCTACATGGCTAGGAAGGCACAAGAATCAATTGTTAAGTCATTGGTTTGACATGACCGGGAATTGAACTCCCCAACTTCCGCACTGGAAGCCTGCGCTCTACAGATTCGGTCACGGTGTCTCCGGTGAACGACATATATAAATATAATAGAGATTTGTCCCAGTTGGGTTGGTGGCCGAACTTTACTAGACTAGGTAAGCTAAGAGTTAGTACACAAAATGGTAACTCCCACCAACATAGCAATGTAAGTTGCAATCTAATAGTCTGTTTTGTTACATTCCTTTGTTACGCAGAGTGGAGCAAGTTTGGACACAAGATGGGGAATGAGGAGACTGCATTTGAAATATTAGCTGCAACTTAAAGACACTACTTTGCATCTAACCTTTGCACCTTGTGGACGCGTAAAACCCAGATAAATTCCCTTTTCTTCCCCATCTCCATGTCATCAACCCCTTCTTTCTTCCTTGACAACCCTCCCAACACGAGAATCAGCTTCTCTTTTCTTTCACACCTACTTAGAAGTTACTGAAACTACATTATAATAGTCTATAATTGACGATAATTGAGGACAAATATTTCTATTTCAAACTCACAAAAATATCTGAAAGAACACACTAATGAACAAGCATAACTTTGATTAGTAATAAAAGTCCTTTGACATTCCAAAGAAACACTTATTAAGATAGATTAAAAACTCTGCTAATAAGCCATGTGATCTATTTGCGCTTGTTCCTTGTTTACATTTCTACAATTTTATAATTTAATTAATAACGTCCACATGTGTTAATTAGTCTGGGCACTTTCGTCTAAATTCTCCAGCTAGCACATTTGTAAAAGGCTAATTCTCGGGCACTGAAAAAAAGGATATTTTGCTGAAAAAATCAATTGCAAAAAGAATAAATAAAAACATGACCTAATGTATCATTGCAATATAGAATTCATCATACCCACCATGTTTTGCCTTTTCTTGTATAACGAAAGGGTACCAATGATATATATGAGGAGTACATTGACAAACAGGTATGCAGGGATTGCAGGTATAGCAATACCTCAGGGAGTTTGATACCCCTGCCCTGCAGAGTTGTAAACCACTGCCTTGTGGTACAGGTTCTTGACAGAACTGAAGGTTAAGGGAGCAAACCCTAAACAGAAAACCATGTCACTGTGGCAGCATTAAGGGCGGTTGATGTATGGAACTCCCAACATCTCCTGACCAGCCACTGCAGGGAAAACTAGTTTTGCACCTGTCTTGACATGTTCTTGCCGGTGTGAAACCGCTATTAGCTCCGCAAGAGAGTGCCGCTGGTAACTTGCAAAAGACAGCTTTCATGAAATGTAGTGGCAGTCAAGTAATGAAAGCAGTCTTCGTCGCATCGCGAATGACAGCATGATGATGATGACAAATATACATATGCAGCCAGGGAGTGGAGACTATTAACATAAGATTTTTATCGGAAGGTAATTTTAATTGTCACTGATTACACATTTCTTGTGATGAAATGATTATGAAGCAGTGAACAAACAAAAAAGAATAAAAAAGCAAGAACTTGTTGAAGGCTAGATTCTAATGTGGATTTCGATTTTTGATAATAATAATAATTCCCTGCCGCGCTTCTATACTATCATTATGCCTACACATTACCTCTATCTCCCTCTGTCTCTCTCTCTATTTAATGCTTAGGTCGGGGAGGACAAGCACAAGAGATTGTCGTTTTGAGGAATTGATCAATTAGGGAAAATAAGAAGAAGGTGGAGAGCGAAATGGAAAGGCTGTGAACAGGAGTTGGTATGTCGAAAAGAAGGGACATGAGTAGAGAAGGTGTTGAGGATGAAAACACTTCTGATAGAAGTGGTATTAGGAAGAAGGATGGGAAACAGAAAGCACAGAAGAGGTGCAGCTCTCGAGAACATGGAACAAGAAGAGAAGGCATCGATTATGAGAAGGAGAAGGATGCCAAACAAACCTTAGCACAAGATGAGGTGAAAGGAAGGAGTGGGGACACATTCTAAATCATGATATACATGTCAATGCCTCAACTGTGTCTATATATACATATCCAGGTTATGGGTGTACAGAGCAGGGGTCACTGGCTTGAGTTGCCTGCCACTGATGCCCCGGGGACATGGTAAGGTTACACCCGTGAAGAGAAACAGGAGCTAGTCAGATACGTCTGCCATGCTGGAAGCCACAAGCAATGCCTACAGTAAAAGGACGCCCCCCCCCCGACTCCACTCCTCCACAACCTCCCTTACTCCCCCACCCCAAACGGTCCCACTCGCCGCCACACATACGCAGGTCCTCCCTGAACGTGCACATATATGGATGATATCCCTATTGTTGTGGAGGGTAGAGTAAGACAGGTGTAGTGTATTTCTGGTGAAGTTGATGTACAATCAATCAATCAATAGTTCCATCCTCTAGTCGAGGGTTGGATGCAATGGTTCTCCACTTGTCCCGATGTTGTGCTGTTCTGATAGACTGTGAATAATTCAAGCCTGTCCACTGTGAAATATTTGTAAACCATGATGTTCTTGGTCTCCCTCTCCCTCTGCTGCCATTCACCTTCCCTTCCAACAATGTATGGTATATTGAACTCTGACGAATGATGTGGCCAAAATAAATAAGTTTCTTTGTCTGTATAGTGGCAAACAAGCTTTTCTTATTTTTAATTTTTCTGAGAACTTCTTTGTTGGTGATCTTCTTTGTCCATGATATTTTCATCATCCTTCGATAAGTCCACATCTCAAATGCTGCTAAACGTTTGTACATTTTCTTAGAGATTGTCCATGTCTCTGCCCCATACATTAGAGTAGACCACACATAACACTGAAGAATACGCTTCCTTGTTTGTATTAATATCTTACTTGATGTTAACACTCTATACATTTTGGAGAATGTTGTTCGGGCTATTGTTATCCTTCTTTTAATTTCTTCCTCACATCTCCCATCATTTGTAATCTTTTGTCCGAGATATATGAATTCGGATACTTGTTCTATGTTTGTGCCATCTATGGTTATACTGACATTTGGTTTATCTGTCTTTTTACTTATAACCATTGTTTTGGTCTTCCTGGCATTCATCTTCATGTTGAATAGTATTCCAGCTTTATTGATTCTATTCACTATATCTTGTAGGTTTTTCTCACTGTCTGCTAGTATTACACTGTCATCGGCATATCTAAGATTGTTGACGTTCATGCCACCTATTGTCACTCCCTTGCAATCTTCAATGTGTCTGAAAATCATCTCTGTGTACAGGTTAAATAGACATGGTGACAATACACACCCCTGTCGAACTCCTCGTTTAATCATAACTTCATCCGATAGGCCCTGCTCCATTTTTATAAATGCAAGTTGTGTCCAGTATAAGTTCACAATTAGTTTAATGTCTTTGCCATTGACACCAATATCTTGTAAACATTTGATTAACAGTTCATGATTGACTCGGTCGAAGGCCTTCTCATAGTCAATAAAGCAGGCATAAACATCCTGGTTCACTTCACAATAACGTTCACAAATCATTCTCATATTGAAAATCCCTTCACGTGTACCTCTTCCAGATATAAACCCACTTTGTACGTTACTGATTTGTTCTTCAATTTTCTGTCTGTTTCTCAGTAAAATTATTTTCAGGATCATCTTCAACATATGACTCATCAGGCTTAGTGTTCTGTACTCAGTACACAATGTTGGTTTTAGCTTCTTTGGGAGTCGTACAAATATGGATTCATTCATATTCAATGGTATAAATCCAGTCTCATAGATGTCAGTTACTAGCTTATGAATGATTTGAATCCCCACTTCATCTAGTCCTTTTATCATTTCTGATGTTATCTGGTCACTTCCAGGAGCCTTACCTGCCTTTAGATCATTGATAGCCTTCTCAACCTCTGATACTAATATAATATTCCCATCTTCTTTCTCAATTGTGGGTGGGTTCCCTCTGTCATCATTGTATAGTTCGTTTACATATTCTTCCCATCTGGACTTTATTTCATCTTCTTCAAAGAGCATTTTGCCGTCTTTGTTCTTGATACATTTACTGCTTCTCTGTCTGTATCCTTGACCTGTTATCTCTTTCACTTTCTTGTGCATCTCTCTTGAACGATGTTGAGACTCAAGTTGTTCCACTACTTCACACTTCTTATTCCACCATTCATCTTTAGCTTTTTTGCATTCATCTTCTATTTCATTCTTCAGGTGTTTGTATTTAGGTGGATCAGTGGTTTTCACTTTCTTCCTTTCTGCCATCTTTTCTAGTATGGTTTGCGTCATCCATGATTGCTTTGTCTCTCGTTTTTTATTTGGTAACACCTCCTCTGCTGACTTGACCATGCTTTCTCTGAGAGCTTCCCATTCCATTTCAATGTTGTTATACTCTCTCTGAGGAGTTTCTTCATTCATCAGTACACTGAATTTGTTATGAACAGAGACATTATACTTAGTTCTGTATTTTGCATCTTTTAACATGTTCATATCCATTTGAATGTTGTTTTTAATTTTGTTCTGCTGTTTCAATTTCACTACCATACTGATTACTACTGGATTATGATCCGAACATATGTCAGCACCTGGATATGTCCTTGCCTGTTTGATACAATTTCGATATCGTTGGTTGACAAGAATGTAATCGATCTGGTTCCGACATACATCACCAGGGCTCTTCCATGTATATAGTCTTCTCTTTGGATGTTCAAATAAGGTGTTAGCAATTACTAGTTTTGATGTCAAACAGAAATTTATCAAGTATTCACCACGATCATTTCTCTCACCTAAGCCAAATCTTCCTGTTACTGGATATTCATGTTGTTCTCCAACTTTCGCATTCCAATCGCCCATAACAATTGTTATTTCTCCAGACTTGGTGTATTCCATTACCTTTTTGATGCTGTCATAGAACTCGTTGACTTCTTCATCATCGTGATCTGAGGTTGGTGCATAAACTTGCAGAATGTTTATATTGAACGGTTTTCCCCTCAGCTTCATCATAATAATTCTGTCAGATACTGGCCAGAATCCAATCATTGTGGCGGCAATGGACTTCTTCATCATAATTCCAACGCCATACTGATGTTTTTCATCTCCAGAATATATCATATCTACCTCACTATCACCTATCCTCCCGTCACCCGTCCATCTCGTCTCAGCTATACCTAGGATGTCAAGGTTTAGCGCTGTCATTTCCACTTTCAGGTTGTCATATCGGCCTGGTTTGTACAATGTTCGTACATTCCATGTACCAATCTTTAGCACCTTTCCTCCAGTTTTCAGTTGCCTGACATCAGATGCATACCTTCCTATTTTAGGCTTTGGGTTTACATTGTCATTACTAGGTTTCTTAATAGTTGAAGGAAAGGTGCCTCCACTGTAGCTATTAGAAGGCTTCCTCGCAGAGGGACCAGAGTTGTCTCCATCTCTAAATTTGTTTCCATTAATTACCATTGCTTACTATGGGTAAATACTTGGTAGGTTCCCCTTCCTTTCCAAGGTGACTGGCCACTTACTCATCTTTGTCAGAGTGTGCCCTGATGAGCCACATCATCTTGCTGTTACACCTTCAAAGCTATTGATCTTCTAACTCATCTGCTGCTCCAGTCTTCATGCACTTGAAGGGGTGACATCCCCTGACCACACCAACAAAGTTGATGTGCACCGCACTTAGTTTAGGCCGACAATTGAGTCGGTATGGCCGCTGGTGTGCACTACCAACTTCTGGTCTTCCCATAAATGGGACTAGCCGCACGGCAGCGGGGGTTTTAAATCAGAGTTTACCTTCTCCTAGATGAGCAGTCAGCCAAGATTGATGAGCCCCACCTGCCCGAAGCATCTGGTTTTGAGGCGCCAGAGATCCGCCTTTGCCCCTTCTCCCGTCAGTAGAAACAGTTTCGCCTCGTGAAGGCCGGGAGTTGGACTTGGTTATCAGAGGCTGTTTGATACGCATGCCATGAGAAAGTACTTTATAGGTAGTGAGAGCTTATCCTCACTATCACTTCTGGCAATAATAACCTTGATGTACAAGGTGTTGTTATATTGTCATGGCTCAGTCAGATACACGTTAAGGGGCTCTTGCATTACGACGCATCGCGCCAACATACGCCAACGTATGTGATTTTTGACCGCTAAGTCAGGATACGTCATTATGCGTTATGCATGCTTCAGGTGCCTGTTGGTATACATCAATGTACATCGATGTTCATCAAGATATGCCGTCCCGTGTCAGCGGGTGGACAAAGTTTTGTGCATGCACAAAACTTTCAATGTGCAACAACGTTTGACAACGTGCAGATTTTACACCGGCCATACATTATGTATACATTAGGTGTATGTCAATGTACGTTAGACAAATGTTGTTCACTACATTGCAGTATGGTGACCTATGTTAAAGGCAGTGGAAATGTACAGTTCGCGTACTGACAACATATGGATAAAGTATGTCCAACATACGTCTAACATACATTTAACATTTCTCCAGCATGTCTTGATGTATGTAACATATGAGGCCTAGTTCTGGTGATCGAATAACGTATACAATCTTCACCGGTGTTCTGCGAACATACCGTGAGTGTATTTCGAGCATTTTTCACTGGGAGGCACGTTAGCCATACGTTGGTCAAAAGGTATGTATACGGTATGGATATGTCCAACTTTCCCCCCCGCACCGAAAAGTTTGACGCTTCTCAACCTAAAAAAGTTATTTACGCAATCGCTGTGCGCTTGCGAATTGTGTCCTAATGTGACAGGGCCTTTAGTGGATGTAGTTGAATGTAGGTGGACGTAGTGGAGGCTAATGTGGGTCAAACATGGTGTAAGTATGTTAAACTATGTTGAAATACGTTAAGGTACTGCAGGTTTTGGTATGGATAAATATGTTATGGTATGGATAAATACGTTATGATATGGATAAATACGTCATGATACGGATGCTGGTACGCTTAACTACGTTCAACTACGTTCAACTACGTTACCCTCCACTACGTTCAAATAGATCCACTAACGTGTATGTGAGCGGGCCTTCACAGTGTTATATTAGACATGTGTCCATTAATCCGAAGATCTGCCACTTAGCACTTAGTAGCGCTTATATCTTTTCGATTTAGATATTCTTTCCTGCGTCCAACTATTGAATAATAAATATAGCGTCAGCATCAGAAAATATGGACTTCAAAACTACCACAATGCACCTGCGACTAACTTCCTGATGGAGAAAGATGCATCCACTACACAACTATTACCAACATTTGTGCTTGCATCTGAAGTGGTCAGGTGCAAAAACCAACCACCACCATTCAGGCTGAAATGAAATCATGACTGTCATAGAAACAAACTCATCCCCTATAGAATGCATTCCCCAATATGAACGTAATAGGCTGTACCTGTAAAGCACAACAAATTATATTTGACAGAGAACAACTGACATGGATGTCGGTTTTTGTGTCTAAACTCGTGAATTATTCGTTATGTTCAGATACCATTTCCTGTAACCAACTATTGTTTATTAGACGTAAAACAACAAACACACAAACAATTAGATATAGCATAACAAATATGGACTTCAAAACTGGCACAATGTGTCTGCGACTGATTTCCTGTTGGACCAAGATGCATTTGCTGCTTATACATAACCAACATTTGTCATCGCATTCCACCTATTGAATGGCCTGTTTAGTATTTTATTCCCCCCCTCCCTCCCCACCTCACTCGGTTGATATATTGCTATTCACAATAAGACATGTAGTTCAAATTAGAAATGATTTCCTAATCTATCTATCTCGATTAGAATATACTTAAAGGTGAACAATTTATGGGATTTTAATGGAAAGGCGATATAGAGGGGTGGGAGGGTTGTGGTGGGGATGGAGGTCGGGGCGAGGGGGGGAGGGGGCTTAGGCAGCAATAAGTATGGGGAAACTGAGACCGATGACCGGCTGGGAATAGGCAGTAGATTGATATAGCCGGAGGAGATTTGACCAATTACCAAGGGAGTAGAACTAGATGGGCTCCTGACCGACGGGGCCTGCAGAGTTCAAACTGAACTGAATGTAGGCGGACTGTGGGAAGCATAGAATGGAACAGTGTTTGGGAATTAAAGAGGCACGAGGGATAGGAAGGGGAAGTAGGAGGAAGTCGAAGGAGGAGGAATATGAATGGGGATGAAGAAGAGGGAGGAGGAGGCAGGGGAATGAGGAGAAGGATGGGGAGGAGGAGGAAAGGGGAGGAGGAGGAAGCGAGAGGAGGAGGAAGGGAGAGGAGGAGGAAGAGGAGGAAGAGGAGGACAAAGGAGGAGGAAGATGAAGGGGGATGAGGAAGAGGGAGAAGGAGGCAGCGGAATGAGGAGAAGGATGGGGAGGAGGAGGAAAGGGGAGGAGGAGGGAGCGAGATGAGGAAAAAGCGAGAGGATGATAAAAAGGGATGAGGCGGAAGAGGAGGAGGAAGGAGGAGAAGGAGCAAGAGGGAGGAGGAGGAAGAGGAAGAAAGTAGTGTAGGGATGTAGAGAACAGGAAGTGGGTGTAAATGCGGTTATGGTTGAGGAATAGCACAAGAGAGAATGTTGTTGTGAGGAATACGGGAAAATAAGGTGTTGAAGTGCGGAAGGGAAAGGCTCTGAATAGAAGTTTGTGAGTAGAGAAGGTGATGAGGATGAGAACAATCCCGGTAGAAGTGGTATCAGGAAGAAGGATGGGAAAGAGAAGGTCCGGAAGAGGTGCAGCACCAGAGAACATGGAGGAATAAGAGAAGGCATCGATTACGAGAAGGTGAAGGATGACAACAAAAATATAAGTATAATAATATTTCTTTTTCAGCAGTATATAATTATGCTGACTTGTTTCAGTGTTGTCTATGGGGTCTGGCTTTAGCATTTTCCATGACAACTCCCTTGTCTAGGAGTGGTTCCATTTGATCTATTTTGTTTTAGGTTACCCGTTTTGTACCTTGGTCATGTTCTCAGCAAGATGGGTTCTTGGGCACGCAAACTCAGCACATCTCTCATAGCTACGGATGCTTAACCGGTGTTGCAGTTTCCGCGGCACACCAGTTTGCCAGGGACACATCGCTTCTGTGCATGCACCAAAATCGAACAGCATTGTCAGTAACCTTATAAATTTAATATAATGTTTTTGGTAAAGATGTTTTCTATATGTGTACCAAGCGATTTGTTTCTAGGTGGTGTGGTTTTAGAGATATTTCACTTTTGCTGTATTTTCTGTATGAAGATTGCTCACGACCATTGACAATGCCTTGAGTTTGACGGTATGTGCAGCGCAAAACATTAGTTTTATTCAAGATTAAAAGAAATCCATAACCCTACCCTTATCACTTTAATATAATCTTTTTGGTACACATGTATTCTCTATGTGTACCAAAGCATTTGTTTCTAGGTGCTGTGGTTGTAGAGATATTTCACTTCTTCTGTATGAAGATTTGCTCACGGCCATTGACAAGCATTTGAATGGATGTGTCCCTCGCAAACTGGTGTGCCGCGGAAACTGCAACACCGGCATACTTCCTATCTGATCAGCCTGGAACTATTTCAACATTGCATTCCTTACACCATCTAGCGGCTCTTACAGTAACCTTAAGCCTAGCCGCGGCATCCAAGTAACTATGAACACCTGCATAGATCACCACATATACAATAAATCAATCGTTCCGTCCTCTAATCGAGGGTTGGATGCAATGGTTCTCCACTTGTCCCGATGGTGTGCTGTTCTGATATACTGTGAATAATTCAAGCCTGTCCACTGTGAAATATTTGTAAACCATGATGTTCTTGGTCTCCCTCTCCCTCTGCTGCCATTCACCTTCCCTTCCAATAATGTACGGTATATTGAACTCTGACGAATGATATGGCCAAAATAAATAAGTTTCTTTTTCTGTATAGTGGCAAACAAGCTTATTTTTCTGAGAACTTCTTTGTTGGTGATCTTCTTTGTCCATGATATTTTCATCATCCTTCGATAAGTCCATATCTCAAATGCTGCTAAACATTTGTACATTTTCTTAGAGATTGTCCATGTCTCAGCCCCATACATTAGAGTAGACCACACATAACACTGAAGAATACACTTCCTTGTTTGTATTAATATCTTACTTGATGTTAACACTCTATACATTTTGGAGAATGTTGTTCGGGCTATTATTATCCTTCTTTTAATTTCTTTCTCACATCTCCCATCATTTGTGGGAGATGTGAGGAAGAACATCACATATACACTGATTTGTAAAAGAATTTCCCGTATGCTACCTGGCGACATCTCTTGTCAAACATACAAAACGGTGTGCAGCTGCACTTTCAAATTAGTTCGACGTGAGCACAAGGAGAAACAGGACACAACTGCCAGACATATTTTGCAGTCCCACTCACCCAAACATACAGGCATATAATGTTAAGGGTTAAGCATGTCTAGCCTCACTAAGACATATAAGACATTGGACTCATGTAATGATAAGCAAAAACTACAAAATAAATGCCAACATATTAAAATGTGCTGGTTTCTTGTTGCTAAGTAATAATTGGCTGACCCTGAAGATATTTGAAGTGAAAACATGGAAACTAGATTTTCCGTGAACGCCCAAAGACTGAACACCATTAGTTGGCATAACTTGCAGCAGTGACAGATTCTGTTAAATTAACTTAATATTTCTTCAATGCAGCAATAATTGCTTAATACCCCAGTCAAACTATGCTTGCGACCACTTGAGACCAGTCATTTTCTTTGTGGTCGCAAGTGGTCGCAAGCATATTTTGACCAGGGTAAAATAAGCGCACAAGATATCTACCTTGGATATGTCAGCAAATTTAGGCAAATACTTTGATTTAGTAAATGCCTCGCTTTAGTATTAAAGCCAACAACTCGTCACCGCTCCATATATGTGTTGCCGCTTATAATCAGCAGACTGAGTTGTTCTTTGTTGAACACCATGACATGAGCTCTGATTTGAGGCGACTAGAAATGCCCGCTGCTTCTCCCCCTCCCCCTCCCCCCACACTCTAGGCCTCTTTCCGGTTGAGTGACCGTCTTGTAGATAGCGCTGGCCGGCGAGATGAGTTGGGGGTTAGAGGTTGGCGGTTGGGGGACAGGGTGGGGGTTGAGGAAAGGACGCAGGAAGGAAGAGGGAATGTGAAGACAAAGGGGAAGAGGAAGCGGAAGAGGAAGAGGAAGAGGAAGGATGTGGCGGGCAGCCGTTGGGCTGAGATGGGGGGGGGGGGAGGGAGGGGTGACTGCAACTGGCAAGCGTAGGATCTGCACGTGGTCTAATTGTAGGACGCGAGCAATGGTGGGAGTCAGAGGACTGGTTTGCTGAGTATCAGGATAATGTGGCTGAGGGAGATATTGGGTAATGGTTTCAGTGGCCTGGTCTCCCATTGGGACAGCACTATAAAGGTGCATTAAATGTGCGCTGTCACAAGTTTGGTACTCATCCGGATATAACGCTAGATATCGCCAGGACATAAAACCCCAACAAACAATCAATGTTATCCTGACCTATGAAGTGGCAAGCATTTATGTGTTTTGGGGGGGGGGGGCGGCAATCAACAGTTTGTAGATTAATATATTGTTTGCATAGTGGTTTGCCAATCAGAGGGACCAGTGAAAAACAAAACATACTACAGTGTATTATTACAATATTCCATAAGGGAGGAGACAAGATGAGGATTGGAACAAGTCATACACGTTGGCTGGCCCTAAGCACCAACCATTGCAGTATATATAATAGCCCTGTCACACTACGACGCTTCTCTCCAACGCACGTCAACGTGTGTAATTTTTTGAGGAAACGTCGGGAAATGTTAGGGGGATGCTATGCAAACGTCAGTACACGTAGGTACACTATCCTGGACGATGACCGTCCCCGGAGGACGTCGGCGAGTGTAGCAGGTCGCTAGATGTTTTTAGCATGTCAAAGAAGCACGACGACCGACAACGCGCGTTAACGCATGGGTGCCAATATTATGGCGACGTCAGAAGTACGTCGACAGCGCTGGAAGATCGTTATGCGAACGCTAGGCAGATGCCAAGTGCGCGTGAGGGTCATTTCCGCCAAACGGTTGCTTTGTTGTTTTATGCCCTAGCTACATCTGAGGTCATATGATGCCATCGCGCCAAACTTTTTCTTTTTTTCTTTTTTTTTTCTGCACGCATCGACACAGGTTGGCCGCGCGCTAATAACATGTTAGTGACACACTGCGTGAACATCCAATTTCCCCATATTTCCCCTAAAAGTTTAACATTTCTCAACGCTTTAATTTTATTTTCAACGCTGATAGGTCGCCGGTGAGAAACATCGTAGTGTGACAGGGCCATTAGTTGCATACTTCGATGGTTTTGAGTTTTTGTCATTATCTGAGATAAATACACGAGGTTGATCGCTATAATCAATGTTACTTTAGTTTGAAATAACTGTTATTAGTTCAAATAGCTAACCTTTGAGATAGTTATTTCTGCATACAAGGAAACATTAACTCAATCTGATCGAACCTGTTACAGTTGAAGCCTATGTTGTCCGAATTTCTACATGCATGGCAACAAAAAGTTTTCATTTCAAACATTTCCAAAATTAGCCATTCATAATCGAGCTTACTTCAAACAACAACAAAATGGCAGCAACTTAAAAACATCGGATTATGTAACTGTAATATTCAGGTGATTACACGTGGATAATCGCCAATGCTTTCTGTAATGGCTCATTTGTCTTTGACGTGAGGAGAGCTGAGCTTGTTGATGGAAAACACAGTCAACTGCACTCATGATGCACTCTATGTAGTTCTCAGCAGCCAAGGCCTCCAGTTAAAAAGAAAACACCAATCCGAGTTGAGAAGCCCTTATCATCCCTTCAAATGTGGAAACAAGTGACAAAAACAACGAGGCTCAGAGCGAGCACGGAGCAAAACAAGATGAGGCAGGAGGAACTGGCCAATAAAATGTGGATTTTAAACTGCATTATCACCAACAACAAGAACACGGAAAACATCCTTATGAGTGCGCAATCCGTTAGTTTTGATGTTGGTGACATGTTTTATTTTAGATAACTATATTAGAGCCCCTGCTTTATGTTGGATTAAGCTGTACTGGTACATTTTGGGATATTTTAATTTTTTTTAAAGCATACACAAAAAATGATTGCGTGTTCACCAGATTTGCAGTCATGGGATGATGGCATTGCAGTGTTATCTACGTCACACTGCCAATGTCCATAAACCAACAATTTCCTGAAATTGCTATGGAACAAAACCCCAAATAATTCATCAATAGCATATTGATTAATTATAGTCTGGACTGCACTGACCTTTCCCAGTAAGACATATTCGCAGGTGACAGCGCGCTAGGAGAAACAGTCCCAATGGTGGGCTCTTCCACTCACCACTAGGGGCCACCCCTCATGGGAGGTCACCCTTGGTGACCTGATGGTCACTGTACATCACTGTACATCACTGTACATCACTGTACATCACTGTACATCACTCTGGTGCAGCGACCAAATGTGGATAGGCAGGGTTCAAATCTAGATGAGCGTTTTATTTAAGAAAATATATCGATATTATTCGGATTAATGGAACTAAAAATCTCCCTTTTTTTCATTTTCTTTTTTTCTTTGTTTCTTTTGTATTTCAATCGCAAGTTTAGTTCGAGCCAGTAAGTTGTGACTATTGACCAGCGATGCAATGGTCACTTGGAAATACAATTGATGCCCCTCTGACGGTACTCATGTTTTGCAAAAAGCGTGAGAGACACAAGAGCATCAATGCTCACATACACTAGGTTCATAGTAATAGGATAATAGGTGAATCTGGGAGGATACAGGAAAAAACCCACATATCCCCGTCGCCCCCTTTTCCTCTGACACTGAGATGCATCTGTCTGTCAAACCCCCTACCCCATCTTGGACTGGCGCTTGTCCGTCCTCTCTCAGTGCCACATCCATCTCCCAGCGTTTCCTCTCTGTTGCACCTCCCGATGCTGCTCAGGCCTGCACTCCACCCCAGCTCAGAAAGTACCACTGAAAACCCCAACCAATTCTCTCTCTATTTTCGTCAGGAACGATAGGTACTTGCAATGTAAACCAGTCCAATCTGATTCACAAGAAATGGACAGCAATGGTTATTTCATAGTCAGTATTCAATAGTAAGTAACCTACTAAGGACAACTCTGCACCTAACACTATTCCATCTTACAGAATAAACAAACCATTCTATTAACACTGCATCTCGAATTGCTATCTCCATTTCGCACAACAGCTATGAAAACCTGTAAAGGGAAACCATAGACCTAACCAGTCCATAATGTAATGATCTCATCAATACACATGTATATATATATATATATATATATATATATAACATATAATTACTATATTGTATGTGAATTGTCAAATTATACCATATGTAAGTCTTGAAATGATTAATGTAGTTACTTCAGCTGACATTAGCTAGTTGCTGATGACAATATCAGAAAACATATACATATATTGTAAATAACAGTATTGTCACATTACTCGAAGACCAGTGCCACGAGGCTGACAACAGATTTGATTTCCTCAATGAATATACATTTCTTTCCTTTAAGTCCATTTGGGCTCACATGAATGTAGAATACATTGTTATCATTCTGCCAAACTCATCATTATCGGAAATCCTCAGCTAGCAATTAATCGTGTGTTTGTTGGTTTTCGTCCTAAAAACACCCAAGGTCATATCAGGACGGTCCCAGCATTGTGTTTGACTCAGCAGGAATGTCACACCTACACCACCACCATCTGCACTTTGGACTTTTCTTTTGTTGGATAGCTGAGTCCTCCCTCAAAACAGCAAACTGACCAACGCCGCTTCACCCTTCTGTTTCCAGCTATCCCTGGCTTGCTGCTATTTCCTCACTTATCAACACTTTTCACACCCACCCACCCACCCACCCACTCCACTACTACTACACTTTGTTTTTGTTTAGAGCTAGGCCGTCAATGGAACGTGAATACATGGACTTCCTATCAATGCCTTTCCTTGGCGAATCCCTCTTTTTGATCAGTTGATTGGTTGCATTCCAGCAACCATTAGAGGTGATGCTAACACAGATCAGCACTTGTGACGGTGCGCACTCATGTTAGCTTGTCAGTGCTGCCAAGTTTGAATCCCATCGCACCAGCAGGACGGTACTTCAACATATTGTAAAGTCGTCGGCTGGCAGCTGTAGGTGTGTAGGCAGGCTAAATAGGAAATCACTACAGGCAAGTAGAAGAAAGGCAGAGTGTAGTGTGAAAGTTAGAGAGAGAGCTTGCACCCTCAGGTTTATTATTATATAGTGGTTTTAGAATCCAAGATGGCCTGTCACATGACCAGACGCTCCAATCAACAGTAAGCATCCACATATCCACCAATTAAAAGCGAGCATGCTATGCCTTGGTTGTTTTGGCCTCACTGCCCTGTTGTATCTGGGTGTGCAGTGATCCGTAGCTAACAGTTGGGGGGTCGGGGGGGGGGGGGGGGTGTTGTGAGCAGAGCTGCTAAGGCCCTATCACACTAACAGTAGTGCCACTCTCACACTATCTATAGAATACACAATGTCTATTTAATCTAAGTAAAGGTTCACAAGCACTACACAATACCACATGGATCTGGTCACATTACATCATTTACCTTTTATATAACATTTGTAATCCCTTATAGACCAGTTCACATCACCCACCAATGTGCAATTATCGGAATATTTTACAACGTACTCCCAACATTGAAGCAAATAAGTAGTCCTCGTCCTATCCTAGTACAATACATGGCAGGACACTCTTCCCGCGGAGCATGCGCCCTGAGCTGCTACCGGAAGCAGTGGACTGCCAATGACGTCACAGGGTGGATTGGTGCTGCACAGTGGTGTCATTCATTACATTAGTTCTTCAACTGTCGTCTCAGAGGGCGGATTAGTGGTGGAAAATCTCCTTAAGACCTTTTCTTCTACTGTCGTATCAGAGGTGTAGATTGGTGGTGGAAATCTTCAATGCGACCTTTCCACAAAGCCTGCTTGCGATACACTGAGCTATAACCCACAATATTACTTCCTCCTATTGCCAACAGACTGTAAAGGCTAGGTCTCCATGAATTAAAGTTGAATCCTTCCTCCAAGAAATAGATTTTACAGGTTGGTATTGGCAATCTTTTACGGGCTATCTTAAAAAACCCCATCTATTCTGGTGAGCCCGTTGTTTCACAGAGTCAGACATCGATACCACGACTTACCGTATAGGAAGCCAGCACTCTGTCGACTGGGCTATCAGGTGTCAGCACTACTGGTACAGATAGCACGGGTAACCAATGGCGTGCACGTATGCAGGGACTGAAATAGACTGGGTTAGATTGTACACGGCGACCTGGACGGGTCTCTGAGACCAGTTACCAGTTAGTGGTGTTGGGTGGTCATTTGTATGGCTAGAGTGGTCATTGGCACGATATTGCCGCGGGTCGTTCTAACCGAGAATTTCCCCTGAATGCATAAGAAGCGACATACCGAGTCTGGAGGCGGTGACTGTTTGGCGGTTTAGGTTCTAGCAACATCCATCCTCACAGTTTCCGGGTGGGCAGTGATTGATTTGCGACAAGTCACACTCAAGCTGGCTTTATAGTGCTGCCAAGTAGGCATGCAGTGCGGCCAACGCCGCATCTTATTTTCAGACTGAAGCAGTGCGTTGTTCTTGGTCTTGGATTCACTCGGCTCAGAATCGAACCCGTGACCTCTTACACGAGAGGCAAGCCAAAGGAGGATGTCATTGGCACAATTTTTATTTCTCAATCAATGTTAGTATATTATTGCAGAAAAGCATGGCTATATCAGCAATGGCTAAAGAACCCTATGCACTAACATCCTCAGAAAAAGGATCAGTATCAAGTATCAAGGGGATCATCCAAACATGCTATCATAGAACCTGTACTTGAAAACCAAAACACTTACCTTATATATCCCAATAGAAGCACGGTACCCAATAGAAGCACCCCCCCCCATTTCAAGATTGAAAGCATTCACAAATTGACAATCATATCCAGACTGAATGCACATAAAATAAGACAATCCCACTTTCTTTCAGAGGCACAACAACAACTAATCCATGACATTCTTTAACTTTGAATAGACACGTAACCATGTGTCTGCACTCGTGCAGCGCACGTCTATTGGGACATATAGTGTATCTAGATTTGATCCTCGAAACGCAAATTAGATACTTATGCACTTAGAACTTAGAACTTAGAAGTGAACACTAAGTCAATTTAAAAGAAGCTGTTTCTGAAGAAGCCTATGGTGTCAGAATTTTGATAAGCATATGAAATTAATTAATTAATTTCTTTTTTGTGATGGGTGTATTTATGCTGCCCACAACGGTTAAGTCTAATGACTTGTTTTCGCCACTAGACAGTAATAGTTTTGTGACTCCCCTTCATTTTATCACTTTCAGTTGTTGTATGCTAACTACTGCATGCATTCTTTATCTGTTTGTAAGCATTCTCCCACATCCCCCAAACCTCTGTGAGTTTGTTCTTTCTACATCGGATACTTGTTTGGTTACTAATAGTTAATTTCTCTGAATGTCTTTACCTTGCTGTATTAGTGGTCATTAGGTTTAGCATGTTGACACTTCAAATATCTCTATAGCCTAGATTATAATGATCAACTTAATATATTTATCTATTAAAAAACTATCAGAAACTCCAACCCATCGGACTATGCAAGGATAGGGATTTGTTGCAGCATCGAAGCCAATATATTAGAACCAGTTTCTGCTTGAAGCCTATGGTGTCAGCAATTGTGACATGATTGCCAACATTAATTTAGTATGTTTTCATTAGAAAAATATCCCAAGTTAGCCAGTTAAATTAAAAGTTACTTCAAACTAAAGAAACGTAAATAATAAGGGCCAGCCTAATGTATTTATCTCACAAGATGGCATAATCATTCAATCATCGGATTCTGCAAGTTTAATATAAGCGAACATTAGTGTGTGTCTCTTCTTGAACCAACAGTCCGGTACCTTCTTTGGTATACTCCGGCGTTAACCAGTGCTACCGACCTGGCAATACGGCGTTAATACCAGTAATGTATCAAGGCACCGTGCTACTAACAGTTCGTCTAAGAATTTGGTAGAACGTAGGTAAACGTAGACTTGGAACACCATACTTTACATTCAGATCACAGCATGTGCTTTTAATCAGAAAAATCTAGAGACTTCACTCAGTGTGTAATACATATGGATGCATGCTACAAATGGAAAGAAAGAGACTGATAGTTGGGTAGTTCAGTTAGCAGTATTTTAGTAAGTGATCGTCCCTGTTGACAAGCGGTGGGGACGGCTGTGGATCGAGGGAGAGAGGGCATCGGCATCGACCCAACTATAGGGCACACGCCCCGCCTCCCGCCTACGCCAGACCTGCAATACTTGGCCCATTCAGCAGTGAGATGGGCTCATATTTGTGAAAGGCGGTGGGGTGGAGGTTGCGGGGGTGGGGTCGGGGGGGGGGGAGGAGACGTGTCGAGGGCAGAGGTGCGGTGGTGTTACTGCCGCCTGTTATTTGTACCAGACAAATAAATATGTAATAGTTCTACCGCTAAGATAATGTACAAATAGTCAGATACTTATAGATGTAGTAAGATAACATAGAACATTAGTGCAGTATGAGTTGGTGGTAAAATGTTTCCGACCGAGTGGCGAAAGCAGCTCCAAGAAGAGAGTGTGCGGGTGGGGGGGGGGGGGTCGAGGTGCATGCTAGTCCCCCCACCCCCACCCCATGAGTGTGGGGGGGGGGGGGAACTACTACAGAGCTTATTACACGCGATAAAGGGTTTATCACTATCCGATTATACAAATTGATATATGTCATGATCAGCACTGACCTCTCAGGGAAGGAGCCACACAGACAGCTAGGCCTTGGTTTGAGTCATGACACGAGGGAGCCTAGCTAGTGTAATGATGTAGCACACTAGCTCTGAATGCAAGATTTGTGTCTTCGATTACTGCTCTGGGCGCAATATTTTCCATTTTCATCATCCCTATGACGAATATGTATGTATATATAAATATATATATATATGATTATATATAAAAATATAGACTCACATGACTGAGTATTATAGCTGAAGTGCCCACAGCGTCACAGTTGGGGATGTGGGTGTGTGGCATCGTTGGGAGTGTGGAGACAGTTGCTGGATGGTGTAACACATAGTATTTTATCAAGTATATTGTACTATTTTGGAGAATAGCGAGTATATTGTAATATATAGTATTATAGGGAGTAGGTGACAGTTGTTGGAGAGTGAAATATATAGTATTCTTGGGAGTTTTTGTAATATATATTATTATAGGGAGTAGGGTCAGAGTTGTTTGATAGTGAAATATATAGTAATATTGGGAGTATATTGTAATATAGAGTATTACATGGAGGAGGGTCACAGTTGTTGGATTATGAAATATATAGTATTATTGGGAGTTTTTGTAATACATATTATTATAGGGAGTTGGGTCAGAGTTGAGTGATAGTGAAATATATAGTAATATTGGGAGTACATTGTAATATAGAGTATTACAGGGAGGAGGGTCACAGTTGTTGGATTGTGAAATATATAGTATTATCGAGAGTATTTAGTCATATTTAGTAGTATAGGGAGTAGGGTCAGAGTTGTTGGATATTGAAATATACAGTAATATTGGGAGTATATTGTGATATATAGTATTATAAGGAATAGGGTCACAGTTGTTGGATAGTGAACTACATATTACTGTTGGGAGTATATTGCAATATATAGTATCATAGGTAGTAAGGTCACAGTTGTTGGATAGTGAACTACATAGTACTGTTGGGAGTATATTGCAATATATAGTATCATAGGGAGTAGGGTCACAGTTGTTGGATAGTGAAATATATACTATTGGGAGGATATTATAATATATCGTATCATAAGTAGTAGGGTCACAATTTTGGATAGTGAAATATATACTATTGGGAGTATATTGTAATATATAGTATCATAGGTAGTAGGGTCACAGTTTTGGATAGTGAAATATATACTATTGGGAGTATATTGTAATATATAGTATTATAGAATTATTTATTTTGGCCACATCATTCGTTAGAGTTCAATATACCATACATTGTTGGAAGGGAAGGTGAATGGCAGCAGAGGGAGAGGGAGACCAAGAACATCATGGTTTACAAATATTTCACAATGGACAGGCTTGAATTATTCACAGTCTATCAGAACAGCACACCATCGGGACAAGTGGAGAACCATTGCATCCAACCCTTGACTAGAGGACGGAACTATTGATTGATTGAGTATCATAGGGAGTAGGGTCACAGTCTTTGGATAGTGAAATATATAGTATTCTTGGAAGTATATTGTAATATATAATGTGAGGTATAAAGTATTTATGCAAATATTATTATGTATGTAATACTCCTGTCTGTTATTGTTCTTATTCTGATATTGCTCCTGTAAACCCTCCTTTTAATATGTTCCTCGCTTCTATGGGTTAAAGGAGGTTGGGGTGCGGCCTGGAGAGCGGGAGGCTTGCTTCCAACAGCTCTCCTAATTCCCCTCCTTTCCTCCAGGTGGCGCCTCACCCACCTACTAACGGCTCATTTCGCCACCGATTTAGTTAAATAATTTAAATGTAGGTCTTAAGGGCCAGCCAGAGTTATAGGCTCGATCCACACGAATCTGACTTGTCTCCTCCTTTAGTAGGTCATGGGACTCGAACCCTCGTGTTCGAACGCTGGGCGAGTCAAACCAAGGAATTAAAAAGTAATACTGATCAGTACATAACTGGCTTTCAGCATTACTGGGATAGGGCAAGGAACAGTGGAATGAGGGAGACCGATTGTCCAAGATTGAAATTGTCCTGGCTTAATCAATTAATGTACAAACAAAAACCTCAAATAACAACAGCAGAGATAAAAAAAAAGAAAACACAAAAAAAAAGAGAAATTCAATTTCAGAATTGGTTGCACTTCTGCTATAGATGTTTTTACAAATGGAAGATTGTCCGTTTGTTTTCCATATCCTTCCTTCAAATGCCTATACTTCTTACAGATGTGTAAACCTATTGATGGTTATACCCCTGTCACACTACGACGTAATGAGCCAACGTGAGCGTAACGTGGTGATATTTCGTCATTACGTTGATGTACGTTGGATTACGTTATGATGACGTCATAATGACGTTAAAGTGACGTCGAGCTACGTCACATTACGTCGTGTTACGTCGAGATACGTCGAGGTTTTGGACATGTTCAAAAGTTTTGACGTAGGTCGAACGTAGGGGTTTACGTTCGCCGTACGTTCTGTTCACGTTCAGCGAACATCAATGACGTTAAACGGACGTTATTCCAACGCTCCTCACTACGTTCAACTACGTTCCACTACGTTGACCCCCATTAAACCAAGTGCAAATGCCCACGGGGCGTAATGGGAACGTCAGGACAACGTCAGGAGAACGTCAGGAGAACGTCAGGAGAACGTGCATTCAACGTACGTTCAACGTCTCATGACGTAGCTAACGTCACGTAACGTTCTTCTGATGATGGAATAACGTTCATAACGTTCCGTCAGCGTCATTACGTTCACCTCTCTCATCTAAAGACGGTATCACTACGCTTTACCGACGTTACTCTCTCGTCCACTATGCTGCATCCACGTTCAACTTCTGCCCCAATTTGCACACTACGCCGAGAAGTTCAACGTTCTTCACGTTCTCCCTACGTTGACGTCGTTACCTCGTAGTGTGACAGCCCCTTTTACATTCGACACAAAGGGGAAGAAAAAGCTGGTGTCAATAGAGCACATTCCAATATGGCGTTCGGGACCGGATCCAATAGCAAACGGCGAATACATGAAGCAGATTAGCTTGACGGAGGCTGTCTAGGGTGGCGTGATTGGGTCGATGGGAATTGATCATTTATCGATCCCTCTCTCGTCCACATTTCAGAACGAACACCACTCACTGCAATATTGGATCCAAAAAAAACATAACAATTCACCTAAAAACCGCACGCTCACACAGAGTAGACTTGCTGGTCACTACTACATTGGCGTAAACTATGACTCACAGCAATTCTTTTATTTCCCTGTTAGGACACACGCAAGTATAGAACCGTACGCAGTGGCCACATTGGTCAGACGTATGGCTTCCCATGTGGAAGGTGGGGGGTTCGAATTCTAGCCGGATAAAACCAATGACTTACAAAATTGATATGTGTCACTGGTGCGACAAGGACTCGTTGGCTCAGTGCCAGGATAATGTCACTGAGTGGGCTATTAGATCATGGTTTCAGCGGTCAGGTATGTCTGTGGGGCAGCACTATAAAATCGCCATGAGCGCACACTGGCAGAAGTTGGTGTCTATCCCTACATGACCCCAGCTGTTTCCAGGACGGAAAACACCAACAATCAAGAATAGAAAATTCAGTTTAGATAATTTCACATAATTATAACCCATGGAGCATGAGTTACATATTGTGGTAATACACAGTACACAGGCAGATGCAATCACAATATTAATGTCCTTCTACTGGTAGGTAAAAAAAACTCCTCTATGGACTCAAGACAGTGTGCAATTGCTACGCAGCAATGACATAATTAGTAGTTTGAACACAGTGTAGACTTACACCAAATACACCTACATGTACTGTTATTTGTATATAATAAAGAGTTGTCTCCCTTACATAACTGATGGTCATTTGCAAGGGCAACATGTTTGTGCAGTTAGTCTAATATAGTAATGATTGTGTTCCTCTGTGGCGGAGTGGTTAGAGCATTTGACTCTTTTCTAGGTCGGAATCCTAATTTGAAGGTCGGTGGTTCGATTCCCTGTGCCCCCACCTCTGCCGATTTCGATTTCCACCACTGCGTATAACTTACAGCATCATCAAAGCCCAGTTGCTCTCATACCATGTCTATGTGGTATAAGAGCTTAAAAATCCCTTGGGTCGCTAAAAGTGTAAGCTTGGGCTTTCTATCAACAAACTGTCTAATGGTGAAAACAAGTCTATTCAGACTTATCCATGATAGGCAGTATAAATCTTAAAGAAAAAAAAAGAAAAAATTGTTTGTTGAAGTTTCATGTCCTGGCAATACGAAAGATCATATCAGGTCGGGAATCGAATTGTCACAGTGTGCATTCATGACAACTTTCTAGTGCTGGCCCACTGGGAGACCAGACGGCCGGCACCATGACCCGATTTCTTATTCAGTCACATTATCCTGCTACTGAGCAAACCAGTCGTTGCACCTATCCTAGTAATTCAGAGTAATTGGTTTGACTCGACCTGAATCGCACTCCCGATCTTCAGCAAGGAAGACCTGCGCTCTGAGCGCAGGTCTTCAGCAAGGAAGACCTGCGCTCAAGTTTAACGTATAGTTTTCTATACGTTAAACTTGAGCAAAAGCATGTAGATCTATTATTATTTAATAATATAGATAAGTATTATGGTTTTGAAGTTCAAAAAGAACCACTGTCATTGCTTTGTTTACATTGGTCGTAATGCTCGCATTGCGTTTGATGCGAGGCGAGGGAGGACCTTACCCCCCCCCCCCTCTCCTCCACCCCCTTCCTTACATAACCCCCCCCCCCTCCTTTTCCCTTATAACCGCCTCCAGCTCTCTCCTCCTGTCACTCGCCCTCCTGCCTCCACACTCTACGCTCCTCACCTCTTTTTCTTTGGCTTTCTTCACCAAGGCTATATACACTACCGGCATGTAGTGGTGGAAGGCTTTCTTCACCAAGGCTATATACACTACCGGCATGTAGTGGTGGAAGGCCGTGCACATGCTCTCACCACTACCGTGCACTACACCCTCCTGCACGTCGGCCTTCCACCGCTACCGTGCACTACATCATCCTGCGCGGCGGCCTCTCAGGCCACCCTGGTCCACCACTGCCGTGCACTACACCACCCTGCACAACACCCTCACCACCACCCGCGCTCTACACCATCCTGTACAACGGCCCTCCACCACTGCCGTGCAGTACATCATCCTGCACGGCGGCCTTTCACCACTACCATGCACTGCGCCACCCCCGCACACTCGACGGCCTCGCGCCACTACCGTGCACCACGCCTCTGCATACGGCCCTGCACCACGCCAGCCTGCACACCGGCGCCTCACCACTACCGTGCACTACACCATCCTGCAGGACGACCCCTCTCGCCACGCCTCTATGCACGGTTGGTCCCCCACCCCCCACACCCACACCCACACCCACACCCACACCCACACCCACCCCGGGGGGGCCCCGCCCCCGCGGCAGATTTTTAGTCCGCCGCCCCCTCCACCCCGGCCCGGAGGGACCCAGCCGGCCCCACCCACCCACCCACGCCGACCCACGCACACCCATAACCGACCACCCTCACATCTCACCGCCCACTGATTTCCCGCCCTCTCACATCTCACCCCCACCTCACATCTCGCCGCCCCCTCACATCCCGCCGCCCGCCCGGCCCACCCGCGCCCTGACCGCAGAGCACCCAACCGCTCACACCACACCAGGCTTCAAAGCCCCCCCCCCCACCCCCCCCTGCCGCCCCCGCCGCGGCCCAACAGACCCTCTATCTCACCGCCACCCTGCACCCAACCGCCACTCCCCTCTCATCTCTGCCGACCACCCCCGCCCCCCCCCCCCACCCCCCCCCCCCCCCCGCCTCGACCTCACCACAGGCCCCGCCGTCTCTCTCTTATCTCTACCCTCCAGCCCCACGCCGCCCGCCCCCGCCCCCACCCACCCCTCCCCCCCCCCCCCCCCTCCCCGCCCCCCCACACCCTCCTCCGCCCACACCAGCCTACCTCACCATCTCTGCCGCCGCCCCCCCCCACCCTCCACCCAACCCCCACCCCTCTCTCATCTCCGCCGACCCACCCGGCCTCCCCCTCCCCGACCTCACCACAGGCCCCGCTCTCTACTGCTTATGTCACACTACACTCTCTCTCACACTACACTGGCTGTGTCACACCAAACTGGCCCTGTCACACTACACTCTACAGGCCCCGCTCTCTACTGCTTATGTCACACTACACTCTCTCTCACACTACACTGGCTGTGTCACACCAAACCGGCCCTGTCACACTACACTCTTCATGCTACACTGCTTCTGTCACGCTGCACTGGCTGTGTCACACTACACTGGGCGTGTCACACTACAATCTCTGCCGCCGCCGGCCAACCCTCACATCTCTGCCGCTCACACCTCTGCCTTCTCTGTCATGCTACACTGCTTGTGTCACGCTACACTGGCCGTGTCACACTACTCTGGGCGTGTCACACTACACCCCTCTCACCCTCAGACACTCCGGGTTGCGGGACTACACAACTTTTGGCCGCCCCGCACCCTCCTTCCGCACCCTCCTTCCCATGCCAACCCAGGTCACCCATGCCCCCCCCAGACCCGGCGCTACCCAGGTCACCCTGGTCACCCATGTCACCCATGCCCCCAGGTCACCCTGGTCACCCATGCCCCCAGGTCACCCTGGTCACCCATGCCACCCAGGCCATCCTGGTCACCCACGTCACCCATGCCACCTACCTCTCTCTGCTGCCTACCGCCTCCACCTGCTCATGCCCCCACTGCCACTGTGGGCTCCACCTGTGCTCCCCCGTGCCTGCCGCCACTGTGCTGCTGCCACAGGGCGTCCTACCACTGCGTGTGCTGCCCCGGCCGGATCGACGCGTTGCTGCCTCCTCTGCGGACCCTCCTCCCAGCTGGACCAACGTGTGCCGCTGCCTCGACGCGTTGCTGCCTCCTCTGCGGACCCTCCTCCCAGCTGGACCAACGTGTGCCGCTGCCTCTGTGCTACCGCCCTGCCACTGCGGGCTCCACCTGTGCTCCCCCGTGCCTGCCGCCACTGTGCTGCTGCCACTTGGCGCCCTGCCACTGCCTGTGCTGTCCCAGCTGGACCAACGTGTGCCGCTGCCTACCACTGCGTGTGCTGCCCCGGCCGGATCGACGCGTTGCTGCCTCCTCTGCGGACCCTCCTCCCAGCTGGACCAACGTGTGCCGCTGCCTCGACGCGTTGCTGCCTCCTCTGCGGACCCTCCTCCCAGCTGGACCAACGTGTGCCGCTGCCTCTCTGCTACCGCCCTGCCACTGCGGGCTCCACCTGTGCTCCCCCTGCCTGCCGCCACTGTGCTGCTGCCACTGGGCGCCCTAACCACTGCGTGTGCTGCCCCGGCCGGATCGACGCGTTGCTGCCTCCTCTGCGGACCCTCCTTCGCACCCCACTTCCTCCCCTGGTCACCCATGTCACCCATGCCAACCCGGGTCACCCATGTCACCCATGCCCCCAGGTCACCCTGGTCACCCATGCCACCCAGGTCATCCTGGTCACCCATGTCACCCACGCCACCTACCTCTCCGCGGCCTGCCGCCTCCACCTCCTCATCCCCCCCTGCCACTGCGGGCTCCACCTGCCCCCCCCCCCTGCCTGCCGCCACTGTGCTGCTGCCACTGGGCGTCCTGCCACTGCCTTGCTGCCCCAGCTGGACCAACGTGTGCCGCTGCCTCTGTGCTGCCACCCTGCCACTGCGGGCTCCACCTGTGCTCCCCCGTGCCTGCTGCCACTGTGCTGCTGCCACTGGGCGTCCCACCACTGCGTGTGCTGCCCCGGCCGGATCGACGCGTTGCTGCCTCCTCTGCTACCGCTCTGCCACTGCGGGCTCCCCTGTGCTCCCCCGTGCCTGCTGCCACCCCCGGCCTTCATCATGCCCTCGGGGCGCCCCCTCGACCCTCGCACACTCACCGCCCTCATGCGAGGCGCCCTTCACGCCCGAGGTGTCCGGGGGGCCGACGCTTTCACCCTCCACAGCCTCCGCCGGGGCGCCGCCCAGCCCTGCCACGCCGCCGGGGTCGGCATCTCCGACATCATGGCCCAGGGCACCTGGACCTCTGAGGCGGTCCACGCATACGTGCCCCGCCTCCCCCCCTCGGCGGCCCCTCGAGCCCTCTCCTCCATCTTGGTTGAGGGCTCCTCGGGCCCACCTACCAACTACTGACAATTACAGTGACATTCTTATCATGAGCATCCATTTGACATTATATTGATTACCTATTGCTCCTCATTGATCTATTGTACCACCATTATGTTCATGATACCCTCGGGCACTTAATGAATAAACTGCCCTCTTTTTCCACACCCGATTTCTCGTCCTTCCTTGCCGCGCATCGGTCGTAATGCTCGCATTGCGTTTGATGCGAGGCGAGGGAGGACCTTACCCCCCCCCCCTCTCCTCCACCCCCTTCCTTACATAACCCCCCCCCCTCCTTTTCCCTTATAACCGCCTCCAGCTCTCTCCTCCTGTCACTCGCCCTCCTGCCTCCACACTCTACGCTCCTCACCTCTTTTTCCCCACCCACCATCCCTATACACCAACTCTCCACTATCCGGTTGAGGGCTCCTCGGGCCCACCTACCAACTACTGACAATTACAGTGACATTCTTATCATGAGCATCCATTTGACATTATATTGATTACCTATTGCTCCTCATTGATCTATTGTACCACCATTATGTTCATGATACCCTCGGGCACTTAATGAATAAACTGCCCTCTTTTTCCACACCCGATTTCTCGTCCTTCCTTGCCGCGCATCATGCTGCCAAGTTACGCTATCGTATATGTTGAATTTCTGTTGATGCGATTATGATTGTTAAAACTGATAATTGATGCTTTATTCTTGTACAGGAGTTACAAAAACACATATTGATTCATCTTTTGCCATTATTTCGGGATAAAACGACTTAGAATTGGTGAAATCAAAGATTTTGGTCTAAATTTGCAAGAAAATAGTCCCTAAAACTAGGTCATCGATTCAAACCGCTTAAGCCTTGTTTTTTCATTGATTTGAGTTCCGTAATGTTATTCCTATGAGGACCTGTCGATCAACCACGCGTCTACCATCGACGTCCCAGGTTTTCTACGAGTTTAGCATTTGGTAAAACAAAATGCCTGGCAAAAGCACAGCGATGTTGGAATATTTGACAGCAGATACCAAATCCGATTGAGCACTAATGTAAGATCGATGCTAAGTGACTGGACTGTGCCTTAGAATCGTTGCAGAACGACCTCTAAACCGTCACAAAACTAAAAAATGCTCGGAATAAGCTAAAAATGATGGCAAATGAATCATATGCTCCTTAGGACATCATATATGTTATTAGCGGGGTAAAATAAGACTTAAAACATAGTTAATATTTAAATTATAAAAATAAAATATAGAATTATTTTATTAAATACCATAAAAAAAAAAGGAAAATGAAAATTTTCGGAATTTTTTTTTTTTTTTTTTTGCTCTCGAAGTCAGATGTACCTTATCTATTAGCGCGACTATTTCAGACTCAATTTATTGCTTAGGTTGATAAAAGATGTAGAAGATATTAAAGACGATATAAAGGTGACAACGTAGTACTGTGCACTTCTTGCTATATGCTGGGCAGATGGTAAGAAGTGGAGGGGCGGAGTACGTTGTAAAATTGTCCGATATAATACATGTGAACCGAGGTGAAGTTACTATAATAAATTACAAACTGTCTATATAATGATAAATGTTAAATTATAAAAACCCAAAGACATATAGAGGATGTGTGAACTTGGTAAACTATTATTCATTAGGTATAGAACTTGTATATTGAATAGTCTTTGAGAGGGAGTGTCACTTCCGAGTTTGACTAAGAACAGTCTTTGGAAGAGTCACCTCACATGCCCCCTCCCCCCCCACATGGTATTGTTATGATCATTGACCACTGCATTGTACTCTGATTGGAGGAGTGAGTCATGTGACCACTGCATTGTACTGTGATTGATGAATAGGATCATGTGACAACGGCCATCTTGAATCTTGAGAACCTATATAAGCAATAAACCAGAGAGTCTCATTCTCTTACTTTTCATTCTTACCCTGTTTTCCTTCATTACCTGTAGTGCTTTCACTTGACCTATTTACACCACCCACACCACCAGCCGGCACGTTTACAAGGTCCTTACCTCAGCAGTACCTGTCGTTATTAAAGTGTTATTTTACCACTTATAGACACATGCAACTGTATTCACTAAGTCAACTGAAAGAAAATGATAGTATGACATTGCGATCAGTTAGTAGTTACACTATAAATGTTCATATTCTATCTGAAATGTTGCTACTGTTCGTCAATAGCTATCAGTTAGTAGTTACATTAGTTTTTTAAGCAGGGGAAATTTCAGTTGCAGACGACTGGTGTTCCTCATTCCACTGTTCCTTGCCCTATCCTAGTACTGCCGAGTGTCTGGCTAGGAAGTGACAAGTATCAATCTTTAAGCCATTGGTTTGACTCGACCAGGATTTGAACTCACGATCCCACAATCTACCAACACGGGCGCAGATGCTCTAACTCATTCGGACATCCCGTCTGGTTTCTAACTCATTCGGCCATCCGGTCTGGCCAATTTGAAAGTATTCCACTGTCCGTCACTGGCTATCAGTGAGTATGTACAGTATAAATGTCCATTTTCAATTCGAAAGTATTCCACTGTCCATTAATATTTGTTAGAAAGTACGGTATCAATGTCCATATTAAATTTTAAAGTTTTCCAATTTTGGTCAATAGCTATCATTTAGTAGTGTCAATATTCAATCTGAAAGTATTTCACTGTCCATCAATAGCTATCAGTTAGTAATCAAAGTATAAATGTCCAGAATCATTTTCCAAGATTTAATAATGCTGTAGTCTGCACTCTTCTCTCAGGCAATGAACCATTTAAACAGGTATGAGTGGATAGAGTTAGTGCATCAGGGAGCTTAGATAATCTAAAGGTTATGATGCTAGTCCCAGAATGGCAGGATGTGTGGGTTCAAATTCTGTTCTAGACATACTCTTCCCATTGTTTGCATAACGCTGATTGCCATGACCTGCAGCATGTACTAATTGCATGTTGAAGCTGAAAGACATTAAGACCGACTCACGGACATCACTCTCACAGCAGAGAGCTAAATGGAGAGCGAGAGTCAAGTAATGAAAGCAGTCTTTGTCGCATCACGACTGACAGCATGATGATGATGAATGTTGGTGAACATATCCAGGGTAAGTGAATTACATGTATGTGTGTAGCCATACAAATTACATTAACGATGGATGCAAACTAGTAAAGAGAAATGATTGAAAAGAGGACAAGCAACACACGGCTGGAGCAGCACTCGAACCCAGATATCTACCATTCCAGGACTAGCGCCCTACTCATTAAGCTATCTAATCTTCCCGATGAAATAGACCTGTCGATGTGTACGTAGGATTTCCCTTCGGGGTGTGATTTCAACCCCATACACGATGCTGCTTCTACTTTTAGTGTCAAACACTGTGTTGAGGAAGTGTTGATAGAAGGGCGAGAGATCGGTTAGTCGGTTGTTGGAGTTTTACATCTGGGCAATATCTAAGGTCATATCAGGATGGGTACCGACTTGTGACAGTGTGCACTCATGGTGACATTACAGTGCTGCCCCATTGGGAAATCAGGCTGTTGGCACCGTGACCTGATATCCCACTCAGTCACATTATCCTGACTTTCAGCTAACCAGTCCTTGCCTTATCCTATTAATGCCAAGTGTGAGGCTAGGATGTGACAAGTGTCAATTTTATAAGTCATTGGTTTGACTAGACCGGGAACCGTACTCCCGATCTCCTGCACACGAGGCTCGAGCTTTACCGATTCGGCCACCGCTGAGGAAAGCATTGTGGGAGGTTCCAGGCATTCATTTTCAGCCACGTCCATGACCTCTATAGAAAGCAGGACTTTATAAATGTGAGTGCTTTGTAACTCATGGTGGAATGGATGGGAGATATTATCTATATATTGTCATTATCTGACTAGTATTAGTAAGGCACAAACATAGAACAAGTATCCGAATTCATATATCTCGGACAAAAGATTACAAATGATGGGAGATGTGAGGAAGAAATTAAAAGAAGGATAACAATAGCCCGAACAACATTCTCCAAAATGTATAGAGTGTTAACATCAAGTAAGATATTAATACAAACAAGGAAGCCTATTCTTCAGTGTTATGTGTGGTCTACTCTGATGCACGGCAAGGAAGGACGAGGAGGCGAGAGTGGAAAAAGAGGGCAGTTTATTTGAGGAAATGCCCGAGGCTACATGAGCATAATAAGTGTGAGGCGTAATATCAATGTGAGGTACATGTAATATCAAGGATGAAGCATGCTCATGATGAGAGCGTCAATGTCAGTGTTATGATAAATGTGGATGAGGTAATGTCAGTAGTTGGCGGGAGGTGGGCCCGAGGAGCCCTCAACCCTATAGTGGAGAGTTGGTGTATAGGGATGGTGGGTGGGGAAAAAGGGGCGTGAGGAGCGGAGAGTGTGGAGGCAGGAGGGCGAGTGGCCGGAGGAGAGGCCGGAGGCGGTTATAAGGGAGGGAGAGAGAGAGGGGGGGGGTTATGTAATAGTGAGCAGTGGAGCTGGAGGAGAGAGGAGAGGGAGAGAGGGGGGGGGCGTCCTCCCTCGCCTCGCATCAACCGCAATGCGAGCATTACGACCGATGCACGGCAAGGAAGGACGAGGAGGCGAGAGTGGAAAAAGAGGGCAGTTTATTTGAGGAAATGCCCGAGGCTACATGAGCATAATAAGTGTGAGGCGTAATATCAATGTGAGGTACATGTAATATCAAGGATGAAGCATGCTCATGATGAGAGCGTCAATGTCAGTGTTATGATAAATGTGGATGAGGTAATGTCAGTAGTTGGCGGGAGGTGGGCCCGAGGAGCCCTCAACCAAGAGAGAGGAGAGGGCTCGAGGGGCCGCCGAGGGGGCGAGGCGTGGCACGTATGCGTGCAGCGCTCAGAGGTCCAGGGCGGCAGAGCGGTAGCAAAGAGGCAGCAGCACGACGTTGATACAGCTGCGGCAGCACAGCAGTGGTAGGACGCCCAGTGGCAGCAGCACAGTGGCAGCAGGCACAGGGGAGCACAGGTGGAGCCCGCAGTGGCAGAGCGGTAGCAGAGAGGTAGCAGCAACACATTGATCCAGCTGGGGCAGCACACGCAGTGGTAGGACGCCCAGTGGCAGCAGCACAGTGGCAGCAGGCACGGGGGAGCACAGGCGGAGCCCGCAGTGGCAGCAGAGGTGTGAGCAGGTGGAGGCTTGACTGTGGTGAGAGGGCAGGCAGGGCGGCTGGAGGCAGGTCCAGGGTGCCTCGGCTGGGTGACATGGGTGACCAGGGTGACCTGGGTGGCGGCGGGTCTGGCATGACTCCGCCAGCAGTCTGAGGCTTGACTGCGGTGAGAGGGCAGGCAGGGCGGCTGGAGACAGGTCCAGGGTGCCACGGCTGGGTGGCATGGGTGACCAGGGTGACCTGGGTAGCGGCGGGTCTGGCATGACTCCGCCAGCAGTCTGAGGCTTGGCTGAGGTGAGGGGGTAGGCAGGGCGGCTGGAGGCAGGTCCAGGGTGCCATGGCTGCATGACACGTGGCTGCCGCCGGGGCAGCACACGCAGTGGCAGGACGCCCAGTGGCAGCAGCACAGCGGCAGCAGGCACGGGGGAGCACAGGCGGAGCCCGCAGTGGCAGAGCGGTAGCACAGAGGTAGCAGCAACGCGTCGATCCGGCCGGGGCAGCACACGCAGTGGTAGGACGCCCAGTGGCAGCAGCACAGTGGCAGCAGGCACGGGGGAGCACAGGTGGAGCCCGTAGTGGCAGGGCGGTAGCACAGAGGCAGCGGCACACGTTGATGCCACTGGGGCAGCACACGCAGTGGTAGGACGCCCAGTGACAGCAGCACAGTGGCAGCAGGCACGGGGGAGCACAGGGGAGCCCGCAGTGGCAGAGCGGTAGCACAGAGGCAGCAGCAACGCATCGATCCGGCCGGGGCAGCACACGCAGTGGTAGGACGCCCAGTGGCAGCAGCACAGTGGCAGCAGGCACGGGGGAGCACAGGTGGAGCCCGCAGTGGCAGGGCGGTAGCACAGAGGCAGCGGCACACGTTGATGCCGCTGGGGCAGCACACGCAGTGGTAGGACGCCCAGTGACAGCAGCAGTGGCAGCAGGCACGGGGGAGCAGAGGGGAGCCCGCAGTGGCGGAGGCAGCAGCAACGCGTCGATCCGGCCGGGGCAGCACACGCAGTGGTAGGACGCCCAGTGGCAGCAGCACAGGGGCAGCAGGCACGGGGGAAAACAGGTGGAGCCCGCAGTGGCAGGGCGGTAGCACAGAGGCAGCGGCACACGTTGATACCGCTGGGGCAGCACACGCAGTGGTAGGACACCCAGTGACAGCAGCAGTGGCAGCAGGCACGGGGGAGCACAGGGGAGCCCGCAGTGGCAGAGCGGTAGCAGAGAGGTAGCAGCCACGCGTTGGTACAGCTGGGGCAGCACACGCAGTGGTAGGACGCCCAGTGGCAGCAGCACAGTGGCAGCAGGCACGGGGGAGCACAGGTGGAGCCCGCAGTGACAGAGCAGCAGCACTGAGGTAGCAGCAACACGTGTATACAGCCGGGGCAGCACACGCAGTGGTATGGCGCCCAGTGGCAGCAGCACAGTGGCGGCAGGCACAGGGGAGCACAAGTGGAGCCCGCAGGGGCAGAGCGGTAGCACAGAGGCAGCAGCAGCACGTTGATACCACTGGGGTAGCACACGAGTGGTAGGACGCCCAGTGGCAGCAGCACAGTGGCAGCAGGCACGGGGGAGCACAGGTGGTGCCCGCAGTGGCAGAGCGGTAGCACGGAGGTAGCAGCAACACGTTGATACAGCTGGGGCAGCACACGCAGTGGTAGGACGCCCAGTGGCAGCAGCACAGCGGCAGCAGGCACGGGGGAGCACAGGCGGAGCCCGCAGTGGCAGAGCGGCAGCATAGAGGCAGCAGCAACACGTTGATCCAGCTGGGGCAGCACACGCAGTGGCAGGACGCCCAGTGGCAGCAGCACAGTGGCGGCAGGCAGGGGGGGGCGCAGGTGGAGCCCGCAGTGGCAGTGGGGGCATGAGCAGGTGGAGGCGGCAGGCAGCAGAGAGAGGTAGGTGGCGTGGGTGACATGGGTGACCAGGATGACCTGGGTGGCATGGGTGACCAGGGTGACCTGGGGGCATGGGTGACATGGGTGACCTGGGTTGGCATGGGTGACATGGGTGACCAGGGAAGGAAGGAGGGTGCGGAAGGAGGGTGCGGGGCGGCCAAAAGTTGTGTAGTCCCGCAACCCGGAGTGTCTGAGGGTGAGAGGAGTGTAGTGTGACACGCCCAGTGTAGTGTGACACCGCCAGTGCAGCGTGACACAAGCAGTGTAGCATGACAGAGATGAGTGTAGTGTGACAGGGCCAGTTTGGTGTGACACAGCGAGTGTAGTGTGAGGGAGAGTGTAGTGTGACATAAGCAGTGGAGATGAGAGAGAGGCGGCGGGGCCTGTGGTGAGGTCGGGGAGGGGGGGAGGCCGGGTGGTCGGCGGAGATGAGAGAGCGGTGGCGGTTGGGTGGAGGGTGGGGCGGCGGCGGCAGAGATGTGAGCGGCAGAGATGTGAGGGTTGGCCGGCGGCGGCAGAGATTGTAGTGTGACACGCCCAGTGTAGTGTGACACAGCCAGTGCAGCGTGACACAAGCAGTGTAGCATGAAGAGTGTAGTGTGACAGGGCCAGTTTGGTGTGACACAGCCAGTGTAGTGTGAGAGAGAGTGTAGTGTGACGTAAGCAGTAGAGAGCGGGGCCTGTGGTGAGGTCGGGGGGGGGGGGAGGCCGGGTAGTCGGCGGAGATGAGAGAGCGGTGGCGGTTGGGTGGAGGGGGGGGGGGGGGGGCGGCGGCAGAGATGTGAGCGGCAGAGATGTGAGGGTTGGCCGGCGGCGGCAGAGGTTGTAGTGTGACACGCCCAGTGTAGTGTGACACAGCCAGTGCAGCGTGACACAAGCAGTGTAGCATGAAGAGTGTAGTGTGACAGGGCCAGTTTGGTGTGACACAGCCAGTGTAGTGTGAGAGAGAGTGTAGTGTGACATAAGCAGTAGAGAGCGGGGCCTGTGGTGAGGTCGGGGAGGGGGGAGGCCGGGTGGTCGGCGGAGATGAGAGAGCGGTGGCGGTTGGGTGGAGGGTGGGGGGGCGGCGGCAGAGATGTGAGCGGCAGAGATGTGAGGGTTGGCCGGCGGCGGCGGCGGCAGAGATGTGTGGGTTGAGATGGGGGGGGGGGGGGGGTGAGGGTTGCACAATGGCGTGTGTGTGTTGCCTCAGGGGTCGGCGGTCAGGGTGGTACGAGCCCGGGGTGGGTGTGGTGGGTGTGGGTGTGGGTGTGGGGGGGGGGGGGACCAACCGTGCATAGAGGCGTGGCGAGAGGGGTCGTCCTGCAGGATGGTGTAGTGCACGGTAGTGGTGAGGCGCCGGTGTGCAGGCTGGCGTGGTGCACGGGCGTGAGGAGCGGAGAGTGTGGAGGCAGGAGGGCGAGTGGCCGGAGGAGAGGCCGGAGGCGGTTATAAGGGAGGGAGAGAGAGAGGGGGGGGTTATGTAATAGTGAGCAGTGGAGCTGGAGGAGAGAGGAGAGGGAGAGAGGGGGGGGGGCGTCCTCCCTCGCCTCGCATCAACCGCAATGCGAGCATTACGACCAATGTATGAGGCAGAGACATGGACAATCTCTAAGAAAATGTACAAACGTTTAGCAGCATTTGAGATGTGGACTTATCGAAGGATGATGAAAATATCACGGACAAAGAAGATCACCAACAAAGAAGTTCTCAGAAAAATTAAAAATAAGAAAAGCTTGTTTGCCACTATACAGACAAAGAAACTTATTTATTTTGGCCACATCATTCGTCAGAGTTCAATATACCATACATTGTTGGAAGGGAAGGTGAATGGCAGCAGAGGGAGAGGGAGACCAAGAACATCATGGTTTACAAATATTTCACAGTGGACAGGCTTAAATTATTCACAATCTATCAGAACAGCACAATATCGGGACAAGTGGAGAACCATTGCATCCAACCCTCGACTAGAGGACGGAACTATTGATTGATTGATTAGTAAGTCATGGTATAGGGTAGGTTGGTGGAGGTGGAGTTGGGAGTGAGTGGGTGGGTGGGTGGTGGTGAGAGGTGGGTGGGTTGGGTGGTGTTTGGAGATGGCGGTAAGAGGTGGGTGGTGTGTGGGGTGAGAGCTAGGTGGGTGGGGGGTGGTGGGGAGGTGGGTGGGGGGGTGGTAGTGGCGTGACAGGTGGGGGGAGGGGTGGCGGTGAGAGGTGGGTGGATGGGGGTGGGTGACGGTGAGAGGTGGGTGGCTGTGGATGACTGACGGTAAGAGGTGGGGTGGTGGAGGTGAGAGGTGGGTGGGTGGGTGGTGTTTGAGATGGCTGTAAGAGGTGGGTGGTGTGTGGGGTGAGAGCTAGGAGGGTGGGGGTGGTGGTGAGAGGTGGGTGGCTGTGGGTGGGTGACGGTGAGAGGTGGGTGGCAGTGGGTGGGTGACGGTAAGAGGTGGGGGGTGGTGGAGGTGAGAGGCGGGTGGGTGGGCGGGCGGGTGGGGGTGTTGGTGCGGGTTGGAGGTGGGTGTGTGGGGGCAGGGCTGTGGGAGGTTGAGTCAATGATAGGACTCCTGGATCTCCCTTATGGAGATTGACGGGTGTCTCACTGCGACGCCATATGTGCCAGTTAAAGATGCATAGTCCGATGGTTTTAAGTTTCTGTCATTTTTCTTAAATAAATAAATAAATATAGCGAATTTTTCTTATTATTGTCGTGGGGGTGAAAATGGGAAATACTGCGCCTAGAGCGGGACTCGAACCCACATCTCTTTGCATTCCGGGCCAGTGTGCTAACCATTACACCACCTAGGCTCCCTGATATCAATACACTCCCCACGCCTACCTGTCTATGTGGTTACTTGCCTGAGAGGTCAGTGCAGACCACTACACTCGTCCCCCTGGAATTGTAAGTCTTGTAATGCTTACAATTACATACATACAGGCAATGCACTAACACATACATACACATGGTAGGTTCAACAACCATACAGCGCAAAGCTTGTACAGGATCCTGGTCACGGCACCAGTGTCATGGGGGTGATGAAAATGGGAAATACTGCACCTAGAGCGGGACTCGAACCCACATCTGTTTGCATTCCGGGCCAGTGTGCTAACCATTACACCACCTAGGCTCCCTGATATCAATACACTCCCCACGCCTACCTGTCTATGTGGTTACTTGCCTGAGAGGTCAGTGCAGACCACTACATTATCTCCCTTATTTTCGTTTGAAATAACCTTTTTGTTTAAAGGCTAAGTTTTGAGATATTTGAAGTACAAACATGTCAAATTAGTTTTTGCAAGCATGCCAAAACCCTGAAAGGATAGGTTTCAACAGTAACAGGTTCTGTTCAATTGATTCAGCATTCCATTATATTTGGCAAGAACCGCTTAATAAGTGCATCAGTATCTAAGCTAGGTAGGTAGAATCAATTCTACATAACTGGTTTTGAAAACGTGATGCTTCATCGGACTATGCAGCTTTAAGTAGGTCGCAGCCTCGGTCTGGATCACATCAGCATGTGTGACTTTAAGGGGTCTTACCGTTGAGGGAGGCGGGGGGGGGGGGGCGCGGGGGAAGTCCCCAGGAGTAGGTGTGCTATATATCATGGAGTTGGTGAGGATGGTGACCAGGGTCAGCTATCGTGGAGGGCACACCCTTTCCATTGACATGGTTTTACTGAGATATATTACATAGATCAACCACTCCCCTATATCGAACGCTTTATTTGTGTCCAAGCCGATCGCCCAGACAGCCCCATTGTGATAATATTCTACAAATCGGTCACCTTCTATAATAATGGCTCACGAGGACATTTTGTGTTCCTTATCCCTATGTTAATGGCGATTTTGTATTTAGTGGTTCCAAAACAAATGGGTTACTCCAGAGAATTGCTCAAGTGTGCCCATCGGTCAACTACCTGGCAATTGAATACTACCACCCAGTGTATGTGATATATAACATATTATGCGAGTATAAAAATATGTAAGGGAATATTACTTATTGTTATTGTTATCCTCCATAAGATATGACACTTTACCGGTGGCGCCATCTCGCCCACCTCACCACCCCCGAATGTTGACCATTTTCAGTCGCACCGGAGTGTAATGTGATTGAGTTAATACTCGCAGAATGCTTCCTTTAATGCCCTCAGCTTGTCCACATCTGCCGCGATGAATCTCATCGGTTGATGAACTTTCTGCGCCTCCGCACCGGTTACATGAAGGAATATGCAGCACAGCACTTTCTCCCTCCTGCTCTGCACTCCTGCTGCAGTAGCATAGATGTTGAAGGAAGGAGTCCATGTCTTCCAGTAGACGGAAATGTTTTCCTCCAAGTTCAATGGCCTGGGTGGTTTCAACCCTGGGAGAGACATGCCCATCTAAGGTTCCGGCTCTGACACCATGTAATGTGATTGAGTTTAGGAATGACTGCACACGTTGATGTCTGGTTACTCAATGCTTTATTAGCACCAGCGCTAGTCTACACTGGTCCCTCGTGTCACTGGTCGTGGCTGGCTGGTTCCCGGCCCGCCGAGCCTCAGTCCAATACACAACACGGAAGATGTGATCAATATGAGAAATTCTGTTGTGATATATGGCTTGAATACAGGTTCCCCTTTCATCACAATACGCATGATGAACGCGGGAATAACACAAACCCACCGAGCTGTGCCACTAGATGGAGGCACCCATAGGCAGAGTGCGGAAAGGAGAAGGACACTTTGCAGTGTCGCCTCCGTGTGGCTAGTTAACCCATCAGCCGGCCGAATTAAGTAGCTAATACCCCTGTCACACTATGACGTAACGAGCCAACGTGAGCCTAACGTGATGATTTTTCGTCATTACGTTGCCGTACGTTGGGTTACGTTATGATGACGTCATAATGACGTTAGAGTGACGTCGAGCTACGTCATGTTATGTCGTGTTACGTCACCGCGCGTCGAGGTTTTGAACCTGTTCAAAACTTTCGACGTATCTCGACGTGAAGCCGTTACGTCGGGATGACGTGACAATGATGTTAGGTAGACGTTCCGCGATCGTTATAGCAGCGTAAATGACGTTAGAGTCACATTATGTCACATCAGACCGACGGCCCGGGTGGGAGCAACGTGTGGGCAGCGTTTTGCACATTACGGTCACGTTACGGTCACGTTACGGTCACGTTACGGTCACGTTACGGTCACGTTACGGTCACGTTACGGTCACGTTACGGTCACGTTACGGTCACGTTACGGTGGCGTTACGGTCACGTTACGTCCATGTCGCACCCGTTACGGCGACGTTACGCTCACGTTACACTAACGCCCGGTCACATCACCAATTACCCCTCCGCCCTAACGTTGTCACGTTACAGCTAAGGTCACGACGTACACCGACGTTACTTTCACGTTACGCTCACGTCCACAATTTGCATATTACGCCCATAACGTCGACGTAATATAATTATTTTCACGTTCTGCCTACGCTGACGTAGTCACGTCGTAGTGTGACAGGGCCATTAGGAGGCAGCGGCGGTGTGTGGGAATAGTGATGGTGGGCGTGTGGGTGGGGGGGGTGGGAGGGGGGGGGGGGTCTAGCAAGAGGCAAACGTGTTGGAGTGAGCGATGGGAGACTGTGGGTGTGGTGCTGTTATATATGTGTGGAGGTCTGTTAGACGGGGGCAGGTGAGGGGTGCGATGAGGTCGGGGAGAGGGAACACGAGGAGGGTGAGGGTGAGGGTGAAGGTGAGGGTGAGGGTGCGGTACTAGTGGTAGGTGGATGGGAGCGGAAGGTGCGATGAGGTCGGGGAGCAGGGAATGGAAAGGGGAGGATGGAGGGGAGGGGAGTCGGCAGGAGGACGGGGGGGGGGGGGGGGGGGCAGGTGGAGGGGAGGAAGGGGGGGAGGAGGGGATAGGGAAGGGGACGTGGAAGGGTAGGAGGGCGATGGGAGGAGGAAGGAGCGATTTATGCGTCGTTGTTTTTGTTGGAGTTTTATATCCTGGCAACATCTAAAGTTATATTAGGACAGGTACAGACTTGTGATAGTGGGAACTCATGGCAACTTTATAGTGCTGGGAAATTAGGGTGCCAGCACAAAGACCTCATATCCCACTCAGTTAAATTATCCTGACACTGAGCTAACCAGTTCTTGACCTATCCTAATTATGCAGCCCGCCTGGTTAGGTAGTGACAAATATCAATCTTGTAAGTCTTAGGTTTAACTCGACCGGAAATAGAACTCACGACCTTCAGCACGGGAAGTCTACCGATTAAAAATTCGGCCACCGCGTCCGGTATATATATATGTGACGTACAAGCATCATGAGAGTATAAAGGCACGGAAGGGAAGTACATGCGATTTGCTCCTTCTATTACTGATTAGGTGCCTTACTTGACGTATGGCCCCTCCCTCACGTGAACGGTGGCGCCGCCATTGGCAAGAGCCTGAACCGGGACCCTCCACTGTCTCATTCGCGCACGAGAATATAACCTGTTGGACCAGACACCGCTCAGACCAAAATAGACTACATCGCCATTCCAGCGGCGCGCTCTGCATTGTGGGATGCATGGAAGAAAAACAAACATGTGAGAAGCACATGGCACATGCTAATACACTGGGTGCAGCTATGAAATGTGCTAGTGTCAGCTCATCTTAGCTCTTGTTTGAAACATAGAATACCAACTAAAAAAATATATATATAATAAATTCAGATATTAATCTTTTATCCAGCATTGCATTTACATCAATATAATCAGCACATCTTATACCATCTGCATTTAGATTGAGACAAATCTGGGCACTCAGACTTGTGTTAAGGACATAGCCAGAGTCAGTTTTACTCATTTTATTCATGTTTATTTATTTATATCCTATGGTTAATAACATTTGTTGGGCTAGGAAATGGGTAGGGTTAATCAGACAATGGTTATATATTTATTTGAAACAAGTTTTTGTTGAGACATTTGACATTTTAATATTTAGAATAAGAATCACTTATGTCTAATCAACAATGGTGATGTAAACATCAACCTGCAAAGTGACTGACATTGTATGTTTCTTAGCTCAAATGGCTTAATTATGGAGAGTTGTGTCTTAAACACATTCATTACATTATTATATTGCATCCATCCATTCATGTTTGTGCCAAATTGTTATGTACTTTGATTAATTTAGAATAAAACTGAAGTTTTACCCTATGCGCATTGGCAAACTCAATGGCCATACGCTTTTGCATTGCTGCCAACACCGTTTTCAGCGCATTCACAGTCGGAACGGTGATCTCGCCTATTAAAAAGGCATGAGGCAGAAAATGACATTCTTCTGATGGTTTTCATTTACACAACATAATATAGCAAATAAAAATAGGCCTGCATTGCATAAGGTAAAAAATAAAGCAAACATCCACACAATAAATCCTATGTTTATAGACTGACCTTGAACTTAGAGTAGTAACCTTTCTGTATCGACCTCATTTGATCGACCTACTGCTCTGCCATCCCGGGGCAAGCGCCTTAACCATTTGGTTATCTATGTTGCCATGACTACCCATGCATGTTGCGTATTGCCTGTGACTTCAGTGTATATCCACCACGCTACAGATATTATGGCTATACGATATAGAACAACAACATGGCTAGGTCTTGGGTGTTATGAAGCAGCTGGAATGACAGGTAGCGCCCCCTTATTCGACGGCGGGAGAAAAGGAAACTGACGGAGCGCCAGTTCCAGTTACCGAGAACACACAGAACTAACTAGATAACGATCACTCCATTGGAAATAATAATGGATTTATAATATATATAATAATTGTTGGCGACGTCTACACCGGCTTTCATTCGAGCAAGGAACAGTGGAATGAAGAAGAACAGACAGAAGCCCGTCATTAGTAGGATAGGGCAAGGGCTGGTTGGCTCAGTCTCAGGATAATGTGACTGAGTGGGATATAAGGTCATAGTGCTGGTGGTCTTGTCTCCCAGTGAGGCAGCACTATAATCTCGCCATGAATGTGCACTGCTACAAGTCGCTACGCATCCTGATCTGACCATAAATGTTGCCAGGACGTAAAACTCCAACAACCAACTAACTAACCAACCAACGAACACTAGTCATCCTGTAATTGTAAATGCTCATAGTTACAATAAAACAAAATAAATATACATACCGACGCTGATGGCAACGAAGAGGCTATCCCAGAAGTCTCCGTGCCGGACGTCGACGGCCTGGAGCAGGCGCAGTGAGTCTGGCACCTCGCATTCCTCGAGCAGGATAGGCACAACGCGCTGCTTCCGGCGCGACATCTGCATCAGGTGCTGCAGGCCCTCCTCGTACTCGGCCCAAGTGTCGCGCACAAAGTCCGGCGTCAGCACGACGAGTACGTAATGCGACAGCATCACCGAGCACAGGATGTTCTGCACGTACGTGTTGTCCCCAGCCGTGTCGAAGTCGCGGTCGCCAAGGCAGCAGCGGTAGCTGTGCGCGTCCGACTCGAGCCGCGCCACGACGCCGTCCACCCAGGCCCGGTCCTTCCGGTGGCAGGCGAAGAAGAGGTGGTAGCGGTGCTTCTGGTCGAGGGGAGTGGCGACGGTGGTTGTGGAGATGGTGGACAGCGTGGTGCACTCGGAGGGACTGTCGAGTGGCTGGATGTCCCGGCTGTACTTGAAGGCGCTGTGGAAGCCGTTCGGGCTGCCGTTCAGGTCCAATGAGATCTCTTCGCAGGCCGAGGAGGGCAGGTGATGTACCTCACTCTGCACTAGGATGGCGGTGTCTGTGTGGGTGAAGAGCAGAGAGAATAGGGGAGGTTAATAGTGATGGGGTTTCTAATTATATCTATATATATATATATATATATATATACACTAAAACCTCTCTATACTGACCCCTCCACACATCGACCACTTCCCTATATCGATTGCTTTATTTGGGTCCCAGCAATACCATTGTAAGGATATTTTAACTCTCTACACCGACCACCTCCCTAAATGGACCACTTAAAGTCGGTCCCATGGTCGGTCGATTTAGAGAGGTTTTATTGTATATATATATATATATATATATACATATAGATGTAACTTGTACAGGATGAGGATTGGTGAGAGACTGACTGGATGTGTTATTGTGTAAGACTAAGAGTTTGGACAACATGGTTATATTAGTTATAGCATAAGTTTTGGTTTGGTGTGGTTGTTGGAATTTTACGTCCTGGCAACATATTTGGTCATATCAGGACGGGTACCGACTTGTGACACTCATTGTGACTTAATAGTGATGTCCCACTGGGAAATCCATCTATTAGCATCATGACCCAATATCCCACTCACTCACAGTATCCTGTCACTGAGCTAACCAGTCCTTGCCATATCCTAATAATGCCGAGCACCTGGCTAGGAAGCGACAAGTATCGCATGTATAAGTCATTGGTTTGAGTCGACCGGGAACTGAACTTCCGGTTTATGCTTTACCGATTCGGCCACCACGTCTAGTACTGTAGAAGTCATAGTGCATGGGTCTTGACAACAAGGTTATATAAGCTATAATATATTGGTCCTGACAACACAACCACCTAAGTTATAATAGCTGAGTGTTGACAACACCGTTATATAGTTATTTATGACAATAAGGTGTATAAGGTTTAGTTTCTAAGGGTTAAAGAGAGAGGTTGTATATGTTATGGTGTATATGTTTTGAGAAACAGGTTATTGAGCTTCTAATATATGGATGCTGATATCACAGCTGTATAAGTTATGATGCATGGGTCTTGCCAACTACGATAGATAACATATAATAAAGGGATGTTGATAACCCTGCTATATTTAATAATATGTAAATGTTAACGAGACAACAGTTACTATTGAATGCAGAATGTACCAGTGTTGACAACTATTTCAACAATCGTATTTGACCTAAACCCAGAAGGTACCAGGCTATTATATTTCCGGATCGCTTGATGAAATTTAAATACAGCAATCACACCAACTTAGTTAGCTAAATTACTATATAATATAGTGTATATAATATATATATACTCTATATGAGGCGCCTCCATGCATACATGCACTTCGTTATCCTACCTTTCTATTGGATTCTAAGAATCCATACTGACTAGGTTGAAATATTGTGCTAGGCAGGCTAGGATCGCCTTGAGCACCAGCTCATATTCTTAAACTAGGCAAACACGATTCGAGAGTGGTCGCCTGTCCATGTCCCTTTAGCATTAGTCTCACTCACTTAAGTATTTTAAGTCAACAAAGAAACGGGCTTTTCCTGGTCCAGTCAGAGTTCGCTCAACCCAACTTATTTTATTGTTTCTTTACTTGCATAATTATATAAATAATATTCCCATACAAAAATGCTTGGGAGGGAATAACAGGGGGAGCATCACTGTTTAGATTCGGCCATTGGCGACGCCACCTGTGACGTGCTGAGAGGGGCCAGACACAGAGTATGGCACCTCATAAATGTAATAAAGAAAATAATATGACAATTCCCTTCCATGCCTTTATACTCGCATAATTGCATATACATCACATATGTATTATAAATAAATCCTCCGGTGTGACTGACACTAGTCTACTTCCGGTGGAGGCGAGGAGGCGACAGGTGGCGCGACCTGTACAGTGTTGGGTCTTACGGTGTCTACCAATAATGGCAACAATTCCCGTACGTGTCTTTATACTCGCATAATTCGTTATACCTCACATACATATATGTATATCTGTTTCGGTGTCTTCTAGTTTCTGAAAACGTCACATTGCTAAAGACCCCAATTATCTCTACTTTTGAAGATACTGTAAATAAGGTGAGAAAGGTCTGAGAGGACTTAGCTGTTCCTCCTGTATTATTTTGCATCTGAGAATAGACCACGTTGCTGGCTTTCGGGGTAACTGCTTCCATATTGGCTCGGTGTTGTGTCGCTTGCCTTGGTAATGACGTGGGCGGGGTGGTTGTGTTGAATATAGACAGCCATACAGCTGACACTTGCAATGAATGTACTCACTTACTGCAGCAAATCAAAGCGGCGATGTTCTGGAATTGTTGTCATGTATATTCTGCGCTAGGATTTACCGATATATATTGATTCTGTCTGAGATTGGTTGTTAGCTGGGTGTTTACACCCTAGCAGCATCTAAGGGCATCTAAGGATGGGTAGCACCTTGATATGGCGTGTGGGCGACTTCATATACATGCATATATTAATCGGTATATGCATTTGCATAATGAATTTCTATAAGTGTACATGTATGCACATGAGTATGTAAATGAATATGTTAGACACGCTAAGCACATGTTTTCCTGTTTTCAATTACTTCATAGCTATTGTGTCTTCATGTATGTTTCTAACTTCCAGGAAATATCACTGGAATAAATCCCCATATTTTGGTACATATAAAAGCAAAACTGTTTCTAAGAATATCAACATTGTATCATTCCAATAAGAGACAATGCGATAGTAATTAGCTTGGAAAGAGCTCATGACCTAAGCTCTGGCTCGTACACAAAAGACCACCGCTTATTCCAACTCTAAAGCACATTGTGTAGGACAGTTGGCCGAGAGGTCTGCAAACTGGACCGAAGCTGGAGCCTGTTGAGGCTGAGGTATCTCAGTGCAGGTCCTACATGCTCCAAGTCACTCCAACCACACACTTCAGATCCCGCGCCCAAACCTCACGTGTAGTACAGGGAGTTTCTTACATTCACAATAATATTCACATAAGTACTTATACGCCACATGAATAAAACAATATCCACAAAAGTAAGCATGCACACAATTCCAGAAGTGCTACATCAAGATAATCTACACCTATATACCGTTTTCTTGCGGGTTAATCCTCTGGGCCTTTAAATTGGCAAATGATTGAAGTGGGGGTGGGGGTGGGCACTTACCCACACATGGGCATTTAAGGGGTGGGCATCTATGAAATATTGGCCAAGTGGGGGGTGGGTTTTTTGGGGTTTGTTTTCTTTCTTTTTTTCTTGAAGATTTATACTGCCTACCATGGATAAGTCTGAATAGACTTGTTTTTACAATTAGCCCGTTTGTCGATAGAAAGTCTGAGTCTACACTTTTACCGACCCAAGGGATTTTTAACCTCCCACACCACCTAGACATGGTATGAGAGCAACTGGCCTTTGATGTCGCTGTAAGTTATACACAGTGGTGGATATCCAAATTGGCAGAGGTGGGGGCACGGCGAATCGAACCACTGACCTTCAGATTAGGAAATCGACCTAGAAAAAAGTCAGAGACTCTAACCACTCTGCCACAGAGAACACCACATATGGGCATTAAGCCGCGAGAATACAGTATATGACCACGTACATAACACCTAAAAATCACCACGTATGTATATCAATGTGTATAATGTTTAAACACATATATAAGAACTCATATAAAGCGACAGCCATCCCCCGCCGCCATATGAATGCCACAAACTCATGGCCGCTCTCCGGTGTCGCAGTTTGAGCACCCTGCCAGTTTCAGCTGACTCTCAGTTTCATGCGCATGCATCAAAATCTAACAGCATCATCACTAACCTTATGAATTTAATATAATGTTTTTGGTAAAGATGTTTTCTATATGTGTACCAAGCGATTTGTTTCTAGGTGGTGTGCTTTTAGAGATATTTCACTTTTCCTGTATTTTCTGTATGAAGATTGCTCAAGACCATTGACAATGCCTTGAGTTTAATGGTACGCGCAGTGCAAAACATTAGTTTTATTCAAAATAAATAGAAACCAAGAACCCTACCATTATAAATTTAATATAATCTTTTTGGTAAAGATGTTTTCTATATATGTACTAAGCGATTTGTTAATAGGTGGTGTGGTTTTAGAGATATTTCACTTCTTCTGTATTTTCTGTATGAAGATTGCTCACAACCATTGACAATGCCTTGAGTTTGAGTGTAGGCAGTCAGCTGAAACTGGCAGGGCGCTCAAACTGCGACACCGGCACCAGTGTGTTGATGGACAGCTTACCCACCAATCAGAAGCCACCTTGAACGTGCTCAGGCCGCGAACACAGCCAATCACGATGCAGAAAACAGGGGTGGAACGGCTGCTTCACCCTTGAGAATTGCCTTCCAAGTGGAATTGTGCAATTGCCGACACATTAATGGACAGCCCTGCAGGGCCAGGATAAGTATCCCCAGAGACCGCTTTAGGATGTTTCTTAGGGTGGGGGTCGGGTGGGAAGGAGTTGGGGGTGGGTTGGCTGTGGTGGTGGCAGTGGTGGTGGCAGTGGGCTGGATGTGGAGGTGGGGGCGGGGCTGGTTGTTGGGATGATGCAGGTGGTGGTGCTGGTGGTGTTGAGGATGGGGGTGGTGGTGGTGGGCGCGAGGGTGGTGGTGGTGGTGGAAGTGGTCGGGTGGAGGTGGTGGGGGTGGGGATGGTACTGGATGGTGGTACTGGTGGTGGTTGGGAAGGTGCGCGTTCGGGGTCGGGGTGGCCAGGGCGGTGGTGGTGGGTGATGGTGGTATTAGGATGGTAGTGATGTTGGAGAAGGGGGTGGTGGGGTGTGGTGGTGGTGGTGGCGGTGGTACTGGAGTTGGTGGTGGGGGTGGTAGTGGGGAATGGTGGTGGAGGGTGTGGTGGTGGTGGTGTGGTGGTGGTGGAGGTGGTGGTGGAGGTGATGGTGGAGGTGGTGGGGGTAGTGGAAGTGGTGGTAATGATAGTGGTGTTGGGAGTAGTGGAGGTGGTTGTGGTGGCGTGGGTGACCGTGCCAGGGAACAACACTGTGCTTGGCAATCGGTTCTCACTCCTAGTGTGCATTATCCAGCATCGTCCCAATCCATGACGGCTTTCTCGCAAAGTCCAACTGCAATTGTATCTAGGTCATCCTTATGACCTGAAGTCCCATTGAGCTACAGTTCTACTCTCCACCCAAAAGTCAGGGTCTGCGGCTCTGACAACAGACAGCATCCGTTGAATAAATTACAGTTACACTAAAAGCAATCTTTTTTTTATAACTGACTGTCTTAGGTAGCAGCTTCCTAACACACCTAATACCGGATTCGAATTTGAGAGATCTTACCTCAGTGTGTGTTATTGCAGTCTATTTAAAAACAAGGGGAGCATTAGACATTTGCTATTGACAAATCACGGCAGTTGTGTGATTTAATCCTGAATGACTTCATTCGTTCACAAAGACAGGTCTGTGACTGGATGAAGCAGCTGCGTACTACAAGACGCCTGGTCTCTGTCTGAGAATCCGCTTGGAGACTGAAGTGGAATACAGTGAAATCTCGGTTTTCAAACAGCACGCTTATTGAACAAATCAGTTCACAAACATATTTTTCAAACAAAATGTGCATGGGTTTCTGAAGGCATTCCCGGTTTACGAACAACCATTGTGCCCTGTCACATTACGACACATTGCGCAAGTGCGTGGCCAATGGCTGCATCACTTTCAAATGTTGTCATGCATCAAACATTTTGGTGCAGGTGGCAAAGGTGGATGTATACACACCATATAAACAATGTAGCAGAGTGTATGGCCAATGAAATGTGCTTCCCAGCGAAAAATGCTCTCCATACACTCATGGTACGCTCGCAGAACACCAGTGAACTTTATATACATAATTCGATCGGCAGAAGTATGCCTTATATGTTACATATGTCAAGACATTGTGGAGAAATGCAAAACATACATTGTGCATACATTAGACATACATTAGACATATGTTGTCAATATGCTGTCAATATGTGGACTGTATGTTTCCGCTGGCTCTCCATCTGACTGAATTAGGTCAAAGTAGTGCTATGTAGTGAACAATGTTTGTCTAACATATACATAACATACGGTCGACGTAAAAGCCACACATTGTCAAACATTGAAAGTTGTGCGCATGCACAAAACTGTTGCGACCCCTTGATGAGCGATGGCGTATAAGACAAACATTGATGTACATCAACATATAGCAGGGTAAGCCTAACAAACACGTAACATTTGAGTAACGCATATAGATGTACACCAATGTACTGGCGCAAAATAACCTAAGTTGGCGCACTCTTGCATGATGCGTTGTAGTGTGACAGGCATATTACACAACAGAACCTGACCACCCCTCACCGCCACCATCAGGATGCGCATCACTGAACACCAATGCTGGGCTTCCTTCTTTGTCTTTAATGTTGTGTTTCTAATCCCTCCCCTCTTCCTTCCTCTTCACCTTGCTATCAAGTTTCCCCTGATTGGCAACTTGTAGGATAACATTACATTGTCTATATTATTCATAATTATCAATTATTCATTTTGTGCAAGATTTTATACATATTCAAGATACAAAACCGCTTTCATTTGGGGATTAGGAATGGATGAATCCATGTTGAGTTGTTTCTTATGTAACAATTGGTTTTGCTTTATGAAAAGATCGGTTTACAGTCAACATTTAGGAATAAATTGTCGATGATGCTACTCAACACCGGTAATTTGGAACGCAAACACAGCCATTGCCGGCCCAGTAACTAAGGATGCCATGCCTGCCGCCACCTATCGAGAAACGATTGTATTAATCTACTCCTTGTACACTAGCGCCACCTATCTTCACTTCTTAAGATACGAAACCTGATCAACCTATGTAAATATCGATCGCACTGCCATCTGCAGAGATGTTTTGAACTAGTTCTTATTCACAGCCTATCGATAACTGTGTACGAGCCAATATGAGACAATATTCTGCGGCAGAGAGCTCACTTCGACATGGGCACAAAGCAGGACACAAACTAACCTGAAAATTGCCACCAACTCACCCAGCCTCACTATAGACAATTACTAAAGGGCAAGGGTTAAAGCTTCTATGACGTCACTGTATTATTGAACCTGTTGTTGAATTGAACTTGTTGAACAAAAAAGACTTGCAATGCTCGACCTATAATAAATCCAACTTTAAAATATTTCGATGTGTTGCTCATCAAATTATGTCCAGATTCCGAGGTTTTGCTGTTCAGTTCATACCGCCATGGTTGTTGTCACTTCGTTCTCTAGTCTGGGAAGTACCATCAATGTCTTGCACAGTGCCACCTGTCTCTACAAAGCACGACAAGCCGCATACATGTGTACTACCATATATCTGCTGCCGTCATGCTGCTGTACTGCTTTTACACGCTTACAATGCAACACAATACTTGTACAGTAAGTCGCGTCTAGAACATAGCATCATTCACTGCAATATACTTTTTTTCATAATCAATTTATTAACTCTACCCATAACGGCATAAGTATGTTAATCCTTGTTTTCGCCGCTGGGCAGCACTAGTCCAATTTCATTCAAATCTTTTGACTTCGGTTTTAATAATAATTTAGGTGTCTTTGTTGTTTCTTTTTTGTGAGTTCTAACTGTTTGTAGCCTGAAAACAGTCCACACTGTGGCTTTGTTTGTGTTGGTCCATTTATCTATATAGATATATATATATATATATATCTTGTTTGCATTTCTATTGTAACTTCTAAATTACGATCATTATTTGTTACTAAGCCCTTAAGGTCTAATCATGCAGCTAAGCATATATATTTAGCTAGGTTTATAATTATATAGTTACTTGTTTGTGTTTTACTAAGGGAATATAGATAGCCAGTCACCATATGTCCGGTGAAGATCGAAGTCATCCCACGCACGTAATCCTATAAGATCACGATGTTGATTGATTGATTGGTGGTTGCTTTACGGTCATGATGTTGTAGGTAACCTGGTATACTCCCACATGCAATATGCCCCCAATCTAAGAAACCAAAGAATTCGAGATGGTTATTTGAGTCATTACTATCAGGGAATTAATAATAAAAATTACAGTTCTGGCATGTGACTCGAACCCACATTTCTGTCATTCCGAGGATACCCTACTGACCTTTAGGCTCTACGATGCAAGTCACTTATCTCCAGTTACCATTTTGTTTGGCCTTTGACCGGAGACGGTGAGTGTAACTGATTTATATGTTTATACTGTTGGTGTGATTATTGCTAAAGGCCCTGTCACACTACGACGCTTCTCCTGGCGACCCGTCAGCGTTGAAAATAAAATCTTGCACGTTGAGAAACGTCCAACTTTTCGGGGGTTTGGGGAAAAAGATTGGCATCAGCGCGGCGCATTATTCGCGCGCGGCCAACATGTGTCTACGCGTTGGGGGAAAAACAAAAAGTTTGGCGCAATGTCTTCATATAATCTTAAATGTTGCTAGGGCATAAAACAAAAACACCCCATTTTGCCGCAATGTGTGGACACGACCCGCCCGAGCACACGCCGTCTGCCTAGCGTTCCCTTAACGTTATTCCAGCGCATCCAACAGAACTCCACATCAGCCTAACGTCCTTACCCATATATTTGTGCGCGCTGCCGGTCGTTTTTTTTTTTTGACATGCTTAAAACTTTGGGCAACCAATAGCGTGCGCCGGCGTTCTGCGCCGACCATCAATGTCAAGGATAGTGTACCGACGTGTACCGACGTGTACCAACGCGCGCTTAACGCACCACCAGCATGTCTCGATATTTCACTAATTATCGCCCAAAATCAACACAGGTTGACGGGTCGCCGGCGAGAAGCGTCGTAGTGTGACAGGGCCTTTAGTTTGACTTGCATTGTATTTATTCTGAATAGGCATTCTTTTTTGTTTGTTTGTTATTTTACATCCTAGCAACATCTAAGGCCATTTCAGGACGGGTACCGACTTGTGACAGTGCGCACTCATGGCGACTTTATAGTGCTGTCCCACTCGGAAACCAGGCCACTGGCACCATGATCTGGCATCCCACTCAGCCACATTATCCTGACACTGAGCACACCAGTTCTTGCCCTCTCCTATTAATGCCGAGCACCTGGCTAGGAAGCAACAAGTATACATTTTTAAGTCATTGGTTTGACTCGACCAGGGTTCGAACCCACGACCCCACGATCTACCAGCACGGGAGATGGACGCTGTAACTCATTCGGCCATCCCGTCTGGTCTCAGTTAGTTAGTGGTGATTGCTTAAAGGTACAAAGGGCTATTATCACGAAGAGAAATGTTCATATATTATTCTGTTCTATAATCGGTTTCATACAGAATGGGATAGCCAAATGAGTTGAGCATCCGCCTCCCACTTTTGGTAGGTCGTGGGATTCGATAACATGGGTTTGAACCCTGGCCAAGTCAAATCAATGCCTTACAAATTGGCATTTGTCGCAACATAGATTAGCACTTGGCATTACCGCAATGAGCAGTGGAATAAGGAAGGCCATTTGTCTAGGCCTACAATTGAAATTACTCAACTTAAGTACTCCCTAAAAAAAGTAAATCAATTCACACTCATCTCCCTGACATATTTAATCACGACAACAAATGCAATTCAGTTAGGATTTAATCCATGAAGATGAGCGAGGTTCGAATGGATGAATGGATATGTGATGGCATTGTTGATACGTGACAAGGGAAGAAGACGGACGCGAGCTGGGAGTAACAGGTTTCTGTCTCTTCAGCAATTGCAAAGGAAGCGGAAGAGGACCCGGAAGAGCTCTCCGCCCTAAGAAGAGTAGGTACATATAAAACAATAAAATCAAAGCAAGGGCGGGTGGGTGGAAAACGCTGCAGGTGTGTGCTGGTCGGGATCCGGAGGAGGAATGACTGCAGGGAGGAAAGCGGGCGGCGAGGAAGCAGTGATTGCAGGGGGCGCCACAGACATAAGCCCAACACACGGGGTTGTGGGGAGGAGGGGGAGGAACCGGGGCAGGTAAAGAGTGAGGGTGAGGGGGCAGGGGGGGGGGGGCTCTTCCCCCCACCGCAAATCAAACGCAATGCGAGCATTACGACCAAATTGACAATGGAATATTCAGGATATTTTCCTTTCCTGAAGTTGAATGAGGATGCAGCAATTATGGGAGATTGGCCAGCAACCGATATCAAACACACTAATTACAGGACTAGGAGGGAACACTGCCTCCTTCTCGAACTAGACATGCGATGACTGGCCCTGTGACTGTGCATGACCGTTAACTGGTAGTCAAGGACATTGTGATGTGTTTTGGTCTGTGTGTGTGTGGGGGGGGGGGGGTGACGGGGGGGTGTTAGGCGAAGGCTGTGCAAAGCATGGAATTACGAATGTGGACCTCAAAAAACGCAGCACCACATTATCAGTATATGTCTCTACTGGGAAGCAGCAGCGGTTTCTGATATTGTTGTGCTGTCTAATTCCTTAAGCGAGTATTAATTAGGATGCGGCAGATAGTCTCTGCTTGGTTGTGTATATGGCGTCACTTGGGTGCATTGTTTTGTTGCCAACAATCTAGTTGGTACATGGCCTTATTTCTCCAAACATATATTTCATCAGTGCAAGGGCACCAGCCTTCGAGCAATTGCATAATCATTGTTCATTACACATTGGAATGCTTACAATTTACCCATATTATTGAAGAGAGTAGTTGGTTAGTTGTTGGAGTTTTACATCCTGGCAGCATCTAAGGTTATATCAGGTCGGATACCGACTTGTGACAGGATGCATTCATGGTGACTTTATTGTACTGCCCCTCTGGGAAATCAGGCCGTTGGCACCTTGACCCACTATCCCCCTCAGTCACATTATCCTGACACTGACAAGCATGCTGACCTTTGAATTGAGGTCAATGTGCAACCAGGTCATGGTGGCAGTGGCCTGGTCTACCCAGTGGGGCAGCACTATAAGGTGGCCATGAGTGTGCACTATCACAAGTTGGTGCTCGTCCTGATATGCCCTTATATGTTGCTAGGACGTAAAACACAAAACCAACTTATATACAGATACATAATTGTTATGTTATATATATATTTTTTATTTTTGTTGGTAAAGTATTTATTCATCTGAATATGACATTTGTCAGTCTTAGAGCACTGGTCTTCCGGCGATTGGAATTGACAGTGTTTGATTGGTGCTGTGTTGGTTACACCCACGATCCTGTAGAATTAAGGAGTGGCTCCTGCTGTATAATGTACAGCACCAGTCACTGTAGTTCATGCAAAAATGGGCAGCAGCACTGACTAGAAAGTGTATACTGGGGGGAACTCAAACAATGTATGATGCGCGAAAAGGAAGAGAGGAAGGCGGGGGTGGGAAAAAAGGCGTTTATTTACGCCTCAGAGACAGAGTATACAGAGGCATGACAGGGAGGCTCATGAGGAGCAAGTACAAAAGGTCATAAGGAGCAACAGTGTAAGTAATGACAATAAAGGAAGAAAGGTAAAGAGGCTCATGAGGAGCAATACAGCAGGGGGGGCCCATGAGGAGCAGAGAGGAGAGGTACAGGGAAAATACAGGGGCTCATCAGGAGCAATGTCAGAGTTCTGGTGAGGGGGGGCCGGGGGGAGGTGGCGGCGCGCGACAGGGGGCACGGGGCACCCGAGGCGGGGGCCCGGAGATGCAGGTCTGGTTGAGGGGAGGGTCCGGGGCCTACGGGGAAGGGGGGAGCGGGCGGCCAAAAAAGGGAGGCCCGCTCCTGAGGCCTGGGGGAGGAGGTCCGGCGAGGGCTGAGCAGGGGGGCAGCGAACTCCTCAGGCCTGGGCGGGGTGGGAGTCGGGGTCGGGTCGGGCGGGTTCATGAAGGCGGTGTCGTGCGGGTCGGTGGCTGGGCTGTCTGGGGAGGGTCCCTCGTGAGGCTGGGCTGTGTCGTCTGAGGTGTGAGGTGCGAGGTGATGATCCCCGGCTTCGTCTGGGCGGCGTTTCGATCGGTGTTCGCTGGGGGGCTGTCGGTGGAAGTCGCGGGGCTGTCGGCAGTGGTTGGGGTGAGGCGCCGGGAAAGGCCCCCCGGGCCGGCCGGGGGTCTGGCGCTCACGGGCTTGCTTGGTGCGGCATCCGGCCTCGCTGTGCATCATTAATATGCGCCGTACGTTGGCGCAATATGCACAGACGTGCCGGCGACTGTCTCCCACCTCGCCGTGGGCCTCTCCGAGTGGGGCCCGATCGCACGAGGCGGGATCGCGGTTCCAAGCGAGGCAGGGGGCCCCGTGAGCGTGCCTATCGTAGGCGGTGCGGGTGTCGGCTTGCTGCCGTGGCAAGTGTGCGCCTCGGGCCCCGTCGTCGCCTCGGGGAGCTGTAGTTGCCGGGGCGGGGAGGGAGTCGATGGTCAGCATGCTGTCGACTCGGATCATGTTGAGGGCCACGGGTTCGTGCCACCCTTGGGGGAGCCTTCCGTCCGCGACCCATGAGAAGATGGATTCTGAGTACCGGCGGACGGTCGGCCAGGGGTGGATGAGGTTGTCCCTCATGATGGTGAGGTGGTGGTGGTGTAGGCCCTGGAGAGAGTGGGCGGGAAACGAGGGGTGGTTGACCAGGGTGAGGAGGGCGAGGTGATACTCGTCCTTAGTGGCCTCACCCAGTTTCACGGGCTTCCGTCCCGGCCCCCTCTCCACCAGGTCGGAGGGGAAGACATAGCCTGAGGGGACACCTCGGCGCCGGACGGTGTGGTGCGCCTCGGCGGAGGCCAGGATCTCGCGGACTGCGTCGGCCGCGGATGCTGGGCTGTGCTCCGCCGTCTCCTGGCGGTAGGCGGGCGGAGGGGCCGAGGCGGCGGCGAGGCGGTTGTACCCCTCATACTGTGGATGCACCGCCCCGGGTAGAGTCGCTTGAGACGGTGGCGGCGGTCGGCTCCCGATCGCGGCGTGGGCCCGAGGCGCTGGGCTGGGCGGCAGGGTGTAGACGGCCTCCGGCCTTGATGCGGGCTGGGGGCTGTCCGGGTCTCCTCGGGCGACCCCGGTCTCGACGGCCTCCAGGCGGGTAGAGAGCCGACTGATCGCCTCCAGGAGGAGGGCCGTGTCGCTCGAGGGCCGGCCCGAGGGCGCCGAGGGTGAGGCCGGGGCCGAGACGGGTGCAGAGCCTCCCGGCGTGGCCATGACGGTAGTCCTGGTGCTCCTCCGGCTTTTTCCTTTTCCGCGCCCGGGCATGATGGATCGGTCCGAGGAGGGGCGGCGGTCCGGGGTGGAGCGGCCCGAGGTGGAGCAGCAGACGGAAAATGGGAGAGGAGCTGGAAGGCGGCAAGAGGGCGAGTGCCTGAGGGAGGCCGGCGGGCGACCTTATAAGGGAGGGGGGACGGGCGACAGCAGGTGAGGTGTGAATGCTGCCGGCCCGGGGGAGGGCGAGAGGTGGCGAGCAGCGGGCATCGGGTGAGGCGCGAGTGCTGCGCGAGACGGGGCCGGGGGGAGGTGGCGGCGCACGGCGGCGTCGGGCGAGGTGGGAAAGCAGCGCGACAGCGCGGGGCGGGGGAGGGTCTCTTCCTCTCCTCGCATCAAACGTAATGCTACGCATTACGACCAATGTACAGCACCAGTCACTGTAGTTCATGCAAAAATGGGCAGCAGCACTGACTAGAAAGTGTATACTCGGGGGAACTCAAACAATCGTTGAGGGTTACATTTGTTCTCTTATATTTAATCTCTGGTAAAGGGATTATCAGTCCTGCCCTAAAATAAAGAAAACAGATCCATCTGTGTGAGAGGCCCAAGGCGGGGAGTGGGGGGAGCACCAGGATACATTCACAAAGGGAGGGGCACTCCACCAATGTGCAGAAAGGAGGAATCAGAATAGTCCATTGTTCCCTTAGAATTTATACTTCCATAATTCGCTATCCATTATATATATATGTGTATATGAGCGGCAAGTAGGACAACGTCGTATTGAATGTAGAAGCAGTCCATCATTAAACACAACAATGCGCCCTAAATCATACTAATGAGTAAATCCATAGGAACCTGAATAATGTACTCACAATATGGATTTGGCAGAAAATGCTCTTGAAATATAAAGTGTGAGGTATTTTAGACAGCTCGTAAAACCTTCTAAATTGAACCTTTCAACAGTTAAAAAGAAAGCTACCAACTTGTTCATGGGAAAAAAGGTCAATTCATAGTTATTTAGCTAAATGGCTGGTATTGGTTTCTGTTGTGAGGTAGTGGCCAAACTGTAAGTGCCAATCACACATAAAGCGATCAGGCTATTTCAGGACGTTGTGCTAGTTACAGCTCCATGGTCCGACGTTTTTTTAGTGTGTGCATTATTTTAAGCAAAAATCGAGTAAAGGTGGTGTGTGTGTGTGGTAGGCAGCTGCTGTTGGAGTGGTGGGGGGGGGGGGCGGCCCGAGTTATGGGCCTGACTGGATGCAGTTGTATGAGTGGGGGGGGGGGGGTGCGCCAGTTCCGGTTAGTGAGGACTCAGGGAACTAACCAGGTAGCACCGCACAATTTGTAATAATGTTCGAATATAAACAAATCCAACATTATATTGAGATTCTAGGTTGCAGACTAGAATGGGAATCAGCGTGTACGTGTGTTGGACAGTAGTGTTAGTAGCTAGGGTTAGTACATATCAATGAAACTATCTGAGCATAATCGGCAGATTACAGTCGGAATCAGGATGTAAGTGTTGGACGTCCGTGTTGGTAGCTAGGTGTAAAGTCTACAGCTCGACTCTGTGGTTGTCTAGGCAGGATATAGTGAAATCAATACAGTCAAAGAGAAAGGAAGAGTATAAAGTGTGAAAGAAGAGAGAGAGTCAAGCACTCTGGTTTATTATTTATATGGTTACATGGGTTCCTGGTTCCCATGGTTACCAGTGGTCTGCCCACCACTATCAAGCTGTGTGGCTCCCCTGACCACCACCTGTCTTGAGCCTGAGTGTGGTGATCCTACCCAGCAGAGGGGGAGGGGGTAGGCCCCTTAGATACAGCCCTCCCAGCACCACTATGTCTATTTACATCTCACTCAGGCACCACCAGCACCTACATATATATACACACATGCGCCTGGTCACGCATACCCGATCAGAATAGAACATTTGCATTCCCCCCAATGTTGTAAATCGGAATATTTTACGTAGAGTTAACACAGATCAATGGAACTAACTGGTCATAACCACCATGTAAAATTTCCCGATATTTAGACGTTGGCAGATGCCTGAACTAGTCTATAGTAATTACAATTGTTATATAAAAAGGTAAATGGTATATAGAGCCAGAGGCATTAAGGTATTATGTGGTGCTGGTGATCCTTTGCTGAGTTAACATAAACATTATGTAGTTATAGATAGTGTGAGAGGGGCACTACTTTTAGTTTGACAGAGCCTTGGGAGCTCTGCTCACATACCCCCTCCCCCCCCCATCAAGTGTTATTTACGGATCACTGCACACCCAGACACAACAGGGCAATGTAGCCATAAACAACCAAGGCTTGGATACAGGCAGGTTGAATGTTCCTTGGTTGGCTGAAGAAAGCCTAGTGCTGATTGGAGGAGCTGAGCAGGTGTGGCAGCCATCTTGGATTCATGAGACTATATAGTAATAAACCGGGGGGTGTAAGCTCTCCTTCTGTGCACTTTCTACTCTACCTTTCTCTTGCCTGTAGTGATTTCATATTTAGCCTACCTACACAACCACAGCTGCCAGCCGTCAACTTTACAACCAGATTACAGTGAGATTCAGGGTGTACGAATGTTGCACGTCAGTGTTGGTAGCTAGAGTTAACACAGCTCAATGAAACTAACTGGTGATAACCAGCAGATTACAGTGAGAATTAGGGTGAAAGAATGTTGCACGTCAGTGTTGGCAGCTAGGGTTAACACAGATCAATGAAACTAACTGGTGATAACCAGCAGATGTCAGTGAGAATCAGGGTGTAAGAATGTTAGATGTCAGTCTTGGTAGCTAGAGTTAATACAGATCAATGAAACTAACTGGTGATAACCAGCAGATTACAGTGAGAATCAGGGTGTAAGAATGTTGCACGTCAGTGTTGGCAGCTAGGGTTAACACAGATCAATGAAACGAACTGGCTGATACTCCAAGTAGAGGTAGTTAACGCAGTCTCCACAACGAGGCCATCATTGCCAGATCGATACATGCTAAAATAAACATGGGGTGGTGTTAGATGTGCCTTGCCGACCGATATATACATATACACACGTTTTTATCTAGTCTTAAATGTATATATAATATATATATATATATTGTCCCCAGCAACAGAACTGGGTGGCTACATTACAGAGAGCACTGGCTGGCTTCCCGGGTGAAAGGTTTTCATGTGGTCAATGCACAGCCAAGTCAAACCGATGACGTATAGTTAGCTGGTTGTTGGAATGTTACATCCTGGCAATATCTAGGCACATTATCAACATGGATCCAAAGATGTGACTGAGTGGCAATATCTAGGCTCATTATCAACACGGATCCAATGACTTATAAAATTGATACTCGTCTTTACCTAGCCTGACGTTCACAATTTATATAAGGTAGAAATTGATTTGCTCAGTATCACGATAATGTGACTGAGTGGTAATATCTAGGCTGATTATCAACACGGATCCAACGATTTATAAACTTAATACTCGTGTTTACCTAGCCTCACGTTCACCATTTATATAAGGTAGAAATTGATTTGCTCAGTATCACGACAATGTGACTGAGTGGCAATATCTAGGCTCATTATCAACACGCATCCAACGACTTATAAAATTAATACTCGTCTTTACCTAGCCTGACATTCACCATTTATATAAGGTAGAAATTGATTTGCTCAGTATCAGGATAATGTGACTGGGTGGCAATATCTAGGCTGATTATCAACACGGATCCAACGACTTATAAAATTAATACTCGTCTTTACCTAGCCTGACGTTCACCATTTATATAAGGTAGAAATTGATTTGCTCAGTATCACGATAATGTGACTGAGTGGCAATATCTAGGCTGATTATCAACACGGATCCAACGACTTATAAAATTAATACTCGTCTTTACCTAGCCTCACGTTCACCATTTATATAAGGTAGAAATTGATTTGCTCAGTATCAGGATAATGTGACTGAGTGGCAATATCTAGGCTGATTATCAACACGGATCCAACGACTTATCAAATTAATACTCGTCTTTACCTAGCCTGACGTTCACCATTTATATAAGGTAGAAATTGATTTGCTCAGTATCACGATAATGTGACTGAGTGGCAATATCTCCGCTCATTATCAACACGGATCCAATGACTTATAAAATTAATACTTGTCTTTACCTAGCCTGACGTTCACCATTTATATAAGGTACAAATTGATTTGCTCAGTATCAGGATAATGTGACTGAGTGGCAATATCTAGGGTCATTATCAAAACAGATCCAATCACTTATAAAATTTATACTCGTCTTTACCTAGCCTCACGTTCACCATTTATATAAGGTAGAAATTGATTTGCTCAGTATCACGATAATGTGACTGAGTGGCAATATCTAGGCTCATTATCAACACGGATCCAACGACTTATCAAATTAATACTCGTCTTTACCTAGCCTGACGTTCACCATTTATATAAGGTAGAAATTGATTTGCTCAGTATCAGGATAATGTGACTGAGTGGCAATATCTAGGGTCATTAGCAACACAGATCCAATCACTTATAAAATTGATACTCGTCTTTACCTAGCCTGACTTTCACCATTTATATAAGGTAGAAATTGATTTGCTCAGTATGACGATAATGTGACTGAGTGGCAATATCTAGGGTCATTATCAACACGGATCCAATGACTTATAACATTGATACTCATCTTTACCTAGCCTGACGTTCATCATTTATATAAGGTAGAAATTGATTTTCTCAGTATCAGGATAATGTGACTGAGTTGGAAATCGGATCATGGTGCTGATGGCCTGGTTTCCCAGTGGGGCTACACTATAAAGTCACCATGAGTGTGTGTTGTTGCAAGTCAGGACCCGGTTAGATATTACCTTAGATGTTGCTAGAGAATCAAACCCCAACAAACAAACACGACAAATGTATAGCCCTCCATGTAAAAAGGCATGCATACGTGTATTAATTTTAATGTGGATACGTGGGTAGTAATGCGAGGTACCTGTCGGAATCGGCGACTAATTAGTAATTACGCATGTTGGCACTGTCAACATGGATAATTTACTGGTGGGAACACATGCACTACTTTCTCTCGGCACTACTTTCTTGCCCTATTTCCTCGTCACTGACTTCTGACTCGCACTTCACTTTCACGCCGGTCTTTCTCCTTGCAAGTCGCTTCATGCTCGCAGCCTACCGTTCGGTCGATTTGCTTCTGGTTACGATACGCACAACATCGCTTCGCCGAGGTGATAGTTAACCTTTCTGCTTGCTGGTTCTTTTTTCACAATTTTGCCTTGCTGGTCCATCATCCTTATTTCCAACAGAATTTGATAGTAGAGTAAGTGGAAGTGCTTGATATTTCTGACTAATTTTTGTTGCTCCATCGCTTTCCACCGTGACAGTGACAGTGTCTGCCGCTCGTCGGTTCAGTTGTCGTCATTCTTAGCATGAGCATTCTTCATACTGAAAGGGAAATATCGCTTAAACAACACCATCTAGACATAGACTGCTTGGAACACATATAGAAAACATATTTATTGAATAGGTAATAAGGTATATTATTTGTATATGGTAGTATTACTGAGTAGTTATGACGACTGTATTACTGAGCAGTTATGACGACTTTATCTAGGAAGCTATGGTTATTTAATAATATGGTTCCGGCCATTCTAATTTTAAAAGTTTGAGGTGAACCACTGTCATTGACATTGCCTTGTTTACGTGAGACCCTGGGTTAACGCTGTGGGTTACGGCTTGCTGTCGGTGCTCATCCGGAACGGGCTCAGTCGCCACATATGCATTACAGTTTGGAGACCTTTAGTGAGTCACAAGACAGATAAGAGGTGTCACAAGACTACTATTTCATACCATTGCATTATTGTTTCCGTGAACAGTCCTCGTTATGACCCAGTCAAAAGTTCATTATATCTTGTTTTTCGTTAATGGTTCTTTGCTTCTGTTTACCATGGTCACCGTCACGTAGTTATGTGAGTATTTATTTTAAAGCATTCTATCTTAATGGCCTTCACGTTTTGCTGTTATCTTGCTCCCGTATGTGTGAAAATGCAGGTTAATGAAATGAGAGCCTTTTTTCACATCCTAAGAAGCAACAACTATTCTTTACATGTGTCTTATTATTTCCCCCTACCGTTGACTTGAATATATAATAATACATCTAGCTTAATAAGATTTAAAAGTGAAATCGACGGCGTTCTATGGCCGCTTTCCTGTCTGTTTCCATTCTCTCACATTTCACCAACTCTGTGCCTATATAAGTATCCATTTGATATTGGAGGCAGTCATTCTACTTCCTATTCCATACTAAAGCGTTTTTGCGCCCGTTTTTTATAATACGTCCTCCTTCACCCATGTAGTGCGAGTACCATGTGAATCGGTTATGTACAGTGACCCCTGCTCAGGCACACGGGCAGCGGTACGGCGGGCTATGGTATTGGTATCGAGAAGCTTCCTTACCGAATATGCCTACTAAGTGGTAACGGTTAGACTTATTTATTCTGCCTCGAGAAGTTTCATATTGCAGGCCTGCAGCTGGTATGAGCTTCGGATTCTAAACCACATGTTCGTCCGGCTCGGTTCATCCGGCTGCTCAACTGGAACAGATCCTTCTAGACTGCACAGGTCTTGGTCCAGGCCCCGTCAACATAGCTAGGTCTCTGCGAATACCACCGATTGCCGCTCCATTTCGATTCAACTAACCACGGTAATGAGTATGGTACGTACAAATTTTTATTGCCAAGCCCCCACTGCTGTCATCCCGTGACTCACCATCAATGTTTTTCAGCTGACGTCCACGGTCTCTGCGCCGAGGTCTGCTGGTAGGCTGCCCTCCGTTACACGGTCTCTGCTGGATGTTGCCTGCCGACGCATTTTCCCCGAACGCTGCCCAGGTTTCTGCCGGCGGCATGTCTCCGCGCTGCACGGTCTAGGCTAGCTGCCTCTGCTAGCTGTCTTCAGACAACCGGTTTCCTCCGTTTGCAGGATAAGTATTACTCTTGGTGGACACTGTGGTTCTCGCCTGGTGTTATTGACCGGATTGTAATACATTATACTGTCTAAACTATATCTGCATCCTGGTCCAAGCACTAATTCACGGTCGCATTTCAGTATTGGAATACTCCCTGAGTATTTAAACTATATGTTCAGGCTACTGCAACTTATACTCGCTAAAATAATGGTACCTGACCCACAGTTTTTAAGTTACCGCTCATGCAATATTTATGCCCTCCTAGATAATGTAACCTGCATGTTTGTGGGGACTCAAGTTCCGGCGCTGTCTGCTCTGCTGCCACTACATGTTCCTTATTCAGATACGCACAATTCATAATATTAAATATAGCCACGCTCGCGTCTATAATAGGGTTGCAGGGCTTTAACATTCCAGTTTACAATTTCCACATTGATGCCGGTAGCATGAAAGAATATTAGGAACAAGTTAGAACTGATATGCGGGCTTCCGTATTCTGTGCTTTGCAAGGGTGTAGTGCCTGACGTAGTATTAGATAGAATAATAGTCACTGATGCAATAAATTTCAGTGTAGATTTTTACACTCCTGAATGCAATGTAGATAAATTAAACTACATGTCTTGCGGTTCACAATTGTCTGCATACTTGCTCTGCTGTCACTACATGTTCTTAATTACGAAATGCATATGTCATAATATTACACATAGCCATGCTTGCATCGATACAAGGGGTGCATGGTTATAAACATTCCATTCATATAATGACATAACTGCACACTGCTACCGTAGTACGCCACGCTACTAGTAACAATTCCGGACTGATAGGTGGCACACGCATTTTAGATACACAGGTGATATGTGATATGAGCTAAACAATTGCTACTATTCCAGAAGAGAAGCTTGCAGAAGTCCTCACTGACTGTCGGGCTTGGAAAGACAAACAGGTTGCTTCGAAGAAGCAACTCCAGAGTATAGCGGGCAAGATGCAACACATTGCGAAATGTGTGAAGCCCGCATGGGCGTGCATGAACGGGTCTTAGCGGCATATTAGGGCCTCACCGAATGCTGGTCAGCATCCATTCTCGGATGAAATCATTAAAGATATAAACTGGTTCATAAATTTTGCACCGAAGTTCATTACAGTTGTTCTTCTTCCTCTGAAGCCGGTTACTGATTGGGTAATAGAGTGTGACTCTACTTAAAAATCGGGGGGGGGGGGCGTTCTCCCCAGTGGCATATTATGCTGCAGAGTACCCCGTGAGGTGATTGAGACATTGAAAGTAATGAATCAGCTGGGGGCGTTTAATTTAATAACGGCTCTCATCGTTCTCTTTCCGATGTTCCTAGGAACTTTAGTGTGGTAGTGAAAACAGATAACTTAGTCTCTCAACAAGTACTTGCTTCGGGTGGAGGACAGGATTTAATGTTAACTGCATTTGCGAGACAACTTTGGTTAATATCTGCATTAAATACCTGCGATATCACAGTTATACATAAAGATGGACCTTCCTTACTTCTAGCTGATAATCTGAGCAGGCTTCATTAGAATAAGCAAGCGGAAGAAGCAGCACTGATAGAGTGTCGACGCAGAAATCTACGTCTGTCCCAGTCTCATTCTCCTTGAAAAATATTGATTTTTCCTTGTAGATCATTCTCTGATAATCCTGGAAGATAGTCACTCTTCTGCCTCTATCTTCCAGGGTACAGCTTGAGTCACCATCTCCAGCTAGTTCCTGCATTGACAGAGGCCCTGTCTAGGGGCACCTGGGCGAACAAACGCCTCCACCTTCAAACATGAGAGATTCTGCCTGAACCATGGCGTCGACATCTTGCGCCTTCGGTCTATGACATCCTGATGGAGTAGTGATGCTGTGTCACCCTACCTTTCGCATACAGTAATTTCTGCGGTACCATCAGCCCTCGCCTCTTTTTTGGGTTGAGGGCTGCTGGTTCCATGCTAGTTCTTCTCTCTCATCTCTTTCCTGACCTGTCCATTTTCCTCCCAACATAACATTTAACTAGTCTCATCTCTAATCACTATTCAATTGTTCGATATGCCTGACACTTATCATGACATCATTTAACCTCGCTGGTACTCTATACAATACCTCAATAACATCATTGTCAATTAACTCATGACACGATACACAATACCGATATGTTCTCCAGCCACGACTGACCTGCCCGCAGGTTATGTTCTCCAATAAATTTTTGTTATCTCCATCTATGTCTTGTCTCCAGTTTGTTCCCGTATGTAAATTACGCATGTTGGCACTGTCAACATGGATAATTTACTGGCGGGAACACATGCACTACTTTCTCTCGGCACTACTTTCTTGCCCTATTTCCTCGTCACTGACTTCTGACTCGCACTTCACTTTCACGCCGGTCTTTCTCCTTGCAAGTCGCTTCACCCACCCACCCACCCGATGATGAAGGAGGTAAGGGGTAGGGGTTGAGGGCTGCTGGTTCCGTGCTAGTTCTTCTCTCTCATCTCTTTCCTGACCTGTCCATTTTCCTCCCAACATAACAACATTTAACTAGTCTCATCACTAATCACTATTCAATTGTTCGATATGCCTGACACTTATCATGACATCATTTAACCTCGCTGGTACTCTATACAATACCTCAATAATATCATTCTCATTTAACTCATGACACGATACACCATAGTGATATGTTCTTCAGCCAAGACCGACCTATCCTTGCTGGTACTCTATACGATACCTCAATAACATCATTGTCAATTAACTCATGACACGATACACAATACCGATATGTTCTCCAGCCACGACTGACCTGCCCGCAGGTTATGTTCTCCAATAAATTTTTGTTATCTCCATCTCTGTCTTGTCTCCAGTTTGTTCCCGTATGTAAATTACAGTGTGTTGGACATACACAAGTCAAATTCACGATAGCTTGTGAACCAAGTAGGCTTGCTATAGTAGTCATGCTCTAGTGATTCCGCTATGTTCTATGTGGTTCCGAATGGCTGGCCGCTGGAGGGCCCATATGTATGAGCCAATTTTTAACCGTACCAGGGTTAAAGGCGGGTCCCGGGTTATCTAACCCCGGTGTTCCAAATGTGTCACAGGGGATGTATGTGACCAAAGTGCGCCCGAGTTAGCTAACGTTTCAGCGGCGATTTGTTTACTTTACATTCGTCGATTCGACACTATTAATATCGCCGCCAATGCGGCGGTAGCGTTAATAACGGTTCGAATTTAGGGTTAAATTGATAAAATTTCACTTATTGTGTATGTAATTCTGTTAAATATGATCGCATTGAATAGATTTGGTCATAATCGGTGCCTAACCCCACATTTAACCCTGGTTTCGCTTGGGGCTAGTGCAGGCGACTTTACGCTCACCGAGTTAGTTTAACCCAGACACATACATACGCAGTTTTTGCCGCTAACCCGCTAAACTCGCCGAAAACCCACTTCGCAGCGCTAACCCGGACACATACATATAGGCCCATTATGCGGAGGTCACGGTGTTTAAATAAAACTAGGGCGTGGTTAGAGGCGTGCTATATATGTGCAATAAGGGATGGAATGAAATGTATCTTTCAGCTTTCGGTTCATTCAATATACCCTTCACATTTCTACTGCAGACCTTCAAAGGAGTGCACCGTTGCAACTCTGTCCACACCCACACCCACACTCTCACCCACACCACCATCCACATACTCACCCACATCCGCACACTCATCCACACCACCACCCACACACTCAGCCACACTGCCACCCACATCCACACACTCACCCACACACTCACCCACATCACCACCCACATCCACACACTCACCCACAGCACCACCCATACTCACCCACACTACCCCTACATACTCACCCACATCCGCACACTCATCCACACCACCACCCACACACTCAGCCACACTGCCACCCATATCCACACACTCACCCAGACCACTACCCACACACTCACACACGCTACCCCTACATACTCACCCACATCCGCACACTCATCCACACCACCACCCACACACTCAGCCACACTGCCACCCATATCCACACACTCACCCAGACCACTACCCACACACTCACCCACATTACCCCTACATACTCACCCACATCCGCACACTCATCCACACCACCACCCACACCACCACCCACACACTCACCCACGCTACCCCTACATACTCACCCACATCCGCACACTCATCCACACTACCACCCATACACTCACTCACACTACCAGCCACATCCACATACTCACCCACAATACCACCCACACACTCACCCACACTACGAGCCGCATCCACATACTCATCCAAACCACCACCCACACTCTCACCCACATCCGCACACTCACCCACACCATCACCCAGATACTCACCCCCATCCGCACAGTCTCCCACACCCACACACTCACCCACACCTACACACTCACCCACGTTTACACCCACATCAACACACTCATACAAACTCACACCACCACCCACACACTCACCCACATCCGCACACTCACCCAGACCCACACACTAAGCCAGACCTACACCCTCACCCACATTCACACCCACATCCACACACTCACCCACACCACCACCCACACACTCACCCACACCACCACCCACGTACTCCCCAACATCCACATCAGCACACCCACACACACTCACACCACCACCCACACACTCACCCACATCCGCACACTCGCCCACACCACCACCCACAGACTCACCCACACTACCACCCACACCACCATTCACACTACCCCCACATACTCACCCACATCCACACACTCACCCACACCACCACCTACACCCTCACCCACACCTACACCCTCACCCACATTCACACCCACATCCACACTCACACAAACCCACACACTCATCCCCTTTCATGCACCCCCATAGCCACACCCACACCCACACTCATCCACACCACCCACACACTCACCGACACCTCCAGCCTCACCCACATTCACACCCACATCCACACACTCACACATACCCACAACTCACTTACATTCACACCCCCATACCCACACCCACACTTACAAATGCCCACACACCAAAATGGTGTGTCGGTGTTACTGGATATTTAAGATGTAGTAAACACCTCTCTAGCCATTTACAGCCTTCACGTGTGAGTTAGTTGTTTGTTGTTGTATTTTTTGGTCCATTAGTTGTTTAAGCAGGTGAAATTTCAGTCATACACAACTGGGCCCGTATTCATGACGCAGTGTTAGCTTACACTCGGTGTGTTTACATACTGAGTTTTCGCCGCTAACCTAGAAATCCCCACCAAAACCAGTTTTGGCTCGCTAACACCGCATCATGAATATGGGCCCTGGTCTTCCTCATTCCACTGCTGGTCGATAGAAAGCCCGAGCCTACCCTTTTACCGACCCAAGGGATTTTTAACCTCCCACACCACATAGACATGGTATGAGAGCAACCGGCCTTTGATGACGCTGTAAGTTATACACAGCGGTGGAAATCCAAATTGGCAGAGCTGGGGGCACGGGGAATGGAACCGCCGACCCTCAGATTAGGAGTCTGACCTAGAAAAAAGTCAGACACTCTAACCACTCCGCCTCAGAGAACGCCAAACCAGACATTAGCTATTATGTATGACATTATGAAGCACATCAATAATGAAGGGGAGTTCTCTAATATATTACCTCAGCAGCATTAAAACACATTTCTCGCTGATTTGGTGCTCCCAGAAAATTGCATGTTTATGGGTTCTTTGTTGGGATTTTACATCCTAGCAACATATAAGTAAATATCAGGAGATCCGTTATAATGATGCACCACTGAGAGTCCAAGCCGCCGGCACTATGACCCAATATCCCGCTCAGTTAGATAATCCTTCTACTAACTGCATACATTAGACCGGGCGTGGTAGCCTAATCGATAGAGGGCGGGCCTTGCGTGCGGAAGGTCGAGTCAAACCAATGGCTTTAAAATTGATACTTGTCGCTTCCTAGCCTGCCGTTCGGCATTATTCGTTTCATTGTTGTTTGTTTGTTGTTGTTTTACATCCTAACAACATGTCCGGTAATATGACTGAGGGGGAAATTAGGCCACTGGCAGCATTACCCAATATCCCACTCAGTCACATTATCCTGACACTGAGCTAGCGGAGTCCTTGCCATATCCTATTAATGCCATGTGCCAGGCTAGGAAGCGACAAATATAAATTTTAAAATCATTGGTTTGACTCGACCGAACTCCCGACCTTCCGCACGCGAGGGCTACGCTCTACCGATTAGGCCACGGCGCCCGGTAACGGCATTACTGGGAGAGGACATGGACCGATTAGCTCAGTGTCAGGATAATGTGACTGAGTAGGATATCGGGTCATGGTGCCAGCGGTCTGATTTCCCAGTGGGGCAGCACTATAAAGTTGTCATGAGTGCGAACTGTCACAAGTCAGTACCCGACCTGACATGACCTTGGATGTTGCTGGGACATAAAACTCCAACAACAAACGAATCAAATAAATTAGTCCTTGATCTATGCTCTGAAGCATGTTGAGCATCAGGACGATCTGGCGACAAGTATCCATTTTGTACGTCATTGGTTTGGTTCCTTCTGGGTGCAAACCCCCCCACACGTCAGCATTCTTATCAATTCGACCCCTGCGTCAGGCCAGGAAAGTGTAATTCTGACATAATCTAGTTTGGGTTATGCGTAAATATTAATGACATAATTATACAGATACACATATTAAAATGTACACCTTTGATGGAGGCATAGCGATTATATTAACAGCTTGCTCATGATGAATTTGTGTGTCAGCAGCTGCCATTGTGTCCACTAACCTCAGTTGACCCAGACATACATTGATCAATCCTTCCATCAGCAGGTTGTATCGAACCGAAATTGCCTGTTTATGCTAATGCATGAATAAGTTCTGTCTAGTTACACCTTACGGCAGTACGCTTACAATGATACGTCGTGTATGGCATAGTGCTATGTATCGCGTTATGCAAAATAGAATGAACCGAGTTGACAAAGTAGTCTATACGCATATATACATATAAATATATACACATATAAAGTAAAACCTGTCTATATCGACCGACCTTGGAACCGACTTTAAGTGGTCGATTTAGGGAGGTGGTCGGTTTATGGAGTTAATATATAATTACAATGGTATTTAGGGGGACCCAAATAAAGCGATCGATATAGGGGGGGGGGGGTAGTCGATCTATGGAGGTGGTCCGTTAGGGAGGTTTTACTGTATATATACACACATATATACATATATAGATATATATACATATATCCCGATGCCAGTGATGTATTCAGGGTAGGCAGGTACCGGGCGCAGCCGGGGGTGGCGCCACCAGTCGCGAGATGGAGGAGGCAGTACAGTATGTATTGTAATATTAACAATAATTAGCACATAATAATAATTAAGAGGGTTTAATTCCCTTCCGTGCCTTTATACTCGCATAATGCGTTATACATCACATATATACATATATATATATACAGATATATATACAAATATATACATATATATATATATATGCATTCTATTCTGTTAACTCTCCTAGTGAGAATGATATATTATCCAGACGATATCCATACGATACCCATATATGATCCATACGTTATCAACATAATATCCATAGGATATCCATATGATATCAAAATGATATCTAGTGGCAGGTGCTGTACAACTGATATCCGTCGAAGCACGGCAGAATATAACATGTTGCCCTCAGCAAAAAACAGTTAAGAAATAAAGCTATATGAATGCAAATGCATAAATGATAAATATCCCCCAATGCCTATACATTATAATGGTGACGACATATCTTCCATGGCGAATTCTATTCCAGGATCCAACTCTCTTATCTCGTTCCACAAATTAGATTTCTGATGCTCCTAGGCCTTCTTCAATGTCTACCGTTCAACGCTCATTGCAGAGTCAGGCCTCTAACCTCATGTCGATGAATAACTGTTTAATATTATACCAAATTCGGCGAAAAAGTGCTCGTGCCATAAATAGACACAGGTAGCGCCATTAGGGACCCAGTGCATAACTAAAATATATCTATCAGGAGCTGCAGGTTTGTTCAGAGTGATTTGCTTTGAATACCTTTGTGATTCACATTCATATAATATAGTATGTAGCAACACAGATACACACACAGGCACATATCGCAGCTCAACCAGCGGACAACAACTGGTTCATTGAAGGCTGTGGTATGTGCTGTTATATCTGTGGGAAAGTGCATATAAAAGACCCCTTGTTGCTTATCGGAAAGAGTGGCCTATATGGCAGCAGCGGGTTTCCTCCAAAGAAATATGTCAGAATGACCATATGTTTGGCATCCAATAGCCGATGATCTGAAAATCAATGTGCTCTAGAGTCATTAAATAAAACAAGCTTTACTTTTATATCGCAGCTCAGATATTGTATCACATCAAAGTTACCAAACCGCAACACAAACCACCACCCATAATCACTCCACTACCAGCCAGCGCGGCTACAGCCACCGTGGAGGAGGTGGGTGGGGACCAGGTGGGTGGGGACCAGGGGCCATATGCAGGAGTCAGTGTTAGCGGCGTTTGGTGTTAGAGCCTATTACCGGTTAGCTATCGCCAACGTCGCGAACTGTGTCAAGTCGTATGCAGGAGCACGTAACACTTTCATTATAGCTAAACGTGCATTTCTTTATAGATTTGGGAAATCCCTCTGCGTCTGTAGCAATATATTAGGCTTAAATATATTAAATGCGATCATATTTAACAGAATTAAATACGTAATAAGTGAAATTTGAGGAAATTAACCCTAAATTCGAAGCAATATTAACTGTGCCGCCGTAACGGCGGCGATATTAATATTTGTATGTTCGAATCGACAAACGTAAAGTAAACAAATCGCCGCAGCCGCCGCATCGACGTCGCTTTCCATACTGGCGGCGGCGGCGGTTTGTTTACTTTACGTTCACCAGCATTAATATTGCTTCGAATTTAGGGTTAATTTGAATAAATTTCACTTATTGCGTATTTAATTCTGTTAAATAAGATAGCATTTAATAGATTTGGACATAACCTTACGCTAACACGGCCCGTAAACGTCATATGAAACGGGGTTAGTGTCACGGACCTTAAACGCGAGGTGTTAGGCCTATCACTGACTCATGCATACCGACTTTTCGGCACTAAACCAGAAATCCAGTCTAAACGCGTTTTGGCTCAAGAACACCACTTCCTGCATATGGCCCCAGGTGGGTGGCTGGGCGGGGGGATGCTTGGGCCTCCTCACCTGTTCAGGTGCGCGTCTTACCTTTGTAGGGGTCGATGATCGGGAGACACTGTTCCAGCCCGAACCGACGCCGGCGCTCCCCGGCCATGAGCCGCTGCAATTCCCGGGCGGCCTGCCGGAGTCGGCCCGTCGTTGGGCCCTCCACACCCTCCATCACCACCCTCACCCTCACTCCCTCACTGGCCGGCCGTCGTTCAGGGGCCCGGCGGTAAAGCCTGGGCCCCCCCACTCCAGTTGGAGTAGACAGACTCCTCCTTCCGAGAGAGCTGGTTGGGTCACCCTAGTGAAATGTACACACGCGCGCACCTGCACAGGCCTACTACAGCGCGCCGAATGCACTCAGCGAGTCGTGGAGGAGGGGGCGGGAGGGTGGAGGGGGTGGGGGGAGAGGGAGGGAGGGAGCGGCAGGTGCCACCTGGCGAGATTTCGAGGCAGGCTGGTCAGCCTGGATTAGATGGTTATTGGGTTGTTGTTGTTGTTGTTTTACGTCCTAGCAACATCTAAGGTCATATCAGGACGGGTACCGACTTGTGACAGTGCGCAATCATGGCGACTTTATAGTGCTGTCCCACTGGGAAACCAGGCCGCTGGCACCATGACCTGGTATCCCACTCAGTCACATTATCCTGACACTGAGCACACCAGTCCTTGCCCTATCCTAATAATGCCGAGCGCCTGGCTAAGCAACAAGTATCAATTTTAAAGTCATTGGTTTGACTCGACCGGGACTCGAACCCACGACCCCACGATCTACCAGCACGGGAGACAGACGCTCTAACTCATTCGGCCATCCCGTCTGGTTATTGGGTCTAGAGGTGAGTAGGTTGGGAGGTGTGGGTGTGTTGGGAGATGTGTGGTTTTGGAAGGTGTGTGTGTGTTGGAGTGTGTGTGCGTTGGGCGGTGTGTCGGTTGGGAGGTGCGTGTTTGGAAGGTGTGTGTGTGTTGGGATGTGTGTGGAGTGTGGTGTGTGTGGGTTGGGCGGTGTGTGGGTTGCGATGTGTGTGTGTTGGGATGTGTGTGGGTTGGGAGGTGTGTGGGTTGGGATGTGTGTGGGTTGGGATGTGTGCGTTTCGAAAGGGTTTGTATCGGGAGGTGTGCGCTTGGAAGGGGTGTGTATTGGGAGGTGAGTGGATTGGGATGTGTGTGGGTTGGGCGGTGTATGGGTTGGGAGGTGTGTGGGTTTGGAGGTGTGTGGGTTGCAAAGTGGGTAGGTAGACTGTGTGTGTGGGTATATGTTTTTTTTAAACAAACTAAATGGATGTATTCATTGTAATAATGTATTGTGTCAGCACCTGAGCACTAGTCGTCCGACAGTACCGTACAATTCCTTGATTGGCTTGGTTGTGTGTGTGTGGTGTGGGGGTGTGTGAGCTGGCGTGTAAGGGGTGTGTGCGGGTGCATGTGTAGGGGTGGTGATGGTGTCGGTGTGTATGATATGTGCGTGTCATTGTGGGGGTGGAGGATGTGTTGAACATAGTGTGGCGTGGTGGGTGTGTTGGTGTGAGGGTGTCTGGATGGTGTGGGGTGTGTGGGTGATATGGTGGGTGTGTGGTGGGTGTGTGGGTGTACGAGGATGTGTGGAACATAGTGTGGCGTGGTGGGTGTGTTGGTGTGAGGGTGTCTGGATGGTGTGGGGTGTGTGGGTGATATGGTGGGTGTGTGATGGGTGTGTGGGTGTTCGGGTCTGTGATGGGTGAGTGGGTGTGCGCGTGTGTGGTGGGTTTGTGGGAGTGCGGGTGATGTGGTGTGCGCGTGTGTGTGGTCGGTGTGCTTGCGGGTGTTTAAAGGGTGTGCGGGTGTGTGGAGGTGGGTGTGGGGGGTATGTGGGTTTGCGGTTGCTGTGGTGGATGTATGGGTGTGCGAGGGTATGATGGGTGTGTGGGTGTGTGGGAGGGTATATGTGTGGAGGGTGTATGACTCTGTGTACGTGGATGGTTTGTGGGTGTGCGGGTGTGTTTATGTGTAGGTGCGCGGGTATGCGGGTATGTCTCTGTGTGGGTGTACGGATGGGTGATGTGCATATTGTTTGTCTGGAGGGTGTATGGGTACGTGTGAGTGGAGGATTTGTGGGCACGTGTGCCTGGATGGTTTGTGGGTGTGTGGGTGTGTAGAAGGTGTGTGGGTGTGCGGATGTGTGGATGGTGTGTGGTGGGTGTACTCAGGTGTGTCGACGTTCCGCTGCCTGCTCTTCCTCCTGCCTACTACCAGCTGCCTATCTGCCTACCTGCCGACCTGCCTACCTACCTACCTGCCTACCGACCTACCTACCATCCTGTAAGCCAAGTCATTGATTACACGATAGGCCGAGCGAGTCAGCACATCGGCGGCGGGCGGCGGGCGGCGGGCGGCGGATGGGTATGGGTCTGCGCGTGCGTGTGGGTGAAAGCGGCGTGTATAGAGGTGAGTGGGGGTGTAGGTGTGTATGGGTATGCATGTGTGTGTGTGTGATTGTGAAAGGGTATATGGGTACATATGTGTGTATCCAGGTGAATATGGATATGTATTGGGGTGTGCATGTGTGCATAAATCATGTATACTGGTGTTGTGTGTATGCGTGTAGTGTATGAGTGTGTACTGGTGTATTATGTGCGGGTGTGTAATGTGTAAATGTGTGTGCATGTGTATGTGCATCTGGGTAAATGTATACATGTGTATATGCACGTGTACGTCTGGGTGTGTATGTATATTTATATATATATACACATGTGCTGTATTAGCCATTATACAAGTATAATAAAGCGGAAGATCCCGTCTACTCCTTAGCCACTAATTCTATGGGCTGGTTACCTCTATCCATTAGTGCATCTACTGATACAGCCTTAGCTCTCCAGGTGGAGCCGCCTACTCATCGAGGCCTCAGCAGCCTCACTCTCGGTACTGCTGAATCGGTTTTGTTTTAGGTTTGAGGTCTATGTCCTCTAGCCAGAAATCGTACTTGTACCCACTATTTATGTTCCTCTTGTTCCTTATTTATGTCTGTAACTATTATATTAGCCTGTTTCAAAAGGTGCTAGCTCTTCATTTTTGTGTAGTAACGATTGACACAAAATGGCACAGAAACGGTTGCAGTGAAAACACAAGGACATTTGCTTCAAATCAATATGTATTCTATTGGGATTATGAAACACCATGTAAAAAGCAAATCAGTTTATCCTGAGCAAATGCATAAGTAGATAGTGTGTTGATCGGTACTATGGACAAAGTGTTGTCCCATATTGCTTAGCACCTTTTGAGACAGTCTCATATATATATATATAGAGAGAGAGAGTGAGAGAGAGAGAGTCAGCTGGTTGGTTTTTGGAGATTTATGTCCAGGCAACATCTATGGTCATATCAGGACAAGTACCGACTTGTGACAGTGCACAATCTGTGTCACTTTATAATGCTGCCCCACTGGGAGACCAGGACGCTAGCACAATGACGTGATATCCCACTCAGTCACATTATCCTGACAGTGAGCTAACCAGTCCTTGCCCTATCCTAATAATGCTGAACGCCTGGCTAGAATTAGGAAGTGAAACAAATCAAGTGTTAACTCATTGGTTTGACTCCACCAGGATTCGAACCCGCAGGTCGAATCCCTCGATCTACGAAAAGGGGTACGGACGCTCAATTCATTCGGCCATCCCGTCTGGTCTCTAGTTTATGTAGATCCACATGTAAGGGCTGCGGAGAGGTAACCAGGTTGGAGTTTGGTTACTAAATGGGCCACAAATCACGGACTATGTACAGATACTCGTGTGAATGATCCACTTAACGGTGCAGTGAAAAAGGGGCAAGTTATTCTTATAGATCGCCTGTACAGATACTCGTGTGAATGATCCACTTAATGATGCAGTGAAAAAGGGGCAAGTTATTCTTATAGATCGCCTGTACAGATACTCGTGTGAATGATCCACTTAATGATGCAGTGAAAAAGGGGCAAGTTATTCTTATAGATCGCCTGGACAGATACTCGTGTGAATGATCCACTTAACGGTGCAGTGAAAAAGGGGGAAGTTATTCTCATAGATCGCCTGTCTCAACTATCCCCATATGAGTTTTGACAGCGTGGTAACAGTGAACACTTTGAATAAAAGCCTCTTGGGTTCCATTGAGGCATCTTTACCCATGTTGTTGTTACTGGACGGCATGAAGTAATCAGTGGTAATTACCAGACAGGTAGCTTCCCGTGCGGGAGGTGGTGGGTTCGAACCCAGGTCGGGTCAACAGAATGATATGCACAATTGATACCTGTCGCTACCTAGCCTGGGGTGCGGTATCATTATTGTTGGAATACTCGCTATCAGGATTGTGTGACTGAGTAGGATATTAGGTCGGTATCACTAGGACAGGGTAAGGGTTGGTTTGGTCAATATGGACAATATGGCTGAGAAGGGTATTAAGTCGTGGTTCAGCTGGAATGGTATCCCAGTGAGGCCGTACTATGAAGACTCCCGATATTCGTACGTTTATGAACTGAGATGTTGCTAGGACATAAACCCCCGCAACTACCATGCAAAGAATTATGGATGGGAGATCAGTGGTGTTGTTTTTGCTTTGTTTATTAAAAGAAAAATCTTGTTCTTGTTGTTTTGTTTGCTTACATAACCAATTTGCATTGCAAAGTCATCCGATTGATTGATGGTGATTCACTTACATATTTTAAACATGGTGAACATGCTCGACATGATTTTGTAATGCTACAGGTTGGCCTGAAGTTTGAACGGGGTAGGGCTGCTCGGACAATGTCGCTTAGACACGTATCGACTCAGGCCATTGTGGAACTCTCAGCCTACCTAACTGCGCATACGCGTGTGGCAGTTTCGAGGCTTCACGCGTTCGCTATTAGACTGGGAGTTCCACGACCTGGAAGTATCACAGACCGCCGCAAAGAGGAGTGTATTCTGGGAATAGTGATAGGTGCTGATGTGTCCCAATGCGCGCCATTGGTGGTTTTATAGTGCTTCCCGGTTGATATACCAGTGTCACTAGCAAGCACCATGGTGTCATATCTAACGTAGTATCTAACGTCATATCTAACCGTTGCTATATTCGTCCATTAATAATGCCAGCTTAGGTTGCAGTAATTACCAATATCCTCAAAGGTACATAATTCATTGGGTTTAAAAGAGGTGAGTTGGGCTGGACTCTAGCCACGAGGCGGCTCATATCAGCGGGTACAGTGTTTCACAGCACCAACAGGACCGCAGCAACGGGTGCTCAGGCCTGCAGCACTCAATCAGGGTCAGCACAATAACATAATAATATACCAATATAACATGAATAATTCCAGGTCATACTCAAAATATAGGAGTTAATTCGCCCTAATTTCCAAGCAATTATTCTGCTTCTATACATATTATATTTTTATTATTGTTGACCCCCAATTGCCGATGTCCACTTGTGTGCCTGGGGGGTCGTTAAATAAACAAACAATAAAATATACATAGTTTTTGTCCCAGCTCTTAAAGATAAAAGTTGAGCCGTGTACATTAGCTTTGAATATAATGGTTGAGTCTGTATATTGTCGAACCTGAAAGCATGCAATGTAATGCCTGTGCACACCAGTTGAAGCCAAGTGCAATAATATATCATTGCTGTGTTAACTAGGGCATGTTGCCGTCTGTTCAATTCATTGGTTCTATTGGGAATTATTTAGGCACATCTTCTTTGAGCCTCCAGTATTTAAGTTGCATAATTAGCATCGAAATCTACATAACACTTTCTTTTAAGGACAATATTACAATTTCATTTGATGATGCAATTTTAACTATTCAGTGTATATCTGCCAGGAAAGTGGCCACTATGTAATTGGGCTATGCTTTTATTTTAGATTTAATATGGACTAGGTATGTATTTGAATGATGGGATATATCTTGGCTGAACGGGGTACCGTTATGTGTGTAAAGCAAAGGATTTTAGGAGCTGGAAATCAGTAAAGTCTGAGATTTATATACATATGTATATACATATGTATATATATAAACAGTTGGTCCCAGATAAACAGAACAATGATAAGACTGACATGGTAGAGAAAGAAGATATATTATCTGGCGGAGATATATTAAATGCCCACCTAAAGCTAAAATTTGACCGTCCAAATGGATCTGTGTGAGTCTCTGTGTGTGTCTGTGTGTGTGTCTCTGTGTGTATATGTGTCTGTGTGTGTCTCTTTGTCAGGGACACAGAGACACAGACACACACATAGAGACACACACAGAGACACAGAGTCACACACACACAGACACACACAGAGACACGGAGACACAGACACACACATAGGGACACGCACAGAGACACGGAGACACAGACACACACATAGGGACATGCACAGAGACACAGAGTCACACACACAGAGACACACACAGAGACACACACAGAGACACGGAGACACAGACACACACATAGAGACACACACAGAGACACAGAGTCACACACACTTTTTATATACTTTTTATATACTTCACTGCATAACGCATTACGCATTACGCATTACGCGTATATGGAATGCTGGCATTCGCATAACGCATAATGCGTAACGCATAACGCATTACGCATTACGCGTATATGGACACAGACACAGATACACACACAGAGACACACACAGAGACACACACAGAGACACAACACAGAGACACACACAGAGACACACACAGACACACACACAGACACACACACAGAGACACACACACAGACACAGAGACACACACACAGACACATATACACACACAGAGACACACACAGAGACACACACAGACACAACACACAGACACACACAGACACACACAGACACACACAGAGACACACACAGAGACATACACAGAGACACACTCACACAGACACACACACAGACAGAATACAGAGACACACACACACAGACACACACACAGACACACACACACAGAGACACACACACAGACACAGAGACACACATACAGAGACACAGATACAGTCTATATGTGTGTGTCTGTGTCTCCGTGTCTGTGTGTGTCTCTGTCTGTGTCTCTGTGTGTGTGACTCTGTGTCTCTGTGTGTGTCTCTATGTGTGTGTCTGTGTCTGTGTGTCTCTGACAAAGAGACACACACAGACACATATACACACACAGACACACACACAGAGACACACACATACATAGATACACACACAGAGACACACACACAGACACAGAGACACAACACACAGACACACACATAGAGACACACACAGACACACACAGACACACACAGACACAGAGACACACACAGAGACACAGATACACACACAGACACACACAGAGACACACACAGAGACACAACACAGAGACACACACACATACACACACACAGACACACACAGAGACACACACACATACACAGAGACACACACAGAGACACACACACAGACACACACACAGAAACACAGAGACACACACAGAGACACAGAGATACATACACAGACACAGACACACACACAGCAACAGAGACACAAAGACACAGATACACAGACACACAGAGACACATAGACACAACACAGAGACACACACACAGAGACACACACACACAGAGACAGACACACACACATACACACACAGAGACACACACAGAGACACACACAGACACAGATACACACACATAGTCACACATACACAGACACAACACACAGAGACACACACACACATACACACACAGACACACACACAGACACACACAGACACAGAGACACACACACAGACACAGATACACACACAGAGACACACACAGAGAAACACACACACAGAATGGGACGGTCCAAACATGGCTCAGTTTAGCTTGCTTAGAGGGATGTTAGGACCGTCCCAAATATGAAGACTGCTTCCTCACAGGTCCGCCGCATAAACCTACATGTTTGCACCGGCTGTCCGTAATTATCAGTCGCCTCCTCCAGCCTTATATCAATGGACAAATGCGACTGATGCTTTTCTGTTCGCACCACCTTGTCCCGGCTGTCCGTAATTATCAGTCGCCTCCTCCAGCCTTATATCAATGGACAAATGCGACTGATGCTTTTCTATTCGCACCACCTTTACGCATTACGCATTACGCACCGATCGCTACATGGAGCGATCGGGATAATGAATTTCTGACGCATTCGCATTCGCATTACGCATTACGCGTGTATGGAATGTACCTCATAGGTTTCAAGGCATTTCGATTTTTTGTCGCATTCGCATTCGCATTCGCATTACGCATTACGCGTATATGGAATGCGCCCTTTAGTCTGCATCCACATATAATGGGGCCGACTGGAATGATGCTATTTATATATTCCGTGTAAATCGGCACCAGGTGGCCGATGCAACCGATAAGTGAGTCTTATTTCGGGACCAGATTGGATGGCCGGATCGGTAAGAGCGCTGACTGGCTTCTCGTGTGGGAGGTCGTGGGTTCGAGTCCTGATCGAGACAAACCAATAATCCTAGCCATGCCTACCTTTTGCATGTGGCATTCTAGTTGTGAAGGTGAGTACACGTCAATGAACTCCATAATATGGCTTGTCGTGAGGGTAATGACAATGTCAAATGTTGCGCATATAGCGGGAATCGAACCTACATCTCATGCATTCCGGGCCAGCGTGCTAACCATTACACCACCTAGTCTGAAGGATGTTACCATCCTCCCCACACCTACCTATCAGCCTGACTCCTTACCTGAGAGGTCAATGCAGACTACTACACTTGTTCCCTTGGAATTGTAAGTCTTTTAAATGCTCATTTAATGCTTACAATTACATACATACATGCAATGCACTTACACATACATACACAGGGTAGGTTCAATGACCGTGCAGTGTGTAGCTTGCACAGGATCCTGGCCACAGCAACCAGTTTCATGGGCGTGGTGAAAATGGGAAATATTGCGCCTCGAGAGCGGGAATTGAACCCATGCCTCATGCATTCAAGGCCAGCGTGCTAACCATTACACCACATCGGCTCCCTGATTTCATCAACCGACCCAACCCGACCTGTCTATGTGGCTCCTTGGCTGAGAAGTCAGTGTAGACTACTACAGCCTAATAGTCTATTAACTTTTTCTCGTGAATGATGTTTTTTTTCCTGAAATTAGACATGTATAATTTTTCAAATTTGGATGTTCCATTCCCTACCGACCCTACACTTTGTTACAACCATGTGAACACGGCACATTTTCACAAATAGCTGTAGACATGATGGGATGTGGGCACTCAACTCACTGCGTCATCTCATCACTGGCCTCCTTTATATTTATTATAAATACAGTGGCGTTGCGTCATAACAACACATTAGAAAACAAGGTACATAGTAATCATGTTTGTCGGTGTGTATTTTAAGGATTAAAAATTACATTTTTGATGGAAATATCTGGTGAGTGAAGGGGAGGATTTTGTGTTGTTGCTGTTTGTTTCAGATGCTGTGTTCACATCGACAAACTACCACAGGGACAAAGACAACACCCACACAAAGAAAGAGCGACAGGAAGGCAGGGAGAGAGACACATACAGATGGACAAAGCGAGTGAGAGAGGAAGCAGATATATCCAACTGGTAAAGGGAGTTGATTGTTGGAGTTTTATGTCCTGGCAACATCTAGCGTAATATCAGGCAGGTACCGACTTGTGACAGTGCACACTGATGGCAATTTTACAGTGTTGCCCCACTGGGACACCAGTCCACCAGCACCATGACGTTATATCCCTCTTGGTCACATTATCCTGACAGTGAACTAACCAGTTCTTGCCCTATCCTAATAATGCTAAGCTCCTGGCTAGGAAGTGTCAAGAACAAATTTAGTAAGTCATTGGTTTGACTCGTCCGGGAATTGAACTCCCGACCTTCCACAAGGGAGAACTCAGCTCTACTGATTTGGTCACCGCGTCCGGGAAAGGGGTTGGGAGAGGGAGAGAGAGATTGGGAAGTGGTTCGAGTTTACGTCCGGGCAACAGCTAAGGTCATATCAGGACGGGAAGACAGAGAGAGTGAGAGAAGGGTGTGTGCTATTGGATCAATGTATTGGTACTCGCTGTCCGGAGCAGACGACAAATTGCCTGGGTCCCAGCCGGTGACCTTGACACAGCAGGGGGTACTGGCATCTTGGGTGCAACTGCTAAAGATGGCCGTTCCTTTACATAATATAGGCGAGCTTTGATGTCTCGCCCCTTCTCACGTGTGTGCCGGAAACGAGAGAGAGACTGAGCTGCATGGAGCGGTGTATTTGTGGGTACACTCTGTCACGTATAGTACCTAATGCCTAATCTTATAGACTAGCTAATATAGTGAGGAGAAAAGAGAATTTGGAACATCTTCTATTCTTAGTAAAGAAGACAATTAACGATACACAAATATGTACTTATAACATATATTCTCAATTACAAAGTGTACAGTTACATATAAATTCTCAATGGTATGATATTACACTCACAACTGTATGTGTAGTCCATATGGATGATAGATACACTCAGTCCTCTTGGTGCTTATTCTATGTCTCAGTTGCCTTGAGGAGTTGATAGATATAGATGATCCATTGTCTGTGAGCTGTTGCCAACCATACATGTATAGAGTCTCAGTTGATGATGGATGTACATGTCAGGCTAAGCAGCAGTGATGTGGGAAAAGGCAGACACCACAGTCACCAATCCTCCTCATGGCCATTGGTCAATACTGTAGAAGCTCAGCAAGTTGAATCCATCCCATAAGCTGTAATTAGCCAGATCAGGTTTCAGGGCTAACTGACTTGGAGATGTTGACGCCTCAATGTCTGGGAGTGCTGAGAGTGTGTGACTACACTCCTTATATAGTTGCTGGGTAGGCCAGTCCTAACGAAGAGATGGGACGAGTAGGACAGTCCAAACATGTGCTGTAACCACTATAAAAGGCAAACTACCTGCTAGGAAGCAGTCTCCATATATTCACTGCTATGTTACAACAGACACACATATATATATATATATATATATATATATATATATATGGACATACATATATATACATATACATATGCAGTAGATCTTCTGTAAATCGACTGACCTTGGGACCGACTATAAGTGGTTCATGTAGGGAGGTGGTCGGTTTAGGGAGTTAGAATATAGTTACAATGGTATTGTTGGGACCCAAATAAAGCGATCGATATATGGGAGTGAGCTAGGCAGGTTTTACTGGAAATATATGCATATATATAATCAGGTTAATCAAGGCTTTTATTCGGGCGCTGCCCACCCAACGACATGTACATTGACTGTGTATCATCGGGCAGGAAGCGAACGAGCGAAGGCCCCGATATATTGGGGAAATGAGATGTGATGAGGGCATATGAGTCATGTGAACGATTTAACAAACGAGTAATCAATTACCTTAAAGTAGAATAGCAATAGTTAATGATAAACATATGAGATAACAGTACAGGGTAAATTATCAGAAATGTGACATTTAAGTAGGTGTGATCTGTCAACTGCGCGGGTGTCAGTTGCTCATTAGATGGTATTCTTTATTTTTTACTTTAAATGCTTGATTGGTTTTCGGTTTTGTTGATTGTTGTGGGCACAATCAACTGCAGGTGTGGGTGGGTGGGTAAAATTGGAGGTGGGAAGTGGTCAGTGCGGGCATTTGGAGCAGACTGACCAGCTTCGGTGGGTCCGGAAGATACCAGGATAGTCCCTTTCCATGATGGTTGGCAGGAGTTGTTATATAGGCTGGAGGGGGGGGGGGAGATGGCTTCCCCCCCCCCCCCCCCCCACCGGTGGGGGAGGGGTGAGCGAGTGTGGCACGCATCACTCCCCCCCACCTCCCCACCACAGAAATGGCAGGGGGGAGAGGGCTTCGACCCTGAGTCCGCCGTGTCCAGCAATGACACCGAATGAGCGACCTCGCTCATTCAAGACCATGTATGTGGTTTCAGAGTGCCCAGGAGCCACTCACCGGTTGCGCCGGAGTACTAAATAACTAATCACTGTGGTAGTAGAGAGTAGATCAATCAATCAATAGTTCCATCCTCTAGTCGAGGGTTGGATGCAATGGTTCTCCACTTGTCCCGATGTTGTGCTGTTCTGATAGACTGTGAATAATTCAAGCCTGTCCACTGTGAAATATTTGTAAACCATGATGTTCTTGGTCTCCCTCTCCCTCTGCTGCCATTCACCTTCCCTTCCAACAATGTACGGTATATTGAACTCTGACGAATGATGTGGCCAAAATAAATAAGTTTCTTTGTCTGTATAGTGGCAAACAAGCTTTTCTTATTTTTAATTTTTCTGAGAACTTCTTTGTTGGTGATCTTCTTTGTCCATGATATTTTCATCATCCTTCGATAAGTCCACATCTCAAATGCTGCTAAACGTTTGTACATTTTCTGAGAGATTGTCCATGTCTCTGCCCCATACATTAGAGTAGACCACACATAACACTGAAGAATACGCTTCCTTGTTTGTATTAATATCTTACTTGATGTTAACACTCTATACATTTTGGAGAATGTTGTTCGGGCTATTGTTATCCTTCTTTTAATTTCTTCCTCACATCTCCCATCATTTGTAATCTTTTGTCCGAGATATATGAATTCGGATACTTGTTCTATGTTTGTGCCATCTATGGTTATATTGACATTTGGTTTATCTGTCTTTTTACTTATAACCATTGTTTTGGTCTTCCTGGCATTCATCTTCATGTTGAATAGTATTCCAGCTTTATTGATTCTATTCACTATATCTTGTAGGTTTTTCTCACTGTCTGCTAGTATTACACTGTCATCGGCATATCTAAGATTGTTGATGTTCATGCCACCTATTGTCACTCCCTTGCAATCTTCAATGTGTCTGAAAATCATCTCTGCGTACAGGTTAAATAGACATGGTGACAATACACACCCCTGTCGAACTCCTCGTTTAATCATAACTTCATCCGATAGGCCCTGCTCCATTTTTATAAATGCACGTTGTGTCCAGTATAAGTTCACAATTAGTTTAATGTCTTTGCCATTGACACCAATATCTTGTAAACATTTGATTAACAGTTCATGATTGACTCGGTCGAAGGCCTTCTCATAGTCAATAAAGCAGGCATAAACATCCTGGTTCACTTCACAATAACGTTCACAAATCATTCTCATATTGAAAATCCCTTCACGTGTACCTCTTCCAGATATAAACCCACTTTGTACGTTACTGATTTGTTCTTCAATTCAGAGAGTAGATAATATGACACATATCGACAAGGAACTGAGAGGTGGTAGTGACTAGTGTCCTTGTTTATATTCCCATAATGTATTATAATGCACATATATATGCAGTAACAACTAGAAGTGCGGAGTTGCTGGAAGTATCCTATGTATATATATCACATATATATATATGTGATATATAATCTAGTAAGGGTATATAAACAAGGACACTGTCATCTTCATTTATATTTGTATTTTTTATTTGTGAACCACAGCTGGTGAAAGCCAGTGATTAGTTCCAGGATTAGCCACACCGGCGCCACCTGTCAGGGGCTCTGACCACTTCCAACAACAACATCGTAGAGTATATATATTATATTTATATTCACTTATATCATTTAAATCACATATATCTATTATATATATTATTTATGTTATATTATATACACGTATATATATTTTATGATATATATATGTAGTGGTCTGCACTGACCTCTCAGGCAAGGAGCCGCATAGACAGGTAGGCATGGGTAGTGTGTTGATATCAGGGAGCCTAGGTGGTGTAATGGTTAGCACACTGGCCCGGAATGCAGAGAGATGTGGGTTCGAGTCCCGCTCTAGGCGCAATAATTCCCATTTTCATCACCCCCATGACACTGGTTGCCGTGACCATGATCCTGTACAAGCTACGCGCTGTATAGCTGTTGAACCTTCCCTGTGTATGTATGTAAGTGCATTGCCTGTATGTATGTAATTGTAAGTATTAAAAGACTTACAATTCCAGGGGGACGAGTGTAGTGGTCTGCACTGACCTCTCAGGCAAGGAGCCACATAGACAGGTAGGCGTGGGTAGTGTCTTGATATCAGGGAGCCTAGGTGGTGTAATGGTTAGCACACTGGCCAGGAATGCAGAGAGATGTGGGTTCGAGTCCCGCTCTAGGCGCAATAATTCCCATTTTCATCACCCCATGACATATATATAAAGCCTGTAATTATAATGCCAAACAAATCTGGTTCATTATGCTTTACAACACCGACCCTACCTAGAGTTATTTGTTTTCGTTAATTTAGCGATGCCAAACTTTACTTTCAGACTTCTTATTTAACTGTTAATATACAGCAACACAGAAGCTATTAACCTTTCTCTATTTCCGAAAGAAACTACCACTGTTCACATGTAAAGTCACGGTTGGCGGAGTCGTTACTCTAAAAATACACCAGTGCAAATGAATTGGTCGTAATGCGAAGCATTACGTTTGATGCGAGGAGAGGAAGAGATCCTCCCCCGCCCCGCGCTGTCGCGCTGCATTCTCACCTCGGCAGACGGCGCGGCGCGCCGCCACCTCCCCCGCCCTCCGCGTCGCGCAGCACTCACGCCTCACCCGACGCCGCTGCTCCCACCTCTCGCCCTCCCCCGGGCCGGCAGCTTTCACACTCACCTGCTGTCGCCCCTCCCTCCTCCCCTTATAAGGTCGCCCCCCGGCCTCCCTCAGGCACTCGCCCTCCTGCCGTCTCCCTGCTCCCCTGTTTTCAAGTTTTGGATTTACCTCTCGGATTTACCTCTCGGATTGCCGCTCCACCTCACGCTGCACCATGCCTCGAGGGAAGGGACGAGGACGGAAGGGCTCCCGGGCCGCCCCCCGCACCCCGGGGCCATCTTCAACGCCCCGGCGGGACGAGTCCCTGGCCTCCGCTACGGCGTCCTGCGCGGCGCCCTCGGGCCCCACCTCGGGCGCCGAGATCTCGGCAATACTCGAGGCACTCCACTCCATCCGCCTCGAGCAACGCCAGACATCCGCCGAGGTGCGCCAGAATGCAGCCGACATTCACGCCCGCATGGAGGCCCTGGAAGCCGCCCCGGCGCCCGCCCGGGCCGCCCTCCCCTCCGCGGCCGCCGCAGCACCTCGGGCGCGCACCACCGCCACAGCCCGCCCCCCGCCGCCGCCTCAGGCGACCCTGCCCGGGGCGGTCCACCCGGAATACGAGAGGTACCGGCACCTCGCTACACAAGCCGCGCCCACCGCGTCCCGGGCCTACCAGGAGGAACCCACCCGGCACAGCCCCGCCTCCGTGGCCGACGCCGTCCGGGACATCTTGGCCTCCGCCGAGGCGCGACGCTCCGTGAGCCGCCAAGGTATCCCGGCCGACTATATATTTCCCTCCGACCTGGTGCAGAGGGGGCCGGAGAGAACACCGGTCAAGAGGGGGGAGGCAACGAAGGACGAGTACGCCCTCGCCCTTCTCACCCTCATCGACCACCCCGACTTCCCCGCCCACTCCGCCCAGGGACTCCACCACCACCTCCTTACAGTGTCCCGGGACAACCTCACCTACCCCTGGGAGACCGTCCGCCGGTACTCCGAGACTGTGTTCACCTGGATCGCGGACGGTCGACTCCCCCACGGGTGGCATGACCCAGTAGCTATCAACCTCCTGAGAGTCGAGTGTATCGCCATGCCCGACCACCGAGCCGCCAGCACCCCCGCCCGCCAACTCGACCCTCCACACCGAGCCCCACACCTCCCCCGAGTCCAAGCCGACGCCCGAGTCGCCTACGACAGGCTCACTCACGGGGCTCCCTGCCCGGCCTGGAACCGGGACCCCGCCTCGTGCGATCGGGCTTCCGTCGGGGAGGCCCACGGCGAGGCGGGGGACAGGCGCCGTCACGCATGCGCCTACTGCGCGAACGTGAGGCGCGTACTCACTATGCACTGCGAGGCCGACTGCATCACCAAGCAAGCCCGTGAGCGCCAGACCCCCCCCCCCCCACCTCGGCGGATTTTTGATCCGCCGGCCTCCCCCCGGCCGGCCCGGGGGGCCCTTCCCGGCGCCTCACCCTCACCACTGCCGACAGCCCCGCGACTTCCACCGACAGCCTCCCAGCGACCACCGACCGCAGCGCCGCATAGTCCCAGCCGGGGATCATCACCTCGGGCATCACGCCTCGGACCACATCCCAGCCCAGCCTCACTAGGAACCCTCTGCCACTGACCCTCACGACACCGCCTTCAACAACACCCCCGCCCAGACCCCGACCACCACCCCACCCAGCCCTGAGGACTTCGCCGCCCCCCTGCTCGACCCTCCTCGGAACTCCTCACCGGATCCCGCCAAGGAGCGGGCCTCCTCCTTTTTGGCCGCCCGCTCCCTGTCGACGCAGGCCCCGGACACTCGCCGCCCCCAGAGGGAGCCTGACCCCCGGCGCGGCCCACCTCTCGGCCGGCCCCACCCACCTGCTCCGCCTCGCCCCCTCAGGCGCGCCGTGAGCCCTCTCCGCCTTTTGGTGGAGGGCTCCTCGGCACCCCCTCACTCCTCTGACACTTGATCTCTGATTTTTCTCATTACCCCGCTCCTCATGAGTTTCCTTACCTTTATCAGATTATTCATTATTTACCTCTTTTTGTCCTCTTGTTACTCTGTATGCCCTGTATGCTCTGTCTGAGGCGAAAATAAACACGCTTTATTTCCACCCCCGCCTCCTCTCTTCCTTTTCGCGCATCGGTCGTAATGCGAAGCATTACGTTTGATGCGAGGAGAGGAAGAGACCCTCCCCCGCCCCACGCTGTCGCGCTGCATTCTCACCTCGGCAGACGGCGCGGCGCGCCGCCACCTCCCCCGCCCTCCGCGTCGCGCAGCACTCACGCCTCACCCGACGCCGCTGCTCCCACCTCTCGCCCTCCCCCGGGCCGGCAGCTTTCACACTCACCTGCTGTCGCCCCTCCCTCCTCCCTTTATAAGGTCGCCCCCCGGCCTCCCTCAGGCACTCGCCCTCCTGCCGTCTCCCTGCTCCCCTGTTTTCACCACCCACCCACCCTACACTCCTCCTACCTTCCTCTTCCAGCGGTGGAGGGCTCCTCGGCACCCCCTCACTCCTCTGACACTTGATCTCTGATTTTTCTCATTACCCCGCTCCTCATGAGTTTCCTTACCTTTATCAGATTATTCATTATTTACCTCTTTTTGTCCTCCTGTTACTCTGTATGCCCTGTATGCTCTGTCTGAGGCGAAAATAAACACGCTTTATTTCCACCCCCGCCTCCTCTCTTCCTTTTCGCGCATCTAATAATAAGGTCAAGCAATGACATTTATTTCGTTTTGTGTGCCAACTGTTTACTCTGTCAGTACTGTTGTTTTAATTGGAAGTAAAATGTAAAGTCCAATCAATGTATTATTATTTTCATCGCTCTTACTCAATTGCCAGATAGTTTGGTGTATCAGAGTAGTTCGGGGACAACTTATCTATCTTGAAAATACTATCAGTTATAAGGTTCTATTGGTATCATTGTACGGTAATGATGTGACACTGAAGACAGGTAATATGACAGCTCGTTGTTGGTGGTATTATATATGTGCATCTATATAAACATAGCTACAGTAAACCATCAAGGAAATGTGATACTGGGTTGAGGAGTTTAATCTCTGGCAAGGTAGTATATGCCCTTGCCTGTAAAAACTAAAATACCCTCCGGAGTGAATGACACTGGTCAACAGCGGGTGAAGATGGTGTGGACCACAGGTGGTGCCACTGGTACAGTGTTGGGGCTTATGTAGTAACCTTATAATAATATGGCGATATTCCCTTCCATAGATTTATACTCGCATAATACGTTATGCATCACATACAATATATACATAATATTAGGTTATGGCAACCTTTGTCTACATTCAGAGTTGTCCATTGAAGACATTTAGTATTCTATGCGACGGAAACAAACATATAAAATAAACTTCCGAGCGAGTGGCGTGTAGCGCCCCGAGCAGGGGGCCGGTGAGGAGTAGCCGGAGCCCCTCCCCACCCACCACCACCCACCCCATGAGCTGGGGTGGGGCAGGGACTCCAGAGCTTATTACATGCGATAACTTATCACTATCCATATATAGGAAGAGCTCAGGGGCAAAAGCCAGTAAACAACAATCCAAAAATGTCGATAAACATTGGAATCAATCCTACAACAATTTTATGTTTGTACATTCCTTCTTTTTCGGTCATTGCTCCTTAAATCATGCCATCACAACAAAAGAGGAAGTAGTGAGAATTTCAGGTCAAAAGCTTGTCTTTTTATTGAATTTTTGGATTGGCATTTACGGAGTTTTGCGCCTGAACTCTTCATAATATATATATATATATATATATATATATATATACATATATATATATGTGTCATGTATGACGCATTATACCAGTATAAATGCTAGGGGAATATATATACTTTGCTACTTCCTCCATCGGCGCATTGATGGAGTGCCCCCTCCCCAGTTGTCAGGGAGTTGCATACGGGTGGTTCCCCCTCGCGCTGCACACAATGGAGGAATTATAATTATATAGACTATATATATATCTGCCACAAGGAGAGCTTGGCGCTCAGGAACGAGAACAAAACCAAGCATCCTAGACTGGTGACGTCATTGGCATTTATTGATTGCATATACAGTTATTTTCATAGACAAAGTCACTCGTGAATCAAAGATAGTGTAGTGGTCTGCACTGACCTCTCAGGCAAGTAACCACATATATAGGTACGCGTGGGTAGGGTGTTGATATCAGGGAGCCTATGTATGTATGTAATTGTAAGCATTACAATACTTACAATTCCAGGGGGACGGGTGTAGTAGTCTGCACTGACCTCTCAGGCAAGTAACCAAATATACAGGTAGGCATGGGTAGTTTGTTGATATCAGGGAGCCTAGGTGGTGTAATGGTTAGCACACTGACCTGGAATGCAAAGAGATGTGGGTTCGACTCCAGCTCTAGGCGCAAGATTTCCCCATTTTCATCACCCCCACGACAATATCAACAACAATATCAAAATTAATATTTTTCACTTCACATAGTTCGGAAGCTAACCATTTTTAATCAAAGTTCCTGCGCATGAGCATTTCGAGGAGCCTCTTCCGTCTTCGTCCCGAACGACTGTCAGCCGGAGTCGCTGCACATGGCCAACTCACCAGTTGCATCTCTATCTATTTGAGAGCTACAACCTCAGTTAGTTGCAAAAATGCAGATACATGATGCATGACCTCAGTTAGTTGCGTATGAGGAGTTCTGACGTAACTCCCCGTAAACTCCAATCCAAAAATCTAGTTTAACTAAAAGATTTTCACCTGAGTATAATTGTAATTCTCACTAATTCCACTTTTCTTATGATCACATCGTTATGGAGCAATGAGCAAAAAAAGTAGGAACATAACAAAATTAACCTTTTGAAGGTTTCATTCCATTGTTTATTTCAAATTTTGGATCGACGTTTATGGGGTTTTGCACCCGAACTCTTCATATATACAGTACATATATACAGATAAATGTTACATAGGCATATAGTGCAAAGATTACACACAAATATATGTTGTATGACCTATTATGGGAAGATATAAAAGGACCCTGCTGCCATCAGTCTTTTCTCTCCATATACAGACCTGATATAGACATATTCTAATGTACCATACATCACATTGGTGGCAGTGGTGGCACCTGTCCGTGGTCACTCTTGCGAGCTGTCCGACGCAGCTGGCTCAATGTTAAACTATTATGTGGCTATTAATATATTCTTGACAGAGAATAGATCGATTGTATCAAAGAGTTCCGCTTCATTATTGCCTAATTTTGGGTCTAATTGTTTATATGTAAATATCCTTACATATATGCATACAAGTTATATCTGCATAAATACATAAGTATATTAAATATATTCATACGTAGAACTAAATACAAACATATTTTATGGATTTGGACAGCTTGCAATATAAAAGTACAAGGTATACACAAGAAGCAAGAAACCCGAAATTATTACTAAACCAACATTCAGAAGATTTAAATAAAATTAGATTAGTGCTGCTCAGTGGTGCCAATAATTATCCATCATAAATCCGGGTAAATAAATTCATAACTAAAATACAAAAAAAAGGTAAATTTATATGCATACATATATATAAAGAGGTAGGCAAATTTGGAGACAGTATATTATATATGGGTGAAAATACACAGAGCTGACTGTGGCAGTGGAGATGTGAGGCATCAAAGGTCTCCCAGTGAAACTCTTTGAAGTAATATCAGCTTTGGTTGGGTCAATTCATCGGCCCGATGGCAACATGAACATTTACGCACATGGCGTGCATTCCATACTCAACACATGTATAGATAACCCGCCCGTTGTTCGCAGCCCACTGCCCGCTGCTCGCTGCCCGCCGCTCGCTGCCCGCTGCCTGCTGCCAACATCCCAAAACCTGTTGTCACCTGCCTGCTACCCGCTGCCCACTGGCCACTATCTGCTCACCGATGCACACTGCCCGCTGCTCGCTGCCCGCTGCTCGCTGCCCGCTGCTCGCTGCCCGCTGCCTGCTGCCAACATCCCAAAACCTGTTGTCACCTGCCTGCTACCCGCTGGCCACTGGCCACTATCCGCTCACCGCTGCACACTGCCTGCTGTCCGCTGCCCACAGCCCGCGTCCCCTGCTTGCTGCCCACTGCATTATACCTCCTCTCTGCTGCTTGTTGCCAACGACCTACTGGCTACTATCCAATGCCTGCTACCCACTGCCCGTTACCCACTGCCCGCTTCATGTTACCCGCTGCCCTCTGCCTCCTCCCCATCACGTGGATGGGTAGCAATGTTCAGCGAGGACTTGGAACTTCACTCGCAACTTGTGCATAACACCCCCCCCCCCCCTGTATTCCCACCCCCTCACCCACCCCCAAGCACATTCACGCAGCTCCACATCCCGCCGCACACACGCTCACCCTCACTATGCTCACCGCACCCCCAACAACAAACCCGCCCCCACACCCCCTACCCCCACAACCTCCCTCTCCGCGAGATCCCAGCCCCATAACCGATCCTTCCCTCAACCACTCCCCAACCCCACATCTCCATCCTCCATACCTCCACCCCTCACCCTACCACCAGCACACACGGAAATTCAACCCGCCTCCCGTCGGAGGGATCCCGGCGGCTGAGAGCGCGAGAGGCGTTTTATCTCGGGCCGGCCCGCCTGCCATGGGCCCACACCGGGTTACAGAGTGTAACTCAGACAAGCCGAGCACTGCTGCACTCAGGGCCGCCTCCCGCACAGATGGCTAACACAGTTGCCATGTCAACATTAGCGACCCTTTTCCCCACACATCCGTTAGTGTACATTTCGGCCGCGCGCGGCGCTGCGTGCCAGACGCGACCCGTCTATTACGACCGAGGAAACACGGCGGGAAGAAGCACTTATGCTTAACTGTTTGCAGAATTCCGGATTAGTCCGATTTGTTTGCGTATTTTGTGCATATATTGGAATGTCAAACACAATGTAGGTATATGTATAAATGGGAATGTATATGTATGTTTATATGTGTGCACATATCCATATATACATTATATACATTGAGTCATTTATGCATGAATGTATATTATACACACATTCACATATATTATAAATATATGCATATATATATAATACATATATAATCATATATACATACATATATACTTTTATGTACAGGAAACAAATCGGGCACACCGGGAATCGGTAGAGCCCAGGCCTCCCATGCGGGAGATTGGAGTTCAATTCCCGGTCGAGTCAAACCACAACGACGAACAAAATTGATGCTCGTCACTTCCTACCTTGGTGCTCAGCATTACTAGGATAGGGGAAGGACTATTTACCTCAGTGTTAGGATGATGTGACTGAGTGGGATATCGGGTCATGGTGCTGGTGGCCTGATTTCTCAGTGGGCCAAAACTATAAAGTTGCCATGAGTGTCAGAAGTTGGTACCCGTCCCTGATATGACCTTAGATCTTGCCAGGACGTACATATCCAACAACCAACGAACATATATGCATACATACATGTACATGTTTTGGTTGCATTCATATATATATTTATACATACATCTTGGTTAAGCATATATTCAATTTATATACATGTATCTATGAATATAATATGAATAATATTTGCATAAGTATGTTATACCTCACATAAGCAAGGCAGCTGATTTGGCTTATTTAGGCACTTAACCAGCACAGCGCCAAAGTCTCCTTGTGGCACATATATATATATATATAGAGTGTTAACCTCAAGTAAGATATTAATACAAACAAGGAAGCGTATTCTTCAGTGTTATGTGTGGTCTACTCTAATGTATGGGGCTGAGACATGGACAATCTCTAAGAAAATGTACAAACGTTTAGCAGCATTTGAGATGTGGACTAATCGAAGGATGATGAAAATATCATGGACAAAGAAGATCACCAACAAAGAAGTTCTCAGAAAAATTAAAAATAAGAAAAGCTTGTTTGCCACTATACATACAAAGAAACTTATTTATTTTGGCCACATCATTCGTCAGAGTTCAATATACCGTACATTGTTGGAAGGGAAGGTGAATGGCAGCAGAGGGAGAGGGAGACCAAGAACATCATGGTTTACAAATATTCCACAGTGGACAGGCTTGAATTATTCACAGTCTATCAGGACAGCACACCATTGGGACAAGTGGAGAACCATTGCATCCAACCCTCGACTAGAGGACGGAACTATTGATTGATTGAACCAGCACAGCTGAAGAGGACACGCACCGATCAGAGGAGTGTTAGCTGCGCATGCCTACACCTACCTGGATTAGGGCTCATCACAAAGAGCTCCTCCAGTGATGTGTCTGTCTGTGGCAAATTTATTCGGACCTCCTCCGGTGCTCACTCATGGAAGACTGGAGGCAGGTGGAAGACATGGATCCCTGTAAATGTATATACATATTCCTCCTGTGTGTGCGGCGTGAAGGGGTGGGGGGGGGGGGGCTACCCGTGTACATTATACCCTGACACCTGGTGCCTCTCGGGGAATATAGTGAGGAGTATATGTTCCCCTAGCATTTATACTTGTAGAATGCGCTATACATTACATATAAGTGAGCCGAATGACCATTGGCTCACGGTGTAGAGGAGTCGGGGAGGAGCGAATGCCCGCTCTGCAGTGAAAATCATGGAGGTTAAGGTGGTTAGAGAGAAACATTAAGGGGGCTGCCGTTATTTATATCAGCATAATAAATGATATGGTACATATATATATAATTGTGTACCAGCCCCTCCTGGCCCTCGTCTCCTCCACCTCCTGGGTCTGCTTTTCACCTGGATCCCTTCACCCTATCCGCGGCCCTGCACACCTACTGAACTGCTCCAGTAGTTGATCCCATGCTAACAGCCCCAGGAGCAGCTCAGCTTCAGATCGAGGCATGCATTTTACACATTCCTGGCATATTTCCTATCGCGCTACCCATGAAGATGCAATGTATTCACTCTCTGCACATCACCCACCATGCTTCGTATAACCACTGTGTCTTGTATGACTCTTTAGCAGCCCCCCCCCCCACACACACACTAACCTGCCCCTGGAAAAGCTACCTCTTCAATCCGAGTATAATCCAATGAAAGCTTGAAATTGTCAAAACCAAAACATTTACACACAACAAACCACAACACACACCAATGTGGCTATTTATTGCAAGTGATAGTTTCCATTCATGTACCAACAAATTGTACTGACCGGCCAGAAGACCATTGCTCTGGCGCTGACAAAAGGCATTTTTCACTGAATAAACTGCATTTTAGTTTAACATTATCAGAAACTAAAACAAAACTACTGGCGCATTTGTTAAAGCTCCATAGTGCGATGAAAGCGTCAAATATTTTAACCCGAAACAATTATCTAGATTTATCTAGCACTGACATAGCAAACTCATTTTTTGGAATTTATAGTACGGCCCCACAGGGAAATCAGGCCACCCGCAGAATGACCTGATTTTCCACTAGAGTGACATTATCCTGACGCAATGCTAACCAGTCCTTGCCCTATCCTAGTAATGCTGAGCGCCAGGCTAGGTAGTGACAAGTACCGATTATGCAGTGTTCTGTAAGTCATTGTTTTGACTCGGCCACCATTCAATCTCCCTACCTTCTGCACAATAACCTACGACCTTAAGGCACTAGCAGAACTTGCAGAACTATATTAGCCCCGACAGTGGCGTAATAGTGTTGGTTCCTTTGCTACTTGCTCATGCACAGTCTGCTTCTGCGCTGGTTATCAGCTAACATAGCTAACCGAGTACTTCACCCCTCACCTACTCCTTTCCCTTCTTTCCTATTTTTCCTTTGGTTTTTGGGTGAGGGTTACATTTACGAAATGATGCTCATGAGATATCCAGACAGAGTAGGAGTTTATTATAAATGAATGCTGTTCCTAAAGAAAACGGTGTATTTTATTCCTCGTGACATGATGTTGATTGATTCCAGCTTACCAATTTGCAGGAGAAGTAAAATGTGGAATGTGTTCTGCAAGATAGTAACAATAAATTGGGTAAAAATCAAAAGCAACATCAATCTTTTCATAAATAAGCATGTTTTGTGCAAGCAGATGATGGATCTCCAAATAGACATTTAAAAAAAAAAATGTTGGTAAAGTATTTATTCATCTGAATATGACAATTGTCAGTGTCGGAGCACTGGTCTTCCAGCCATCTTATTATTGGAATTGAAATTCTAAATAATCTAAATTTGGTCAGTGATATATTAGTCACAGCACTGATCCTGTTGAATTAAGGGAGTGGCTCCTGCTGTATAAAAGAAGTGATGGTTTGAACAAAAACAAACATTTCTCGCCATGAATATGGCCTATGCTGCCGACACGGCGTAAAGCAACCACCAATCAATCAATCAACCTGCTGTATAATGTACAGCACCAGTGTCTGTGGTTCATGCAAAAATGGGGAGCAGCACCGAGTAGAAGATGTATACTCGGGGCAACTCAAACAATCGTTGTGGGTTACATTTCTTCTCTTATAAAACAAGCTAAGTTTATAGTCGACAAGACATTTTGTCTGTCTTATGTAATGTTCAATGTGTTTAAACAGATTGATAGTTGTGTAGGATGTTCAGTGTGTTGATGGTTTGTTCATGATGGGTAAGGGTGGTGGCAAGGGAGGGGGGCAGGAGCTCAGGACTTTGCTAGTAATTGCTGCAGTAGTCATTCAAGGGCCTGAATAACCAGGTGGGATCCATATGCATTTTTGAAGGCAAGTATTGTTTCTGTTTCTCTGACTCTGATAGGGAGGTCATTCCATATGAAACTACCTTTGTAGATTGGTGCTCCGATATATTTATTTGTTGAAGGGTGTGGTACATTGAGCAGAGTGGAGGCTCCTCTTCTTGTTATTCTATTTGTGCGGTCAATTAATTTGTCATCTTTTGCGCGTTTGTACATTAGTGCCATCAGGTGTAGGTCCCTTCGCTCTGAGAGAGTATCCAATTTTGCTTTCTTGTGCAGTTCAGCCACACTGAGTATCTTGCCTTGGTAAACTGTTCTCAGTGCTCGGTTCTGAATTATTTGCAGTTTGATCTTTTGTTGTTTTGTTAAGAGTTCATATATGATGTCGTTGTAATCTATAACCATCAATATTGTAGTTTTGTACAGGAGCAGTGCAGTGTTTTCCCTTATCAATTTCCTTAATTTCCTAAAAAGTTGTCAGTTTTAGTGCCAGTGTTTGATTCAGTCTTGCCAATTGCCGGTTCCCATTTAGAGTGGAGTCAAGAGTTGTGCCCAGGTATTTGTAGGAGTCCATCCACTATTGTTTTTCAAAACGTGCAGTTGATAAGGGTGTACTGTACTGTATTTCAATTTTCAAATTGTCTCTTATTGTTGGTTGCATTCACGGGTTACAGAGGAGGAATTCTAATCATGAACAATTGGTCTTCTTTATTCCACTGCTCCTTGCCCTATCCCATAGAGCACCGGCTTCCTGAGCGGAATGCTGGCCGAGTCAAATGCTGGCCGCGTCAAACTTAAAAACTTAATACTTGGTGCAATCTAGCCTGGTTCCTGGCATTACTAGGAGAGGACAAGGACTGGGTAATCCAGTATGAGGATAATGTGACTGAGTTGGAAATTGGGTCATGGTGCTGGTGGCATGGTCTCCCAGTGGGGGAGCACTATAAGGTTGCCATGAGTGTCACAAGGTGGTGTCCCGCCTCGGATCGTAGATGTTGGCAGGATGGAAGATCCCAACAAATGAACCATGACTTATCCAAGGAATGCCAAGCAGCAGGCAATGTAGTGAAACACAACACTTTTTAAGTATTGACTCAGGTGGGGTTCAACTTGAACTTCATGTCAACCCGACAATCTATCACACGGGAAGTGGATGCTCAACTCCGTCAGTAAACTCACCTCAGTTTCATTATATTCCACGAGTCCTAACTGAACCACCGGCGTTCTTTATGTAATACGTCATTTCCGAGATACTACCAATTTTTTCGAATCCCACGATCTACCAAAACGGGAGACGGACGCTCAACTCATTCAGCCATCCCGTCTGGTGTGTATGGCAAGAAGCCTACGTAGCTTTGAAACCAGTGACAATGTTTGTATTGGTTTACAATGAGCGGCAAATGCTATGATCATAGCGAAGAATGTGGCAGGAAGAGAACCACCCTACTGCCAGTTGTGAAAAGAAACCGAGTTAAATCTTTAATTCCTCTTATGCATTGAATATTTATATTGCTTGTCATGGATCAGTCTGAATATACTTGTTTCACCATTAGACAGAAACTGTTGCTCAATAGAAAACCTGAGCATAGACTTTTACCAACACAAGGGACATATATTCAGAAAACACCTATTAACCAGACTTTCTTGTTGTAAAACGTAAATGGGCATTTTAGCAACAGTATATTATTTGTATACATCACACACGCACATATATATAGATATATATGTATAAAAGGACTATGTCATTGATATTTTTCTGAGCATCAACTCTAAATATCCTTTGTGGTTCTGCTCTGCAGTGCATATAAAATAATGATATTCTAATATCATTGGTGCCTGACTAAGAGTAACCAAAGACCCTATAATACTAAGATGGTTCACTCAGCCTGTACTGTGTAATCAAAATGATCAAACCCACCACTTGGTGCACTGGATGTTCTCGTGGTTAAACAGGTGCTATATTATATGTATAAATGTATATATGAATGTGAGATATGTGTGACGATAGCGATGCTGATGATGATGCTGATGATGATATGTATTTGTTCATAGCAATTTCATATTGATGTGTATTCATACTTACCTATCTCATCTATAATATAATTGTATGTGTTTATATGTGAAACAGCAACCAGCAGCCGGGCTGATCAAACCCACCACAAGGTGGCACTGCAAAATTTACATTACCATAGGAGAGATAGGGAGTGAGCTGTCTTAGTATTATAGGGTCTTTGGAGTAACACTTACCAGCTTACGTCCACCTTTCAGGGAGCGTATAACCATATGTCAGGCAGCTATGTGAGTTATCTAAGTCATATGGGATCATGTAGAAGAAATAGGACCCCACTGGGTAAATATCTAAAAATATGACGGCCATAGATGTGTGTATATCAATCATTTATATATATGCACATATATATTTATATATGTATATGTGTGGATCTATGCATTCATCTGTGTTTAAACATACGTGTATATATCTGTGTATATATATATTTGTCTGTTTTTGTTAGATCTTATGTCCTTGCAACATCTACGACCACATAAGATGGGTACCGACTTGTGACAGTGTGAACGCATGGCAACTTTATAGTGTTTTCCCACTCGGAGACCATGCCACAATCACCATGAACCGACTTCCCATTCACTATCATTATCCTGACACTAAGCTAACCAGTCCTTGCCTTATCCTGGTAATGACAATAGCCAGGCTAGGTAGCGACACATTAGTATCAAGTTGTGTAAGTGATTGATTTGACTGGGCTGGGTTTTCGAACTCCCAACCTTCTGCACTGGAAGCCTGTGCTTTAATGATCGCCCATACAATACCATTGTAACGATTAACAAAATCCCTTCACCGACCAACTACCTAAATGGACCATTAAAGTCGGTCCCATGGCCGGTCGACTTAGAGAGGGTTTACTCTATATGTATATATATATGTATATATATATATATATTCGCGATGAGCTCAGAGTGAGCTGCTCTGATCTATGAGAACTCGTGTCTGCAATTACGTCCTACACGGTAACGTGTGGGAATGTTGCGCACGACCACACGTCAGTTCTGTGATGTAGCAGAAATGCCGCAGTTTTTATTTTAGGGTGATTTTTCTGTTTGTGACGATTGAGAGTACACTCTGCCATGGTTCAAGATATGTATCGTCTCTGAAGAGCTTCGGAGTCTGCTCTCCTACGGAATGCGCTACTTATATGATGCATAACGGGAATGTGTGAAACAGTCACCTATTTAAACAGCAGTTATTTAAAGCTGCATAGTCAGATGAAATCATCAAATTTTCAAAACCAAAACAATGATCTAAATTTGAAATCTAGATACTGATGCACTTATTTAACATTTGTCACCACACAGTAGGGAATAGTGAGACAATTGAATAGAACCTGTTACTGCAGAATGCTATGGGGTCAGAGTTTTGGCAATCTTGCCAACATTAATTTTGCATGGTTGCACTTCAAATATTTCAAAAGTTAGCCATTTAAAATAAAGGTACTTCAAGCGAAAATAAAGTACAGTATAACGATCAACCGAATGTATTTATCTCAGAAATTTTCTGCAACTTTAAAAACGACATGAATCGATTTTTTTGCTGCTCTTTTTTACAGAAATTGTCCCATTCCCTGAAAGTTGTGAGGTTCGCTGGTAATATAGTTTCTGCCATGTTATTTTTTTATTTTGTAAATATTTTCAGTTGTCTGAACACATATTTTGTCAGCACCAATGCACTGGTCTTCCAGCAATTGGAACAATCACATTTGATTTGTATATCGGGGAAGTGGAATGTGCTGCATTGTGTGCAGCACAACCCATTTTGAACATACAAATGAAAGTGGGGGAGCAGCCTATGCTGAATAGTGTACAGCATAGCTACTCAACATAGTGCAATGTATATGCATCAAGATAGAGTGTGCAGTAATGTACACTAGTGGTTAACTCATATGCTGCATTTGTATATCAGTAGTCTTTTAATAGTTCCATGTTGTGCATAAGTAGTGGTTTATAGTGTGTGCATTGCTGATGTGTATATACATATATATATGTATATACATATATGCATATGTACATACACATCTACATATATATAGAGAGATATAGACAAACATACTTAGGTATGTATCTGCATAGGTGTGTCCCGTCCTGATATGAACTTAGATGTTGCTAGGACGTAAAACAACAAGAAACAAAGAAACATAAATGTGAATACATAGAGAGTGGATGGGTTATGTTAGCTGATCTTTAACACAGTGGAAGCTCCCTGAAATACAGACAGCATAGGTCATGACAGCATGCCATTATGCACTGCATCCTATATATATATATATACTTATGTGTGTACCTGCATATATGTGAATACATAGAGTGTGGATGCGTTATGTTAGCTGATCTTTAACACAGTTGAAGCTCCCTGAAATACAGACAGCATAGGTCATGACAGCATGCCATTATGCACTGCATCCTATATATATATATATACTTATGTGTGTACCTGCATATATGTGAATACATAGAGTGTGGATGCGTTATGTTAGCTGATCTTTAACACAGTGGAAGCTCCCTGAAATACAGACAGCATAGGTCATGACAGCATGCCATTATGCACTGCATCCTATATATATATATATATATATATATACTTATGTGTGTACCTGCATACATGTGAATACATAGAGGGTGGATGCGCTATGTTAGCCGATCTTTGACACAGCGGAAGCTCCCTGAAATACAGACAGCATAGGTCATGACAGCATGCCATTATGCACTGCCTCCTGCACCTGATCTCTTTGGACGATGTAGTCAGTGAATCTGGTGTTTGCCGATGTCAAGCACTGACTAGTGACAGTGCAGGAGATGGAGTGTCATTGTAGATCGCATTTCAGAGCGAATCTCAGAAGTAATATAGCCGTGTAAGCAGAAAGAACAGCGGTTGTAACAGGCGTGTGGCTAAGAATGATACACGTGTGTCGGGTACGGTATTAAAGGTTGGGTGGCCACAGTGTAATACCACTGTCACACTACAAAGTAATGAGCAAACGTGAGCCTAACGTGGTGATTTTTCGTCATTACGTTGATGTACGTTGGATTACATTATGATGACGTCATAATGACGTTAGACTGACATCGAGCTACGTCACATTACGTCGTGTTACGTCGAGTTACGTCGAGGTTTTGGACATGTTAAAAGATTTCGACGTAGCTCGAACGTAAGGGTTTACGTTCACCATACGTTCTGTTCACGTTCAGCGAACGTCAATGATGTTAAACGGACGTTAGGCAAATGTTCCTCACTACGTTCCAGTACATTCCACTACGTTCCACTCGTTGACCCACATTAAAGCCGGTAGAAACGTCCATGTGGCGTAAGGGGAAAGTCAGGAGAACATCAGGAGAATGTCAGGAGAACGTCAGGAGAACGTACGTTCAGCGTTTCGCCAACGTTTAATGATGTAAGTAACATAAGGTAACGTAACGCAACGTAGTTCTGGCGATGGAATAACGTTCATAACGTTCCATGAGCGTCATTACATTGTCCTCTCTCATTGAATGACGGTATCACTATGCTTTACCGACGTTATGCTCTCGTCCACTATGCTGTATCCACGTTCAACTTGTGCCCAAATTTGCATACTACGCCGAGAAGTTCAACGTTCTTCACGTTCTCCCTACGTTGACGTCGTTACGTCGTAGTGTGACAGCCCCATTAAAAGGAAGAGGTCACAGGGTTTAACTTGAGAGGTTACAGTATTAAAAGTAGGGTGGTCACAGCGTTTAAATGTGTTTAAATCAAGAGGTTATAGTACTAACTGTACGGTGGGCATAATGTTGAAATGGAGAGGTCACAGTAGTAAGAGTATGAGAGCCATAGTGGTGCAATGGAGCGGCCATAGTACTAAAAGTTAGTTTTTTATGTATTTGTTATTGACAAGGTATTTACTCTGCCCAGAATGTATAAGCTCCCACGAGGGTGCTTGTTTTCAACGCTGGACAGCTGTGGTGCTGTCTTGGTCTGGTTCCTCACTCAGGAGTGTTTACCTGTTTCTGCTCAGGCCAGCCTTTTCCGATTCTAGGTGTTAGTAGCCTATTGTACAATTTTCCGATATATGAGATATGGGATATGGAGAACTATACTATAATAAATTGCAACTTGTCTATAAAATGTTAAATGGTATGTAAAACCAAAGGCATATAAGGTATATGTGGAGTTGGTGATCCATTACTAATGGAGGTTAGAAATTGTATATCAATATAGATAGAGAGAGGGTCACTTCTTGACCTGAGAGAGGGTCACTTCTTGACATGTGGGACAGACTTTGGGAACTCTCCTCACATACCCCCTCCCCTCCAAGTGTTATTTACGGATCACTGCACACCAGACACAACAGGGCACTGTAGCCAGATCTAACCATGGCTTGGTTACAAGGATATTTAGCCCTCATTGGTGGATAGAGGAATGCGTGTTAGTGATTGGAAAACCGGATCATGTGATCACTACCATCTTGGATTCTAAAAGCTATATATATAATAAACTAAGCAAGCTCCTTCTGGTTCCTTCTGCACACTCTATATCTTGCCTTCCTTCTCTATACTTGCCTGTAGTGATTTCCTATTTAACCTGCCTACACAACCACAGCTGCTGGCGGTCGACTTTACACTATGTTAGTTTTTTTTTCTATTTTCAAGAGTTTTGTGGCAGTGAGTACGCAAAGGTGTGTGTATGGCATGGTGTGTGCACTGGTGATATAGCACGATAAGCAGAGTCTTCCAGTCGGAGAATCAGAAATAGGGTTTCAAGGGAATCTCAATGTTATTACATAAATTCGCGAGGGGGGGCCACCGCCAATTATCCGGACAGCTGGGGGAGGGGGCACTCCACCAATGCTCCAGGGAGGAATATAATATAGAGTAAATGCTACTCTTACATTTATATTTCTATACTGCGTTATGTATCACATGTATATGTATAGTTCCGTTATTATTGAGTCGGAACAGTGTACCTAATTCTAAAGTTTAAAATATAATGACGTCATGAGGTAATGTATTTCTACATATTTAATCAGTCTAAGGTAAGTTAAAGTAAATTGGGCAGATATACCTGGTATGGTAGATCGTGGGATTCGAACCCACGGGTTTGCACCCTGTTCCAGTCAAACCGATGACTTAGAAATGGATACCTGACACCTCTGAGCCAGGCGCTCGCTATTACTAGGATATGACAAAGACTGGTTGGCTCAGGGTCAGGATAATATGGCTGAGTAAGATATCAAGTCATGGGGCTGGCGGCCTGGTCTCCCACTGGGGAAGCACTATAAGTAAACCATGACTGCCCACTGTCACAAGTCAGTACCCGTCCTGATATTATGTATAAAGTATTATGTGTATATTATGATGGAATGTAATTACCCTGTATCACTATATTGTCTTCTCCAACCGCCTGTGAGCTTTCCTTGTAGTTGTTGGTGGGCGGTGGCTGGTGGTTGATGTGCGGCCTGGAGGGCAGGTTGTCTGCACTCCAAGCAGCCCTAATCCCTTCCCTCCAGGTGGCAATAGAAAACCCAAGACTAGACTTTTAGCAACAGATGGGACATATATTCAGAAATCACCTATTACACAAAATGTCTTGTTGTAAAAGGTAAATGGGCATTTTAGCAACAGAATATTATTTGTATACATCACACACGCACATATATAAAAATATATATGTATAAAAGGACTCTGTCATTGTCCCCTCCATCTGCCCAGTCCTCCTACAGACCTTAGATGTTGCCAGGACGTAAATCTCCAACAACCAGCCAAGCCATATATAAACAAAAACCGATATGCATCTCACTTGTAAACTACCCAGTTTCAGTAGGCATGCGCAGGTGTCCCTGTGTCAGTTTGGCACTAGAGGGAGTGGTATATAGGGCAAGGTTAAGTCGGTAGGGGGCGAGTTAGGTGTGTGCACCTGCGCACATTGTGTTAGGTGCTCGTACCTCCTCGGGTACCAGCTATGTGAGATTAAACCGTGCCTTGTTGAGCACACGCAGTTCCGATGTTGGGGCGTGGGAGTGTGCATGTGGGTGTTGGGGGGGTAACTTGTGGTTCGGTAATGCTGCAGTCACACTACGACGCTTCTCTCCAACACGCGTCGATGTGTGTCACTTTTTGGCGAGACGTCGGGAAGTGTTATGCACGCGTTAGGCGCGCGTCGGTACACATCGGTACAGTTTGATGGACGTCGATGGTCGGCGAGGATCGTCGGTGCGCATCGGGCGCATCGAAAGTTTTGTGCTTGCACAAAACTTTTTGAAGTGTGCCAATGTCTGGGTCGAATGTTACGGGGACGTTAGGCGCGCTTCGAGATACGTTGGATGCACTGGAAGATCGTTATGCGAATGGTAGGCAGACGCCGTGTGCACGTGAGGGTCGTCTCCACACGTTGCGCCAAATGGTTGCTTTGTTGTTTTATGCCCTAGCTACATCTAAGGACATATGATGATGTCGCGCCAAACTTTTTTTTTTTGTCCGCACATGTCGACACATGTTGGCCGTGCGCTACTAAGACGCTGCGTTGACGCAAAACTTTTTCTCTACACCGCCGAAAAGTTGGACGTGTCTCGTCGCATACAAATTATTTTGCGCAGTGGCGGCATGCCGGCGAGAAGCGTCGTAGTGTGACTGCAGCATTAGGGTGTGATGGGGAGGGGTGCATCAAGTTGGTGCAGGATCCTGTGCCATCTGCTCGGTGCTCTTGGAGTTGGTGTGTGTGTGGGGGGGAGGGAGTGGTTTGTTTGTTTGTTGTTGTTTTTTACGTCCTAGCAACATCTAAGGTCATATCAGGATGGGTACCAACTTGTGACAGTGCGCACTCATGGCGACTTTATAGTGCTGTCCCACTGGGAAATCAGGCCACTGGCACAATGACCTGGTATCCCACTCAGTCACATTATCCTGACACTGAGCACACCAGTCCTTGCCCTGTCCTAATAATGCCAAGCGCCTGGATAGGAAGCAACAAGTATACATTTTTAAGTTATTGGTTTGACTCGACCAGGGTTCGAACCCACGACCCCACGATCTACCAGCACGGGAGACGGACGCTATAAATCATTCGGCCATCCCGTGGGGTGGAGAGGGTGGAGGGGAGGAGGGGCTGGTGCTCAGAAGTGGAGGAGGAGGAGTGATGGCACAGTAAAGAATGATTGGCATGTGAAGTCCAAGGTCGACCTTTCTGCTTTGCTCACCTCCAGTCAGAACTCTTCCCCCTCACATCCCTCATGCAGTCGCTGCAAGACAAACAGTACCCTGACATAGATAAATTCACTCGGTGGCAAATTGTATAATATCTGACCTACTGATGAAACACCGCCGTGATAATTTATGTTCACCAGACGCAGTGGCTCGCAAGTCTGAGAACAAACGGGATGGCCAAATCAGTTGAGCGCTTGTCTTCCGTTTTGATAGATCGTGGGATTCGAATCCAGTGGTCCTAACCTGGTTGAGTTAAACCAATGCTCTAAAAATTGTATACTTGTCGCTTTTTAGCAAGGCGCTCGGCAATATTCGATTCTGGGGTTGTTTGTAACCTTACAACAGTTACTGGTTGCAGAATTGCAACATTAATAGAGAGGCTCTGATAAATCGGCCCAATCTTTGGTTGAAGATTTAACTTCAGTAGGGAGTGTTGTAGAAGCTGGGGACATCTTTACAACGTTGTAACGGCGAGATGTTTGGGCGGCAGCGAATCTCTTCGGTCTGGTGGTATTTGAGCGGTAGATATAGTTGAGCACTTGTATCCAGTCAGCAGGGATTTGAGGAAGGGTAGGTAAAGATGGGTGCCACGGTGGTTCCAGCAACGAGAACAAGACAGAGAAATCGTAAAGGTGAAGGGCCCCACCCAAGAACACAACTACCCTGGTCAGGGGAAAAAGTATGCCTGGGAGAATATCGAAAGGGCAGAGTCTAGGAAAGAGAAATGAGGAGAGTTGAGTCAAAGGACCATGTCTATTTGCTCTATGGTGACCAACCAGCGAGCCATAGACATGGACAGAGTAAGAGTAGAAAGTGAAATGCCGGCGGGCTCCCCCTCCTGGAACTCTTTTCAGACATATCAAGGAGGAGCAAGGCCAGTGGAGAGGTGATAGAGAGAGGTGTGGACAGAGTGCGGTCCGAATAGCAAGTGTGCTTGGCAATATTAGTATAGGCCAAGGACTGGTTGGCTCAGTTTCAGGATAATGTGACTGAGTCAATGGTGCTGGTGCCCTGGTCTCCCAGTGGGGCAGCACTATCAAGTCGCCATGAGTGCGCACTGTCACAAGTCGGTACTCGTCCTGATATGACCTTATATGTCGCTAGGACGTAAAACAACAACAAACAAACTTCAATTGAATATAACCTGGTAGTGCTGAAGCCTATGGATTCAAAGTTTTGGCAAGCTTAGCAAAACTAATTTAGTATAATTGTACATGAAATATCTCCTAAGTTAGGCATTTTAAAGCGAAGGTACTTCAACCTAAAGTAAGGGAGATTATAACGATCAATCTAATGTATTTATCTCAGAAAATAACAGAAATTCAAAACCCTCGGACTATGCAACGTGAAGGGAGAAATAACGATTAGTTTCTGGCCAGTTTCAGCTATGATACATTTGTTTGAAATAATGCATTGTGTGAAAAGCGGATGAATAGTTGTTGGTAGAGTTGAATGACGAGAGCAGGTGGGTATCTGGGCTACATCGACGGGATGATCAGGACGTTTCATTTTGTGTATTTATGAATAGCATTAGCTTTACAGCACATATAATAGGATATTTCCGGAGGGTGGGGGGGTGGGGGCTCGAATCCCACGACCCAACAGAACGCGAGCCAGACGCTTAACTCATTCGGCCATCGCGTTTGCTTCTGACCCGATTAGGAGGCACACTGCATTGATCCAGAAAATCGATGCTGGGAAATACAGCGGTACAACACATCTACTGATTAGTTCGTGGACGTTGGGAAACAATGGGCCCTGCCAGCTACACACAGAGATGGGTGGTGAGGAGTGGTTATTTGTAGGTCAGGATGTGGGTACCCAGAATTTGCACTGTTAAGCTAGGTTCTGAGAGTACGGCGGGGGAGCCGCAAAAAAAGATGCTAATCTGGAATAGTTGCTAACACACTTACATTGCAATCTGCACTACCTATGGATGTACTCAAAATCCTTACTGAGTTTGGTAATCAGGACTTACATGGTCATGGGTTCAAGTAGATTCACCCCATACTACAGACAGTACAGGGGTGAAACCCAACCCTATATCAAAGCTGAAAAAAAAATGGGGAAATGAAATGAGAACCTAAATCCACAATCAAAGAAGCAACATATAGTCTTCACCTACCTGGATGTATTTACCCTTAACTTTTGAGTTGTTTACTCAATTATATTCATAGATGCATGGCCTTTAATATCTGGATTGACATATCCACATGTCAGCCATTTTGATAGAGTCCAGTTTAGGTCATTTTGATTGGCTGATGTAGTCAGGTGGTACATTTTGATTGGCTGAGGTAGTCAGGTGGTACAAACAGTTCATTCAAACATGGAAGATTTATTTCATGAACTCTATCACTGCAACCTGATTTTCTGTAAACATGTCTTGATATTATGTCATTTGAACATTCTCGAGTGTTTATGTTGAGGGGAAACATATACACTTGGATTGTGGCTAATGGATTTTAATCAAGATAAAATAGGAAAGGTAGGAGAGCCAATCCAAGGCCATGAACTGTGAGACACATTTTCGCCAGCCATTACATAGGTGTGGTTCACCGCTGAACACAGCAGTGAATCTTGTATCTAGCGTTCAAGATGAGTTTAAATTATGGTGTCGATGGTGAAGGAACTAACTGCCTTGGAGGAGCAACCTCCCTACATCCGGTTGTGTAAGCAAACCAGGTCGCAGCTCCAGTCTTTCAGAGTTATCAGCTCGTAGACCTAATCCAGGAAGATCTCTGTTTGTTGGGATTTTACATTGTAGACAATTCTAAGGACGAGTAGTGACTTGTGACAGTGCACATCCATGGGAACGTTATAGTGCTGCCCCTCTGGGAGACCAGGTAACCAGGACCATGACTGCTATCCCAGTAATTCATATTATACTGATCATGATGTCCATATTCATATTATATTATATTATGCCAACCTATCGTATTTATGGGTAAGGAGAGAGGTTCCTCTAGGTGGCGCCACCGTAGCAGCGGTGGCCGCTGGGAGGCAGAGTTAGTTCAGGCTGGAGCCGGCAGGTGGCGCCACATTGTCTTTTCATGAATGTTATCCGGCTGCCCGATCACCGAGTGCGAATTACCCATGTTAATTATAACATGTACAATTGCCATTTCAAACTAAACCAATGTACATTATAATGACATTCCCAATATATTTATCCCAGAAAATAGCACAAACTCAAATCCATCTCACTATGCAACTTTAATGGTGGGGCAATTATCTCTGCATTTTAAAGAAAAACTAATTCAACCGAAAATAATGAAAATTAGAACGATCTAATATATTTATCTCAGAAAATAACAGAAAATGATACAATATGCAACGTTAAGGGCGGTACAAACATCCAAGTTGGCTACGTAGGAGTAAATCTTTGTAAATGCTACAGTTTGGAAAAGTTGATATCTTCATGGGTTTATGCGGGTTTAAATAAAGTTAAATGATTCAAACTATTGCAGCTTTAAATTAAACAAAATGCCGTCAGTGAGTGACTCAGTATTGCAACAAATCATTATCTCACATACACAAATATAGATGTATGAGACAGTAGATTTAAAAGACAATGGCACAGAAATTAAGACATGGCATTGCACATGTGCAGTGAATTTGATGGCGACGTCTCTCCGATAATTAGTGAGTTACGAGCCGACTATCAGCACATGTGAGACAATCCCATCGGATGCATTTAGTGATACATGCATATTTAAAGAACTGCCTACAGCTCATCTTACTGTTAATATTCCATTATGTGGTTTTATTGAATAATGCCTTATGATGGTTCTGTTATTGCAGAAACTCTAGTACATTTACATTATTAGTACCATTATTATATTAGACCTGTTGTGTGTATGTGTTATATGAATTATATTATATTAATATTATTTAACGGAGGGCCAGTAGCATTTGACTTGCTAACGTCACCCGTCTCCCAGTCCCTCTGGGTACTACAGCGGCCTAGATCACGTGGGTTTGCACTTAGGTAGGCAAGCCAACTGCGAGTCACCACCGAGCTGGGGCGAGCAGTACCATCGCCCTCACTCCCATTGGTAATATTGTTCGAGTATTACACAGTATGTTAAGTCGTTGTTCAGCCAGAGGTATCGACCTCAAACAGAATATGTGTTTTGTTGTGTCTCATGGAGATTAGAATAATACGTTGTAATAATGGACATCATAATTGGACACAATTGAACAACGCACTGGCTAGACGCAGAGCTGCTGCTCTGCAAATTATAGCCACTATGGCTGTAATTCGCAGAGCTGCAACTAACCAATCAGCTATGGGGGGAGGGGGCCTCTGACACTGACACTTCTGCCCCATGTGACTCAGACTGTCACCCCTCCGTGATGCTCATCTGACTGGTTTGTCATGTGCTGTTTACATTTACATGATGATTTTTTAGTTTTACATTATTTACTTTCACATTTAGAAGATGATTACATTCATGAGTGTGAATCTTTTAACTAATAATTGTCAGTAAATAACTGTTAATTATCACAGATAGTGCAAATCTATTTAAAAGACACTTCTTCGATATGACTTTGGGACATTTCATTAATAATTTAGGTTGTCTATTTACTATTTTTCTCAGGTCGAAAATCCTGCAATTGAAAACCAATAGAGTAACTTTGAGATAAATAACATATTGGCCTATTTCTGATACATAAACTGCAATAAGTTTCTTTCTCCTATGCCTATGAAGTCAATATATAGCAGCTCTGTGAATAATAATCATTCTTGTGCTAATTCGCAGAGCAAAGCAGCTCTGCGAATAGCCTCGTCCATTGAACAATTGCATATGATTCAGGGCGGAGCGCCACATGGGTCCACCTTCCACCCATCTCGCTAGGTCGAATAGTTTGCTGCCTCCTGATTGTCGCCCGCGTTTCGCACCTTTTCGAAGCTTCCCCCCTTGACTATGCTCCTTCACTTCCTTGGCAAGGTGATGCCCTGAGCAAACTTTCCACCCACCCACCCACCTCTACTTTTTGTTTGTCTTTTTGGTTTAATTTGTAGTTCACTATTGTTACGTCACCTTGCGGCTTTTCTTGCATCTACCCCATCACTTCTTGATTAACCATTTTTTTAAAGCAACTTTTTTTTTTCTTTTGGTCAAATCGTGTGGATTCCCAAATGTATATTATAATGGTTTTTTGGTTTGTTTAAAAGGTGCGTCATATGTTTGTATATATATACACATATGACACAGATTTGAAAAGATTTGAAAAGAAAAAACTTTTCAGCGATAGAGTGAGTGAGAGCAATGGCCGCTGAGGCATGGGCGAGCTGTTTGTTTGTTTGTTATTGTTTTACGTCCTAGCAACATCTAAGGTCATATCAGGACGGGGCATGGGCGAGCAGGTGGCGACCTAATGACGATGTGACCAGCCGATGACTTAGTGGCTAGGCAGTAGATGAATATTCCGGCTTATTATACTAGTATAATGGCTTATGTAGCATACATAGAACTCTGCAGTCACCTCTCAGGCAAGGAGCCACATAGACAGGTAGGCGTGGGTAGGGTGGTGACATCAGGGAGCCTAGATGGTGTAATGGTTAGCACACATCACCTGGAATGAAAGGGATTTGGGTTCGATTCTCCCTCGAGGCGCAATATTTCTAATTTTCATCACCCCTATGATTATATATATCCACATAGGATCATCACACCCCAGCTGTGCGGGGCTGTAACCTCTTCACACTGAAGTTGGGGAATGCCCTGTGATGATGGCAGAGGAGCTGTTTACACCCGGATCCCATACCGCAGCGCCACCGTATAGTGAGCGGGGATCTGAGGAACTACGGCATCAAGGATATCTGACTTGCAGGCTCTGACTTCCGGTCTGGTTATCTGACACACATTTACACGCTCTTTTTTTTGTTGGACAAGCACTCCCAGTAGCAACTAGTGTTGAAGTGTAGCAAAGCACAGCAAATGAAACCAGGCACTTGAGTTGAAGACCTTATTTTGTTAAGAGGAGAAATATACATTATGTGCAGAAGGAAAATGAATTGACCGATGCTCCCCCCCCCCCCCCCCCCCCCCCCCATCCCTGCTCTGCAAGAAATAAATGTGTGCAGGATGCGCTGTAGAAATTGTCTGATATGTATAAACCGGACGCGGTCAGGAGTTTGGTTGACGGTCGAGTCAAACCACCGACATATAAAGTTGATAATTGTCACTTCCTAGCCTGGCACTCGGCATTAATAGGATAGGGCAAGAACTGGTTAGCTCAGCGTTATGATAATGTAACTGAATGGGACATCGGGTCATCATGCCAGCAGCCTGATTTCCCAGTGGGCACCACTATAAAGTCACCATGGGTGTGCACTGTCACAAGTAGGTACTCATCCTCCTACGTCCTTAGATGTTGCCAGGATGTAAACCTCCAACAACCAACCCTATGAATAAATATAATTCCTAATCCTCGACCAATGGGAACCTTTTGAGTTATTGTGTAGTGAGTGTGAGGCAACCTTGAATGTTCAAGATGTGTGTCATCTGTAATATGCCTGTTCAATACGCACTGCATGATGCAGGCATGCAAATGGACTTCAATTATTGCGCTACATATTTGATGAGCACTGATGAGTCCTTCCCCGGCTTATCTTCTAACCGCACTGTGAGTACATGTTGCTAAATATTCTTCTGAAAATGCACTGAAACATGTTGTTTGTTTGTTGTGGGTTTACGTCCTAGCAACATCTAAGGTCATATAAGGACAGGACTGGTGAGCAGAACAGGCCACCAGCACCATGACCTGAGATCCCACTCAATCGCATTATCCTGACACTGAGCTATTGAGTCCTTGATCTAACCTATTAATGCTGAGCGCCCAACAATTAGGTGACAAGTATCCATTTTGGAAGTCATTGGGAATTGAACTTCCGTTCACCCAGACGGGAGGTCTGTGCTCTACCAATTCAAGACAAATCATCGCATCGTGTAATGGCAGCTCAGCATTTGAAAATATGACGTCATATTCCAGATAATTAGCTACTAGTAAAACCCACGCCCTTCTTTGATTGGACGTCGGTAATTAGAGGCAGCAGCTGGCGTCCGTATTTAAACTGTAATGTTAGCAAAGGTTTGGTGAAATAGTGTTGTTTTTGTTACCCTTCGTCAACATGACAATAATTACAGTTGGGAATTGAGACAATCCCAATGCGTATGTGTGAGATGCATTGTGTCATATTAAATTGCTGGTCACCTGGTTTCACCAATTATCTCATCGGTAGATATCCTATATTGGTCATTTTCTGAAACTGGGCAATAAAGTGTCACATGAACATCGTCCATATACTAGCAAAAAACATTCCAAATAATAGTAGAATCTGTTTCAATATGAAGGTTTGCATGTCATGCATATGTCAGAGTTGAACAACATATATTTCACTCTTTGATTTAGATCTTATCCTAAACTTGAGCAATAGCTTAATACCACTCATGTAACATGAAAATCAAAGACAACCCCCACACATTATCTTAACACACACAACAAAGTCAAATAAGATTGTATCGAATACAGTTAAGCAAACAAGGTTATGTATTACAAGAAACAAGATGAAAACAAGTTTGAAAGATATTTGGCTAAGTGGATGGTGTCAAGGTGTACATTTTTACATTTTCACTTTAGTTCAAAATCATAGAAGCATACTTTTGATATATTTTGTGCAATATATTATCCATATGTAGTATAGGCCCTGTCACATAATGACGCATCTCGAAGTGCGCTGGCAGCGCGTAAAATCACTTTTTTACGTTGAGATGGATTGAGCTTGTCGGGGCGGGGGAAAAGTTGGACCTTAGTGCAACGTAGTGGACGTAAGCATAGCGTCGATCGGACGTAGTGGTAACACATGTTAATGCATGAGAAAAAAACCTAAAAATGTTTGGCAAAATGTGTCGCTAATGTGCCTCTCGCCCGTGCGGTATTTAACTAGCATTGGCATAACGTGCTCCCAATGTTCCGCTAGCGACCATTAAATGTGTTGCACAATGTATGAGAGCATGCGACATTGGCGTAACGCGTGAGTAACACATGCCAATGTGCGGGGGGCACCCGTCCCACCCACAAAATGCTCATGGCACATCCGGAGAACGCCAGCGAACATCATATATGTTAAGCGAGCGCCAGACTGTGCCCTACACATCAAATACGCCGAGACATGGTGGAGAAACGTCAACTGCGCGTTATGCCTACGTTAGAACAACATTGTCATATGTTGGCGTTATGTTGCCATTGTGTGGACTGAACACTCTCCGTCAGAGGAACGAAAGTCAACATAGGGGAATGTAAGAACAACGTTCCTCCAACTTGCATCTAACGTATCTCGATGTATGCCTAACATAGGCGTAACATAAGCACCCATGCGTTATCGTACGTCAAAAGTTTTGTCCATGCACAAAACTTCACCGACCCCCTTATGCGTGCCGCCGTATATCGGAAATGTAGGCGCCCTTTCGCTCGGGGACTTCTGCCCAGTTAACTTATAACCTGTGTGTATAATTCACGAAGGCGGAGGAATATAATTCGTTTTTTCTTTTTTTATACCGCCTATCATGGATAAGCCTGAATAGACTTGTTTTCACCATTAGACAGTTTGTTGATAGAAATCCCGAGCCTACACTTTTACCGACCAAGGGATTTTTAACCTCCCTCACCAAATAGACATAGTATGAGAGCAACTGGCACGAGATATCCAGTGTTACTTGCTGGCAGATTATTTTTTTATTGAGCATCAAATCAGTTTGGTATATGTGAAAGTTGGTTGATTGGTGGAGTTTTACTACCTGTATGATCCGAACAGGACGGTACCGAGTGGTGACAGTTGGCACACATAGCAACTTTATAGGGCTGCCCCACTGGAATACCACTGATCATCTTATCAGACGGCTGGCTGATTAGGACACATTGTAGCCAAATCTTTTTCAGATGGAAGTATAATTATCTAGAAACTGATTATCCTTGTCTGGATGCCTCACAACTATTGACACTAATGGGCCTGTCACACTACGACGCTTCTCTCGGCGACCCGTCAGCGTTGAAAGTACTATCTTGCGCGTCGAGAAACGTTAAAGATTTAGGGGAAATATGGTGAAATTGGACGTTGGCGGAGCATTTCAGTAGCGTGTTGGTAGCGCGCGGGCAACGCTTGTCGACGCCTGGGAAAAACCAAAAGAAATGCGATGTCTCGTTTTGCCGCCGCGACTGGATGGCGCGCGCGGCGTGTCGTCAGCGGTACGACAGCGTTCGGTCAGCGCTCCGTGAGCGACAAGCGGACGTGTGTGACGTCACCACCCATCCGCTACGCGTCCGCTACACGCTGACAACATGCTAGCAACACGGTAGAACAACGCCAGCAACACGCTGGGGAACGTTATCGGCGTGCCGTACACATCTCCCCAACGTTCAAACTATCACGAAACGCTAGACAAACGCGCACAGCCCGCCCGCTACTCATTACGCACACGTCCAGCGAACGCTATGGACGCGCTGACCAAATCCAACCAACCGTTGCCAAAAATATCAACACAATATGGTCGTTCCCCAACGTCCTGCCAGCGTTCTTGTAACGTGTCGTGGGCGCGTTTTGACGCGCCACTAACGTCCTCCTAGCGTTCTTACCCATTTACTCCCGCGCGTTGCCGGTCGCTGGTGGTTTTTGACATGTTCAAAATACTCAGCGACCAATAACGCGCACCGACGTTCGCCGCCGACCGTGAACGTCAAAGATAGTGTACCGACGAGTACCGACGCGCGCATAACGCGCCACCAGCGGTTCTCGATATTTCACCAAATATCGCCCCAAAACACCACACGTTGACGGGTCGCCGGCGAGAAGCGTCGTAGTGTGACAGGCCCATTAACAACTCAGGCGAATGGACATGCTCTCTGTCTTGCCTGGTGCTGCCACCTGTCCTATTCAGCTGTCACGATTCAGCCTCTTTCCTAGTATCATGCAGTTAAATGTAACAAGGCATACATTACAACATGTCCGGACACTACCCTTGGGATGGAATGAAGGTCGATTCTAATCCCATTTTAGGCCTTATTGTAAAATATTTGGGAATTTTGGGGTGATTTTTATTCAGTGCTATGCAACCAAGCAGGTGATAGCGGCATTGATACTCTGCAGCCAACATGCTGCCAGGTACCAGCTAACTAGGTCATCTGACTGATGCCCAGCAGCATTGGTACTCTGCAGCCAATGGGCTGCTGGGTACAAGCTAGAGTCACCTGACTGATGCCCAGATATAAACCTATAAATACGGGTGCAAGTCACATACTCTCTTTCTTTCACCACAGCCACACACCAGTCCAGACTATGTAAATGTGCCTGTAGCTACTATATTAGAATTAAACAACCATGTGAGTACAATGTTGTCTTCTTGTGGATGTTTCAGACATTGAGCCTACCAGGATAGCAGAAGTATGTAAGGGATATATGAAAAAGATATACAAACTTTTCATTATGGTTCCCTTCGTTTATATATATCACAACCAAAACACATATAGCACGATTACAGAACACGCCTTCCTACTCCTAGTGTCTGTGTGATTACTCCCTTAAGGCCTGGTCATATACACGCTTGTGAATGTAGTTGAACGTAGTTGAACATAGGGTAGATTAACATGGGTCAAACATGGTGTAAGAATGTTAAACTACGGTGAGAAACGTTAAGGTATGGTCGGTTTTGGTTCGGATAAATATGTTGCGGCATGGATGTCAGTAAGTTCAACTACGTTCAACTATGTTCAACTATGCTCAACTATGGTCAACTATGTTCAACTACATTCAACGTTACATATGATAGCCTCCACTACGGTCAACTACAGTCAACTATGTCCAAGTATGCTCAAGTATGCTAGAGTATGCTAGAGCACATTAAGAGTAAGGAGACTTCGCCACAGTGAGTTACTGTTAGCCTCTAATGTAGCACTCTTTGGAACATGTCCAAAATTGAAATCGGAACTCACGGCCCACCCATGTTTTTACCAAGTTAGCATAACAGAAAAGTATGGATGCCGGTACGTTCAATGACGTTCAACTACTTTCAACTACATTCAACTATGTTAGCCTCCACTACATTCAACTACGTCCACTAACGTGTGTGTGACCGGTCCTTTAGTGTCCTCACGAGGTCTGGAGTCCCCCTTGGGTCCCATAACTCTAGCCCCAGTACTGACTGTACTCAGCCACTTGGCAGCCGTCAATTGTTGGCCGCCGGCTTGGTTTGGAGTACTTAAGCACTGAGCTCCCGACAGTGTGAACGCGGGGCCATCACAGGCGTTTAAGGCAGGCGACAATGAGGGAGTTAATCGGCCGCACCGGAAGCACCGTGACCCATTTGCGGCGTTCCTCGCCCCCACCGCCGGTGAACGGCCGGTGAACGGCTGGTAAACGCTCGGTGAACGCCCGGTGAACGCCCGGTGAACGGCCGGTGAACGGCCGGTGAACGGCCGGTGAACGGCCGGTGAACGGCCGGTGAACGGCCGGTGAACGGCCGGTGAACGGCCGGTGAACGGCCGGTGAACGGCCGGTGAACGGCCGGTGAACGGCCGGTGAACGGCCGGTGAACGGCCGGTGAACGGCCGGTGAACGGCCGGTGAACGGCCGGTGAACGGCCGGTGAACGGCCGGTGAACGGCCGGTGAACGGCCGGTGAACGGCCGGTGAACGGCCGGTGAACGGCCGGCGCCCGTTACCGATCGTTGCCGCCCATTGCAGCGGCTTGCCGCCCGACGCGGCTGTTTGCTGGTGGCGCCCTCTGGGGGCTCGGTGCGCGCGCAGATCGATGCCAGCTCACACCCGACCTGATGAGCAAATGGGTCAGGAAGTGAGCGGGCAGCAGATACCCGCCCATCACCCTCAACCCACCGCACCCCCACCGCCACTCCAGCCACACACAACCACCCGTCACACCCACCCCCACCGCCACATCACAACTCCACACACACAGCCACCCATCACTCCCCCTTGCCACTATACCCGCACACAGCCACCCATCACCCCGACTCTCACCCCCACAGCCCCTGCACCCACATGCAACCAACCGTCAAGCCCACCCCCACCGCCACTCCACCCACACACAACCACCCATCACACCCACCCACACCGCAACTACACCCACACACAACCACACGACACACCCACCCCCACTGCCACCTCACCCACATACAACCACCCGTCACACCCACACCCACCGCCACTCTACCCACACACAACTACCCATCACAGCGACCCCCACTATCACTCCACCCGCACACACCCACCCGTCACCCCCACCCCCACCACCACTCCACCCACATAGAACCACCCATCAAACCCACCTCCACCACAACTCTACCCACACACAACCACCCATCACACCCACCCCCACTACCCCCACCACCACTCCACTCACACACAACCACCCGTCACCCCACCCCCACTGCCCCTCTACCAACATACAACCAGCTGTCACACCCACCCCCACCACCACTCCACACACACACAGCGACCTGTCAAACCCACCCCCACCACCCCTCTACCAACATACAACCAACTTTCACACCTACCCCCACCGCCACTCGACCTACACACAACCACCCGTCACACCCACCGCCACCACCCCACCACACACACACCCACCTGTCAAACCCACCCCCACCGCCACTCCACCCGCACAAAACCACCCATCACACTGCCCCACCACCACTCCACACACACACAACCACCCGTCACCCCGACCCCCACCGCACTGCATTCCACCCACCCACAACCACCCATCACACCCACCCCCACCGCCACTGTAGCCACACACAACCACCCGTCACCCCCACTCCCAGCGCCACTCCACCCACACACAACCACCTGTCCAACCCACCCCCACCGCCACTCCACCCAAACACAACCACCCGTCACCCCCACCCCCACCGCCACTCTACCCACACCACACACCACCACCCATCACACCCAACCCCCGACCACTCCACCCAAACACAACCACCCATCACCCCCACCCCCACCGCCACTCCACCCACACACAACCACCCATCACACCCAACCCCTCACCACACCACCCACACACAACCACCCTTCAAACCCACACCCACCACCACTCTACCCACACACAACCACCCGTCACCCCCACACCCAGCGCCACTCCGCCCACACACAACCACCCGTCACCCCCCCCCCCACCGCTAGTCTACCCACACACAACAACCCATCACACCCACCCACACCGCCACCTCACCCACATACAACCTCCCGTCACACCCACCCACACCACCACTCTACCCACAATCAATCACCTGTCACAGCCACCCCCATCACCACTTCACCCGCACACAACCACCCGTCACACCCACCCCGACCACCACTCCACCCACATAGAACCACCCATCAAACCCACCCCCACCACCACTCTACCCACACACAAACACCCATCACACCCACCACCACCGCCACTCCACCCACACAGAACCACCTGTCACCCCCACCCCCACCACCACTCCACCCACACACAACAACCCATCACACCTACCACCACCGCCACTCCACCCACACACAACCACCCGTCACATCCACCTCCACTGCCACTCCACCCACACACAACCCCCCGCCACCCCCACCCCCACTGCCACTCCACCCACACACAACCACCCATCACACCCACCACCATACTCACCCCCACACCCACTCCACCCACACACCACCACCAGTCACCCCCCTCACCACAACTCCACATAAGCAGCTGCTCATCACCCTCCTGCACCAACGCACACCCACTCATACCCACACACACACAACCACACACACACACTCCCACACGAGCAGCAGCACAACTTAAATGGTCGAAACCACATGGCATTAATTTGACCATGTAATTCATCTCGGCGCCCTTCACCCTCTGTCCTCATACGTCTCTCCTCTCTGACAAGTCTCAATGGCTGGGTCGGGAAGAACATTGTCCTGCTTCCAGTCCCAGAGGTCATCGGGTCAAACCCCGACCGACTCAACCCAATTATTTACTAATTTGATACTTGTCATGTGTGTTACCTGGCAAGCTGCATAAGGTGAGGACTGGTTTGCTCAGTTTCAGGATTATGAGACTGAATGGGATATCTGTTCATGGTGAGACAGCACTATATAGTGCATGCTTTCACAAGTCGGTACACATTCTGAAATGGTGCTAGGATGAAAAGCCCCAACAAACAATACCAAGAAACACTTTGTTTCTTCTTCTACCCCACCCCTCTATGACAGCCCTTTGCCCTGTACATCTTACCCATCCACTCATAAGCCCTGGTCACATAGCAGTTAGTGGACGTAGGTGAACGTAGTGGAGGCTAACGTAGTTGACCATATTTGAACGTAGTTGAACGTAGTTGAACGTAGTTGAACGTAGTTGAACGTAGTTGAACGTAGTTAAACGTTGTTTAACATTGTTGAACGTTGTTGAAAGTACCGGCATCCTTACTTGTCCTTGATATTAACTTGGTAATAACGTGGGTGAGCCGTGATCTGCGATAAAACTTTTGGACATGTTCAAAAGAGTGGTAAGTTAGAGGCTGAATTTCAAACGTGGTAGAACGTAGTAGAACGTACCTCATAATGTGCTCTAGCATACTCTAGCATACTCTAGCATACTCTAGCATACTCTAGCATACTCTACTGTACTCTAGCATACTTTATCCCAAACAAAACCATGGCCATTCCTCATCACACATGCCGTGGTCACATAGCCGTTAGTGGATGTAGTTGAACATAGTTGAACGTAGTGGAGGCTAACATAGTTGAAAGTAGTTGAACATAGTTGAACGTACAGGCATCCATACCATAATGTATTTATCCCTATCATTCGGTGGCAAAAGGTGCCATACCTTAACATATTTCAATGTAGTTTAATAGACTTACACTATGTTTGACCCACGTTAGCCTCCACTACATTAACCTACGTTCAACTACGTCACCTAACGGCTATGTGACCAGGCCTATATCCTCCAATTTCACTACTAGATGCGTTTTCTGTGGGGTTTTCTTGTTGTGGGGTAATGGTATCCACAAGAGATACATTGATTATATTTCCCAGAACCCGAAGCACCCATTATTTTCTGGCCCACGCTCTCCTCTCACCCAGATATTTCACCAGCTAACCACCCACCCTCTCATTTGGTGAGATGTGCCTGTCAACCTCCCTCACCTGTCCCTCCCTCCCTCCCTCCCTCCCTACCCCCATCCTCCCATCGTTGCGTTACAATATGGGTTCCTAATCCGGCTGCCCCATGTTCGCCCCCATCACTTCTCTGGGTATGTCATCTGTCACTGGTTTCCATCCCAGCAATGGATGATTGCTCACCGATCATGACTGACATGCTCCTGGTTTCTCACTATGAGGTAATCATTCTTGTACCCATTGTGACGCTGTTATATGAGAATCGACTGCGTGCAAATGTCTCATTTCCGCTACGTTATTGCACACGGTCACATGCAATCGTGACGCCGTGCAATAGTATCATGTTTACTAAAGCGGCTGTCACACATCACCGGATTGGAGGAAATGGAAAGAAACCAAACAAAGTCCATTGATAGTCCGGTTTGTGTCAGTACAATTTTGAACATGTACAAAACTTGGAACAGATGCCACCGGATTGACGTCTATGGTTCTTGTTCTGTTTGAGTTTGTTTTGTCCGTTGGCTATCTGTTTATGTCCGTTCTATGTCCATTTCATGTCCGTTTCATGTCCATTCATCCAGCGGCCTTTGACCCGATATCGCAACATTTTGACACATTTTAATACATTTTGATACTTATCACGCCCGAACACCACCGGACGAGACAGCCGCTTTAGCAAAATGAGGGCATTGTGAGCATGACAAATATTATTGTTTACTGCAACATTACCGAGTATTCAGGTTTAACAACTGTAGTGTCTTAAACTTAGCGGTTAAAAAAGGGGGGGGGGCATTGACGTGGGTTCGAATCCCACGATCTACTAAAAACGGGGACGGACGCTGAACTCATTGGGCATTCCCGCCTGATAAGCAGTTGCCCCCAACTAGATATATATTATATATATATGTGTCACTATGGTTAATGGAACAGCCAGCATGCACTTTTAATAATAATACACATGTTAGATTGTATTCACAGGAAGTAAACATGAACATTTGTTTTCAGTTGGAATAAATAATTGATTGATTATTAATAATTATTAAGGTGAGAGATTACGGAAATCATAGATCAATATACAATGACATAGCAGGTTTAGAATTAGGATATGGGAGAAGTAGAATTTGGACTTATTAGGTTTAGATGAAGAAGTTGTGTAGGGACAAGTATAGCAATCAAGGAAATGTTATTGCGAACTATTTTCTAGAATTTTGATTATTTTGATCGATTGATCACTTCTCACCGCTTCGTCAGGAAAGAAAATTGTCAAAATCCATAGTCAAATCCTTAGTCTTTCTATCATTTTTTCCGGATAAATTAATTGGGATCATCATTATGATCTACTTTATTTTAGATTGAAGTAACTTCTATTATCTAAGCCTAACTTTGGAATCATTTGAAATTTAAACATGCAAAATTAATGTTGGAATACATGTAAAGAATCTGACACTATAGCCAGTTTAACAAAAATATATGTGTGTTGTATGCAGAAACAAATATATTGTTAGCGCCGGAACACTGGTCTTCCAGCCATTTTACATGCACTCTGGAATCCTAAGTTGGATATGAGGATCAATTCTAGGCATAATATAGTGGTTTTAGAAATTTGATGTTTTCATCAGACTATGCAGCTTTAACGAGCAAACCTTGATGCATTTATACAAAACAAGTATAATTGAACAAACGCGATACAGTGGTATATAGTGGCATTTATTCTTTCTATTTTAGCTTGTTACAGTTAGATTCAAGATGTTGATGATAATATAGTTTGAGGATTTCAGGCACTTAACCCTATCGATCTATATCATTAGTTGGGTGGGTGGGACGGCAAATGTACAGGAAAGGTAGCATGTCCGATCGATTGAAAAGCTCTGGTTGAAGTGTCTAGACTTTTTTAATCTACTGTGCAGTTTCGCTAACTGCGAAGTATTGGTTTCAAGGAATTTACAGTAGGTGGCGGGTCAGTCGACGACCATTTGGTTAGTTCAGAATTACAAATATAGGTGGCACCAAAGTCGCTCCGAAATCTATGGGAATACAGTCTCGCGATATCAATTACCCATGTTGCGCACATCATGGACAATGGGATACTGTGCAAATCGAACAGATCGTAAAGATAACCATCAACTCAAATGTAAATTAATTGTTGTCCAGTCAGGAAACTGTATGCTTCTTAGTGTGTTGTGATGTAAATGTTATGACTTAATTGATCTGTATTCAGTAGCATTGCGAGTGTGATTCCTGGAACACTGTCTATGATGTGACCATGTATTTATACAGCCATTAGATACAGAGTTGTTGTGCATGGTCAATGCCTGGTCTTAATCTTCAAGAACTTGGACTGGCGACTTGTTAGGAGAACAGACCAGACGGGATGGCCGAATGAGTTGAGCGTCCGTCTCCCGTGTTGGTAGATCGGGGGATTCGAACCCACAGGGTCAAACCTCGGTCGAGTGAAACCAATGGCTTCAAAGTTGTCACTTCCTAGCCAGGCGCTCGGCATTATTAGTGCAAGGACTGGTTGGCTCAGTGTCAGGATAATGTGATTGAGTGGGATATCAGGTCATCGTGCTGGCGGCCTGGTCTCCCAGTGGGGCAGCACTGTAATGTCGGTCTTAGTGCACACTGTCACAAATTAGTACCCATCTTGATATGACCTTAGATGTTGCCAGGATGTAAAACTCCAACAGCCAACCAACCAGCTAGCCGAACATGGTGAGGGATTGCCCTTCACTTGTTCTTTGCTCCAATAGTACTGGGGACATCTATCTCAGTATATGTCCCTTCTCTATCGATAGTAGGGGAATGTTTCCTTGACCTCGCTCCATCACTTCTAAGGGTTATATTTTTTGGCTGGAAATTGATCCTACTCATTTGGCTAGTGTCTACTTTGTACTAGGGCGAAGACCGGGTTAAGCAGACACCATGGCCGAATGAGTTGAGCAGCCGCCTACCACTTTGGTAGATCGTGGCATTTGAACCTTCGACCAGGGGTTCGAAGCTCGGTCGAGTCAAACTGTGAATGCATGTCAATAATCTTACAGAATAGGCTTCAACCAAAGCCAGAGCAACAACATTCACTTTTCTGTTCTCTTGTATACCGATGATGAATGCGCAATAATTCTTTTGTTTTTGTACATTAATTGATTAAGCAGGGAAAATTTCAATCGTGGACGATTGGTCTTCCTCATTCCACTGCTCCGAGCCCTATCCTAATAATGCCGAGTGCCTGCCTAGCTAGCGACAAGTATAACTTTGTAAGTTATTGGTTTGACTCGGATAGGGTTCTCATACGGGGGTTCGAATCCCACGACGTACTAGAACGGGAGGCGGACGCTGAACTCATTCTGCCACTGTGTCCGATTATTAAAGCTGCATAGTCCGATGAAAACATCAAGTTTTCAAACCCATACAAATTATCTCAATTTGATTCTACATATCTAATAGTGTGGTATGTAATGTAAGGACAACAGCTCCCGTAGGATTTTTGTGCTAAAATTGATTTTTTTGCAGTTCTGGCTTCAATAGGGTTCAGGCTAACAGAAAATGATGGGGTCCAAATTTTCAGACCCCTCCCCTCTTCGTGGGGGGTCATTTCCATTTTGAGACCCCCCGCAACTGGCCATTCACCTATCTCCGGAAGTTATTGACAGATTTTCATACTTGAAGTCTCGATTTATAGGTTTTCAGGTATGCTGAGTTGATTTATGACACTTACAAAGCAACCGGAAGTTTCCTTCTTGCACTTCCGGTCAGTATATAGGGTCTCGCTCCATATCCTCACCATGTATGATCAGATTTTCACAATTTGTGAGACTTTTGTGAAGAACTCTGAGCTGATTCATTGCAAAGTTCCTCTGGGAGATTTATTGAAGTATTTGCTGGCAAAACTGTCAAATCTGACATAGAAATTCTGAAGAATCAGTACGCTATTCATCGATGTCCATATCTGGAGTATCCTCCTCAATAGTATTTGCACAGTCACCGCCATAGCATTTACATAGTGGCGTGCAGGGCAGGCCATTCTTCAAGCAGCTACACCCAATTCCCCTGCACCGTGCTTTGCAGCCACATTTGACAAGTTCAACTATAGCCGTGGGGCAGGCAAGGCAAGACATCTCACTGGAACATACACCTCTTTCTCCAATTTCCATCCATTTTCTTCAATTGGAGGAAGGGCCGGACAATTATCTGGGTATGATTTGTCCCGCATTGTGATGTAGTTTGCATGGATGATATGTGGAAGCAATGCAGCACGAGTTGGTGGAAGCATCTTGCCTTCCAAGTTCTTTGACCGGAACAACTCCCACCTGAGTGATGGTAGGGTTGTTGGACCTTTTGAACTGTAGACGCAACACACAAAAGTCTCCAATGCCATCACCTGTGTGGGAAGCTTGCCATCGTTCATCTCATCAGGAATGGAAATACATCCTACTGCCTTGAAGCAGTTAATAGCAGGGTCATCTTCATCAAGCTTCAGGTATGCATTAACCCATGACTTCTTCGAGATTCCAATGAATTTGCCTCCCCAGTCAGCTCTCAGAAGACTGGGATAACAGCAGAGATTTGGTAGCAGCCCAAGTTGGCATCACACCAATTTCTCTGGTTGGTGTACGTGTTCTTTGACTGAGAGTACAGTGTCGTCTGGAGCGCTGTCATTACGATACTCTTCCTGATTTGATTGAACATTACAGCCCTGGGTTGTGGCCATCTCCATGTTTTCCTCAGTTCCAAGGTAGGTTGCAAGTGCCCAGGTGTGAGTGAAATCTTTTGAAAGTATATTCTTCCGCTTTCCCATTTCGTAGACCTCAAATCTCAATGGGGTTGTTTTGATGATTGGGTCTTGCACCATGTTCACTTCAAAGGCCAGATGTGTCTGTGAAACAAGCTTTTCTGGTATTTCAAGTGGTCGGTTCATCAACTCCCCATCTTCATCTTGCTGGAACATAACAATCACTGTTCCATGGAAGGTTCCTTGCCCAGTCGGTGTGTCTTCCAAGAGATCAATATTATCTATCGCAAACCATGTGTTCAGACCCTTCTTGGCAAAGTCTGGAACACAATATCCACCAGCTTCCTTCATTCGCTGGAGAACACACTGCTCAACTCGTTTCTCTAAGTCAATGATCTTCAGGTAGTCACTTCCGACATAGACAGCTGAGAGGTTCTCGATGATATTCTTGTCGCGCACTCTAGAGTGAACAGCCAGGGGAAGACCGATCGAGAGAGGGGTTTGGACCGTTTGTTGGAATGCACTGTCTTTCTTCGGCTGGTGTTTTACCTGGCGATCAGTGTGAGTATTCTGAACTAGAAATTGGCTTGTGACATCGACAGTTTTATCCACCTCCTGGTCCCGTATTCCAGACACTTTGATGACGTCACTACCAAAGAGCAGGTGGCTCAAGAAAAACTGTAGTAAAGACGGATTTTCAAAATTTCTGAAGTTTCCTGTGAAAGACCAACTACCTTGTTGCATCATCTCTTCTCACAGAAGTTTGGCGACAGTCCTGAGGTGACCAACTTTTTCACCATCATCCAACATTGAGGACCTGAGATCCATGGCCTTGCTGACAGCAGTGGGGAGAACAAGATTGTCAGGCTCATTCCGTCTCAGTGAGGCGACAAACTTAACATCTGGAAGACGCTCGCTGATGAGTCTTTTGAGGTATTTCCGATAGTTCTCACTCTCGTTAATATCTATGCGGTACCTTTTCAGAATTGACAAGTATTCATCATTGACCTCAGCCATGCTCAATGTAATATCATCGTCACTAAGGGTGTTCTGAATAGCGAGGAGCAATTGTTCATCACATAGTGAGCGAATGAGCGATACATTACTGTGATCCATCTTCGATGATATTCTCTGTGCAGAGCGCAAACATGTACGATGATAGTGCTTTTCAAGAGCTGATGCATCACCGGGTCCCTCAAGGTCAGCTACACAAACTCTGACCTGGTCATCCGGGGTTTGCTGCTTGATCGCAAGGAGTGTTTTACCCATTGTATCAGTAAGAAAACAGTGCAGTGGCTCTGAGTCAGTCTTGGGGCAAAAGTCACAGGTGGAGAACATACACACATCTTCCTTTGGGACAGTCTTTGACTGCTTTGGCCGTACCAATCCCTCAGCACTTGAATGTCGCCCTCGTCCTCGTGGAGCACAAATAGGTGAATCGGTTTGGGGTCGCTTACTAAGGCGTTCAATCTTAGTTGACGATAGGTTTCCGACATTCACTATGATATCGAACAGATTTGAGGTCTTCTTCATTCAAGCCGGACAACTGATTCAATAGTTTATGAATGTCACTTTGAGTATCACCAAGAGAGACCCTCTCCCGGCAGCATCGTAGAAGTTCATCTGTCATGGCTGGTTTGTTCACCAATCGCCTGTTTGATTTGGCACATTCTTTACAAATCACGCAAACGTTATCCTCCCCTGCAGACATATCGGCCGTATGTGATTTACTGATCTTGTTAATAATGCTGGCAAAGAGTATTTCCGAAGGGGCTCAAAACTGTTTGAGAAACATAAATGAAATCAGGCTAATGACAATCATTTATATGGTCCATTTTAATTGGAGTATCTGGAATACAAATTTGACGTTCTGGAAGATCTGTAGTGAATTCTATCACCAAGCTTCAAACCTGAAAGAAAAAATACCGTCATTAGTTTCGGTGTTCGGAGACCCTATATGATGAACCCAGAGTCAGCAAAAATACTTTCTGCTGCTTTTGAAGTGCCCACAATCACCTCAGTATGCTTAAATCTCCCAAAACTAAGAAATCGGATCATAAATGATGAGGATACTTGCCGGTGTCCATCCTGAAGGCACATGAGTCCGAGTCAAACCCTAACTTGTCAACCGGAAGTGAAAACCTACACTTCCGGTTGCTTTGTAAGTGTCATAAATCAACTCAGCATACCTGAAAACCTACAAATCGACACTTCAAGTATGAAAATCGGTCAATAACTTCCGGAGATAGGTGAATGGCCAGTTGCAGGGGGGTCTCAAAACGGAAATGACCCCCCACGAAGGGGGGAGGGGTCTGAAAATTTGGACCCCATCATTTTCTGTTAGCCTGAACCCTATTGAAGGCAGAACTGCAAAAAAATCAATTTTAGCACAAAAATCCTACGGGAATACGTATCATACCGCACTATAATTTATATGCTGGGGCACTTAGTAAACATTTGTTTAACTGAGTCAATTAATAGAACCTGTTACTGCAGAAGCCTATAGGAATAGAGCTTGCCAAAATTAATTTAGCATGTTTCCATTTCAACTATCTCAAAAGTTAGCGATTTGGAATAAAAGTTACTTCAAAGGTAGATTATAATGAAGAACCTAATATGTTTATCTCAGAAAATGTGAGAAACTCAAAACCATCAGACTATGCAACTTAAACTTAACACCAAGTACATATAGACTGGAGCATAATCACTTGACATGTGACATAGCCTTGAGGAGACTTGAATACTATGGGTATGCATTGCTGTTATTGTTCGCAATAGATTAGAGATTAGGCAGATAGTTGTGCCAGAATACATTTGTATTGTCTTGGGAAACGCCAGCTTTGTGGCTACTAAATGCTTTTTTATCAGAGTTTGGTCCGGTTTTACCGGGTTGAGGTTATACCTGTATAGTTTTGTGGTTCTTCGTGGTTTTGTTGGGGTGTTTTGGAGGTTTATTTGTGGGTGGTTTTCTTTGGAGGGGAGGGGGTGATATTTGAGATTATAAGGCGCCTATAAGTATAAAGGATTTTAAATGTAGTTCCTCAAAGGAGCCAATTTGATCTGCCCTGCCCCAGCGTCTTCATTCTTGACATAGGACTGCCTGCTCTTTATCCTGCTATTTAATTAGTGAATTAAGAGCCTAACCATGTTGGCGTGCTATTTCATAGATGACATATTATCCCTGGAGGTTTCTAATAATAGCTACACGCATTGTAATCAAAATCATAAAGAGGTATACTTGATTAGGATGCTACAGACATTGTCCGGGGGGAGGATTAATATATCAACTGTAATTATGACAAATACAGATCAATCGCTGGCATCAATATGGATAGAGGCAATACTGCACCTGAGCCCCATATATATATGAAGTGCCAGGGCCGTAGCTAGGAATTCTTGTTTTGGAGACAGCTTTGTTAAATGTGTGGGTGCTCAATGTGTGAGGCACTAGGGGATTCTGCTGGAATGCCTCCCCCCCAAGGAAACTTAGAATCAAGAGGCTCTCAAATTCCATTTCCAGCCATTTCAGGGAGTTTACCTATTATTTTTGCAGTTGTCTCGTTGTGTTGGGTTAGGTGGGTGGGGGAGCATTTGCACCCCCGCTAGCTACTGCACTGCGTGCCCCCTGGGTAATACACCATCTTTATAGCCGGGTTCTAACAACTGTGTGTCGCTCAATATGTGTATTTACTTATACCCCTGTCACACTACAACGTAATGAGCGAACGTGAGCCTAATGTGGTGATCTTTCGTCATTACATTGATGTACGTTGGATTATGTTATTATGACGTCATAATGACGTTAAACTGACGTCGAGCTACATCACATTACGTCGTGTTACGTCAAGGTTTTGGACATGTTCCAAACTTTTGACGTAGTTCGAACGTAAGGGTTTACGTTCGCCGTACGTTCTGTACACATTCGGTGAACGTCAATGACGTTAAACCGATGTTATTAAAACGTTATTAAAATGTTAGTCACTACGTTCAACTACGTTGCACTACATTGCACTACGTTGCACTACGTTGCACTACGTTGCACTACGTTGCACTACGTTGCACTACGTTGCACTACGTTGCACTACGTTGCACTCCGTTGCACTACGTTGACCCACATTAAAGCCGGTGGAAACGTCCATGTGGTGTAATGGGAACATCAGGATAACATCAGGATAACATCAGGATAACGTCAGAATAACGTCAGGAGAATGTCAGGAGAATGTACGTTCAACGTAGTTCAACGTTTCGCCATCAGGTAACGTAGTTCTGGCGATGGAATAACGTTCATAACATTCCGTGAACGTAATGAAGTTGACCTCTCTCGTTGAATGACGGTATCACTATGCTTTACCGACGTTACGCTCTCGTCCACTACGCTGCATCCGCGTTCAACTTGTGCCCAAATTTGCCTACTACGCCGAGAAGTTCAACGTTCTTCACGTTCTCCCTACGTTGACGTCGTTACGTCATAATGTGACAGGGCCAACAGGAAACTGCGACATCGTTCTCTGTAATTGCACATATTGATATATGAAAACAATATTAACTGCACCTCTGGCATGCTTATGAAAGTGAGGAAGGTGGGGCGGTGGGGGGTGGGGGGTATTGGGTGCGGCTAGATAAAAGTCTGTGCGTGCATTGTAATTGAATGTAGGTGTAAGTAGTGTAACGACCTGCACTGACAAGGAACCACAGGTAGACGTTGATAGGGTGGTTACATCGGGGAGCCTGTGTGGTGTAATGGTTAACACACTAGGTCAGAATGCCAGAAGTATGTGGCCAAATCCTGCTCTTGGTGCGATTTGACCTGTTTTCATCACTTGATGTCCCTGGGGCCATGACCAGGATTCTGTACAATATATGTGTTGTGTGGTTGTTGAACCTACACTGTGTGTGATGTCTACACGCAAGAGCATTGCTTGAATGTATGTAATTGTAAGCAGTAAATTACTTATGGACATGAACCCTTTAAATGCTTTTGATTCCAGGGGTACACGTGCACTCTCCTTGTTAAGTGCACTCTCAGTCTCAAGAAAGGAGCCCCATGGACAGGTCGACATGGATAGGGTGGTTGTATCGCGGAGCCTAGGTAGTGTAAGTGTTAGCACACTAGCCCTGCAATGGCAAGAAATGTGTGTTAAAATCCTACCCTAGGGACAATATTTCTCATTTTCCCAATGATAGTAGCATTGTCAATGTTGATCTCAACATGGGTAATTTAACCCGCAAAACGTGTACACTGCTTTCTATGGATGTGACCATCTGCGTCTTGCCGGGAACTAATAATCTCTGCCGATTGAGCTGCCACCTGGTGTAATTTACTTATAACTAACTATAACGTAGTAGCTTTACGAACACTTTGACCGGAGCACCTGGAGTGGGAGGACGTGTCCATAAGGTTCAGATTTACTGTCCCCCCCATACAACTATATAATGTTATTTGGGTTAGTGCCTGGGATCCTCAAACTATTGACAACAAATCACAAGACTAATGTAACAAGTAAGAACAATTTAATAAATGCCACTTAATACTGTACTTGTGTCACATTGGTTGAATTGATTCATTTCTTCAGGGTAGCAGGTTCTTTCACATGTCGTCTTCAACGGGCGTATGATTCGCAATCGCTAGTTGAGGCCTGGATCGGCAGTGCGGACGAGCTCTATCCATTTAATTTTCCGCCGGAGATGTGTGTGTGTAGGGGCGGGGGTGAGGGTAGCATCGGCGGGTGGGGTTGTGGTGGAGGGCGGAGAAGCTGCCTAGGCCGGAACCGGAAATGATTAATGGTATCACTGCGCATCGACTCACTAATAATACTCCAAGTGGCTCGGCGAAACCATGATTAGCTACACTTAATTACAAGTCATTGCAAGCTTTTATGTTATCCATTGAACATCGATCATGTTCTGTAGACTGATTACGAGTCTAGAAGAGTCTAAAAAACGGGAGGAGGGAGCGTAATTAGGTGTAATGGATGTATTAAGATTGCTGTAGTAGCAAGAAGAAGCGACCATTTAGTAACAGTAGGGTCGGGGCACTAATGCTGCAAACCAAGCTTGTTTAAATGAAGGCAAGCCTGGGACATCGCGTTAATTAGCTGCATTAAATTAAATTATTTTCCAATGCCCCAGTGGCATTTTCATTTAGGATTATTTATGATATATATAGATATTCTGTTTTGGCTAAATGGTAATATTTATTCAATAACTAAAGGTTTTCTAATCAGTCTTACGACACTGGTCTTCCCGCCAAGTTATTTTTCATTAATTCATTTATTTAGCGTGGTATAAATTCAACCAAAGTTTGACTATACAAAAAAGAGAAGGAGAAGGATAAGTGATTTTAGTCCACAATTAACATGATATATATATTTTATATTTTCACTGTCAATGTTAGGGTACCATTGTACTAATACACACATTATATATATGGATAGTTATGAACCCCTTGTCATGTGTAATAAGCGCTCTAGTGGTCCTCCCCCCCCCCCACTCCGGCCGGGGTGTGGGGGAGGGTACCAGCATATACTCGCCCCCCCCCCCCCCCCCCCCCCCTTCCCGGGGCGTGACGCGCCACCCAAGCAGAATCATTAAGTACTACTTGCTCCAATATGTTAATGCAATAATTAGTATATATATATATATATAAACAGTGGCATCCGGTAGGCATAATTTATGGTATGCTTATCACCAGAACATCACTGAGATGACATTGTTCTTGTTCATATGTGTGCTTATAGAGCACACATAATATGGACATATGTGTTTGGTGTGCTGCTTTGGATAAGGAACTTTGGACGCGAAAATTTCCAGATCGATGACCCTCAATAAAATAGGTGCATTTAAACACGAATAGAACAGAGCATCCAGCTTTCAACGTCGAATGATGTTAAGGAAAAGACCCCAGTGAATCGAGAGTTCTGCTGTTTCAAGCTAACTCCTGTTATCCTCCAATGATGGTGCAATATTTGGCACATGTGGTAGCCCCAGGAACACCGAGTGAGAAGTCGCTACAGCCATAAGGTGGCGCAACGTAATAAGTTGCACATTGCACATTGCACATTGCACATTGACACGCTATGAAAGGATCTTATTAGTGCAAGTCAACCCTCACTATCCTCACTGCCACGGATGGGTCAATAGGTCAAAGATGCTAGAATATATCTATTTTTAGACCATTCTTTCTCTGCTCAGCGATAAGCAGTGACAATCGGTGCCAATAACAACTACTAGGAATGTTCTGGGAATATCCATGTCCCATTCGGTTTTGTTGTGCTAGTAATTTTGTTTCTGTGAATAACATATGTTGTCAGTTCCATTGCACTGGTCTTATAGCCCTAATGGCAAATGCCAGTACATACTCAGCAAATGCATAGCAATGTAGATGGACAATTACAAGAAACGCAGAGCGAAGCATTGCTATGAATGGTGGGCAGAGCATGATATAGGAGATCAACAGAATGAGGAGGAGGGGGTATTACCTATGCTAGACTAGCATAGTGTGGTGTGCAGGTATTGCAATACCTCAGGGAGTTTGATTCCCCTGCAGAATTGTAAACCACTGCCTTGTGGTACAGGTTCTTGACAGAACCGAAGGGTAAGGGAGCAAACCCTAAACAGAAAACCATGTCACTGTGGCAGCATTAAGGGTGGTTGATGTATGGAACTCCCAACATCTCCTGACCAGCCACTGCAGGGACAAATAGTTTTGCGCCCGTCTGGACATGTTCTTGCCATTGTGAAACCTCTATCTACTCCCTCAGAGAGTGCCGCTGGTAACTTGCAAAAGCCAGCAGCACTTCAACACTTTTGCAGGCAGCTTTCATGATGATGATGATGATGATGAGACTAGCATGGCAAGCGTAAATGGGGAGGCATAATTGAATATCTTTCTAGAGGTGACATCCTAGTTAAACAGGTGGTGACAGTGCGGGGTATAGGATCGACGTTTGGGGGCTGTAATCTTATATAGGGGAATATAGTTAGTGTAAGTGGATTGATATTGATTAATTATATAGCTCTGGACGGAGTTGAATGCTTGCAGAGAATGGCTGTTATCTGAGTATGCGCCACTCTATAGCGGCATTGAATAATGCCACAAGCAATGGGATTCCTTCTTTATGACATTTCATAGCAGATTTTGGAATACTATTTCAAGTAATTTCAACTTATTCAGAATTCAAAATGTTGGTGCATTTCCATAGGCCGCCCACACTATTGTTGTGTTTTCTAGAATATTGTGATGGCCCATGGTCTTCCCCCACACCATCACGCACTCACGGAAGAATGCCAAGATTCAGTATCAGTACGCTTCAACCTGGTTTATTACAAAACCTCTCTGCTCTCTGCACCAGTCACAGTCAATTGACCCGCCCCCTAACTTGCCAGGTCCCACATCACCTTTATAGGTGGGTTGGGGTGAGCTAGCCACACGCAATAGAGGGCAGCCCCATCTGGGGTCTGCCCAGTGGCTAGCCTGCCACCACCTAGCACAGTTCAGTGTAACTGTGTAGGTGTGCGACGTAGTGTCTGCCGCCACTGCATGGTAGTGGGTGTCATGTACAGACTACTACACTATTATACCAATATCTGGTGGCCACTGTATTATCTTATGTGTATATGTATTCTGTCTACTATATACCATTATTCCTAGTGAGTGACCCCTGCCTGAGCGACTTGGGGATCAGCCAATCTGCTGCTATACGAGCAAGTCAGCTTTGTAATCCCTGAATTCATTGGTGTCATCTTTGAGGGGACTTTAGAGCAGATTTCCAAGGAAAACAAAGATGTGTTCAATAATTTCACGGTCAAATTATTCACAATTCCAGAATCAGTCGCTTTTGTTAGGCTGCAAAACACTTTCTACAATATATTTCCAGCTCAAAATATCGTGGAATTCTTCTTCTTGTGGGCACAGGGAGTATATAGAGAGAGGCTTGGAGTCAATTCTCTCAATCTAATTCAGAAGCATCTCCAATCCGCTGAGCTGGTAGTGGGCTAATTAACCTACTTCCGCTACGTGTCCATTACCCTGATTGAATACTATTTTGGGTCTCCTTATAAAGGACTTGCAAATGACACCCAGCCTCAAATGTCGCGTACATAAGCCCTAGTTTGACCGATTTACAGGAGATGGTTATTATTCTGACAGACAGTACTCAACATTTCAGAAAGCAACCCCGTTGATGGAAGTCGTTATTGGAGGTTGATTTAGAAAGCGAGTTTATTTAATTTTTAATTTCTTTTTTTTTCTTTTCAAATGACTATAAATCTATTCTATATTTGTTTTCACAATAAAATTGAAGTAATATTGTTTCAGGTTGATTAATTTGAATATTCTTGATAATCACATGTCATGTAAATAATTTGAGGAAGTTATATTATATAATGTTTTATATATATATATATATATATATATATATCGAACGAGCATATTTTTTCATTACGCTACTTATATATACTTATTTGTCATTACGCTCCTGTATATTATGCGAGTATAAATGCACAGAAAGTAATATTAACCTCATCTTACCTTTTATATTTTATATATATATATAACAATTATGCACTGAACCTGTGTCAGTTATAGCAGAGGAATTTGAGACGTTATATATATATATATGTGTGTGTGTATCGGATATTCCAACTTTAGTGAGATATTCGCATATTTGTTGGATAAAATATTATACACATAACATCCATAGCTTAATCTAGCACAGCATACATTGTGTTTTGAGATGCATGTAATTTGAGTACCCTTAGCACCATAGGAGTCGTAGTAGCTTTCATCTCCAACTGAGTCAAACCAATGACTTACTACAATTTGATATTTGCCAGGCAATCGATATTGCTAGAATAATACAAGGATGGGGCAGCACTATAAAGTTGCCATGAATCTGCACTGCCACGAGTAGGTATCCATCCTGATATGGCATTAGATGTAATTAGAAGAACAATTAGAGGAAAAATTCCCAAAAGAAACAAACTAACACATGTCTTCCGCTTCAAGGCATCCACTTCCTGAATTAAGGACAGGAATAAAGGAATGATTGGAGACTCAGACTCAGAGAGAGGCAGCACATGGTGGTGTTCTCTGTGGCGGAGTCGTTAGAGTGTCTGACTTTTTTCTAGGTCGGACTCCTAATCTGAAGGTTGGTGGTTCGATTGCCTGTGCCCCCACCTCTGCCAATTTGTATTTCCACCACTGTGTATAACTTACAGCGACATCAAAGGCCAGTTGCTCTCATACCATGTCTATGTGGTGTGGGAGGTTAAAAATCCCTTGGGTCGGTAAAAGTGTAGACTCAGGCTTTCTATCGACAAACTGTCTAATGGTGAAAACAAGTCTATTCAGACTTATCCATGATAGGCAGTATAAATCTTCAAGAATAAAAAAGAAAAAAGGAACATGCAAAACGTCGCAATTGCTAGAAAGGTCATGTGTGTATGTAGACCATTATGATGTATTATTATGGCCGACGCTACGCTGAATGAGCGTTATGACAGAATGTGTGATTGGCCCTTTGCGCCCTACTTTGCACCGTGATTAATATAGACAAAATCCATTACTCTGGTGGGAAGGTCGGCATATCAGCATTAAGGAGGTCCAGGAATTGATTGGTTCATTTCCTTCCGTCCATAGAAGAGTCAAAACTTCCTTCCGGTATTCTGACGAGCACAATCGTCAGGGGTGGGGGAAGGGGTGGGGGGTTGGGGTGCGAAGGTTTGTGTGTGTGATTCTATAGGCATAGAATTTAACTTCCAACGTCAGTGACACCATCGTCACCTGAAACCCGCCACTCCATTATCACCTGCAGACACATGCCATGGTCAGCAAGGTTTGACTTCATGGTGCTGTCACACATTACAACATTTCTCGCCAATGCATGTCGATGTGTGTCATTTTTTGGAGAAACGTCGGGAAACGTCAGGAAACGTTATGCGCGTGTTAAGTGTGCGTTGGTATTTGTTGATGGAAAGCGACAGTCGGCAGCGCGAAGGTTTGTGCTTGCACAAAACTTTCGATGACCGACAATGCACGACAATGCGCGGGTGCCAATATTATGGCTACGTTAGGACTGCGTGGAGATCGCTGGAATAATGTTATGCGAACGCTAGGCAGATGCCACGCGCGCATGAGGGTCGTTCCCACACATTGTGCCAAAACTGTTGCTTTGTTGTTTTATGTCCTAGCTACATCTAAGGTCATATCAGGACGGCGTGCCAAACTTTTACCACAACGTCGGCCGCATGCTACCAATACATTGCACTGACGCCGAAACGTTTGACGTATCTCAACAATTAAAAGTGATTTTGCGTGTTGGCGGCACGCCATTGAGATACGTCGTAGTGTGACAGGGCTATTAGAACAGATGCACGATTAATGCGCAATGGAAGTGATTCAGGAATTTAGGTCCTAGCACATTCTCATGTCATATCAGGAGTTGTTTGTTTGGTTTTTTTTACATTCTGGCAATATATCAGGTAATATTAGTACGAGTGCCGATTTGTGACGGTGCGCACTCAATGCGACTTTATATGCTGTACCACTGGGAAACCAGGCTGCGGGATCCATGATCCGATATCCCATATTATCCTGAGATTGAGCCAACCAGTCCTTGTCAAATCCTGGTAATGCCGAGACCCATGCTAGATAGCGACAAGTGTCAATTGTGTAAATCATTGGTTTGACTCAGCCGAGATTTGAACTCCCGACCTTTCGCACGGGAAGCCTGCGCTCTTACCGATTCGCCCGCCAAAATGTTGACGCCATTGACTTCAGTAGTAACAGGTTCTATTAAATTGACTTATTACGCCCTTCTATGCAGCAACAACTGCTTAATAAGTGAAATGTGTTGGTTCAGAAAATGTGATGCTTTCATCGGACTATGCATCTTTAAAAACAGAGGCAACGTTGTGGCATCTACAACAGGGGGTGGCAGGCGGTAGTGGTAGTGGTGGTGGTAGTAGAACGATCTGCTGCTGTCTCCAACTTTGCAATGTCCTGAGGCTAAGCTGCTGGGACTGTGTACATAGAGCTGAAGGGAGCTTGTCGTGGGATGAGTGGATGGCACTCTGACAGCGACTGAGTGGAGACAGGGACAGAGTTGACGCACAGACTGAGTAGTCATACAGACCAACACTTAGAGAAGGCTGGAAATGATTCAGCGACAAGAAGGTGGATGTGTTGAGGGTAAACAGAAACTCTAATTAGGAAAAACATGGCAGAAACCCGAGAGAAGCCCTAAGGTAAAACACAATAATATATATATATATTTATATATATATATATATATATATATATATATATATTATTGTCGGTGTTTTATGTCGGTATACATATATATATATATAATACCAAACGGTGGTAAGGTTTTAAGGTCGCCCTTCTGTTAATCGGGGCAGGTACCGACTTGTGACAGTGCGAACTCATTGCGACTTTATAGTGATGCCTACCTGGGAGAACAGACCACATTTATCCTGACACAATATCCCACTCAGTCACATTATCCTGATTAAGTAGTACACAACATAAGGGTGGGTCAAGTAAGGAATCTTCCCTTACGCACCTTATTCTCGCATACGTTTTATACATCACATTTTCTATATATATATATATAGTATAAATATATTAGGTTGCTTGTTATAACCTATGTTACTTTGATTTGAAATACTGTTGCTGTAAACTGACTAACTTGGGAGATATTTGAAGTGGAAACATGAACAGTTAATGTTTGGTGTGCTTGTCGAGACTCTGACCCCATAGGCTGTATCAGGTTCTATTATATTTACTTTAGATGTAGTATCAAATTCTTAATAAGTTCACCAATATGTAAGTGGGATATGTACAGGGTTGCCTATTTACTTTGTCGACAGGACTCCTATGTGTTCAGAAAACTCTAAATAACGAATAACTTTGCAAATATAACATCGTCTATAATTAATTCCTATGTATGTAGAAAACCGGAAATATCAGACCAGCTTTCAACAATCTTTTCTCTGTTTTAGATGTTGTTGTTGCATAGGGCAAACTACCTCAGCCCACAACAAAATACCCGGGCGACCGGCTACCCTCCCCCATCCTCCACCACCCTCCCCCCATCCTACATCCCCCACCACCGCCCCCGCTCCCCCAGCAGCGCCCATTGTCATTAGGGAGTACGCCCTGCAGGAAGGAACCACAAAGGGACTGCTTGACACGCCCGATAGGGGGCGCTGTGTGCCGGATGTGGAGCTAACCTTCCCCGGGGCAATATTACTAACTGGCCGCTTACAACTTGGCCGTTGCCGATGTGGTAGACTCTGACTGCGAGCCTGTGTATCGTCATGTCTGTGGCAGCGGGTATGCACAGGTGGTTACCTGGAGTAGTCCCAAAATGAGCTCCACCATCACCCAGTGGGGGAAGATACTACGCCGTCCTCTGTCACAGTTCTTCTGCGTCAGGTTGGTGGCACATAATCAGGTGGGCGGGTCCCCGTGTGGACTTCCGTTACTGCATCCCGCTAGCGGCTCATCCCTACCATGAGAGTTTACCCGCGACCTGGCTAGGAAGGGGGTCGGTCACTTGGTAATGTGACGCTATGGTGGGCGGAGATACAGTAATACGTGAGGGAAGCATACATTTCTGCTTTGTCGTCTTTCTTCCAGGTGCGCCTTCAAAGAGACAGACCAGGGGGAACTGACCATACACAGTCAGCTGCATTACCTCACCCATCTAAGCATAGACAGGGCTCATCGTTAATTGACGTTGGTGACTGGATGAGAATTAGGATATTTACCAGGTCGTTGTTAAATATTGTATTCTTTCGTTTTGTGCAATCAGAAATAGTCAGAACTTCACAAAAAGCATAAAACTGTAATGTGACCAAAAATATAGTTGTTAGTGTAGATGCATTCGGGTGGAAAGGAGGTTTCTATCAGCAAACTATGTAGTCTTCCTGATGTATCCAACCTGCCATTAACTAGGTGTCCATGAACCCCATGGCCGGTGACCAGTGTAGGCTTCCCTGGCACCCCATACCCGACTTATCCTCTTCACCCTCAGGTCCATTGATTTGCAAACCCTTGGAATCATTGAAAACCTGGGAGTGTCAAACACGGCGCCAGCAATCCCAGACCCACCCACTCCCCTCGCCGCAGAAGCCCTCATCCCGCCACAGAACCCCCTCCCCTTCACCAAGGGTCAGAAGCCCTCCCCCTTCGCCCCGCCACAAACCCCCCCTCTCACCCCGCCACAGAACCCCTCCCACTCACCCTGCCACAGGACCCCTCCCCCTCACCCTGCCACATAATCCCTCACCCTCACCCTGCCACAGAACCCCTACCCCCTCACCCCGCCGCAGAAGCCCCCCCTCGCCCCACCACATAACCCCCTCACCCCTCACACCACCCCAGACCCAGCTCCCCCTTCACACCGCCATAGAACCCTCTCACCCTGCGAAAAAACCGCCTCATCTCGCCACACAACCACCTCACCACCTCACCTCGCCACAGACCCCCGTCTCCCCCCACTCCCCCCTCACCCCGCCACAGAACCTACTCCCCCTCATCCCGCCAAGGACCACCACCCCCCCTTCACTGCACCGCAGAACCTCCTTCACCCCCTCATCCCACAGCAGAACCCCCGTCCCCCTCGGCGTTGCTCCCAGAGTGGCCTGGTTGCGCTCGAGGTCACGTGATGCTCGAAGGGAATCGGCTGCGAAGGTAAAATTAAGTCCTGCGGTTAGCAGTGGTGAGACCGGTCCCTGGAGAAGGGGTGTGGCGGGTCCCTCTCCCATTCAGCGAGGATCCCCGCCGGCGTTAGTGAGTGTTGATTGTGGGGCTTTCCCCTAGAGGCGGACAATGCGTTAGCGCCACCACACGGCAGAGTTTACGGCGGAGTCGCGCCTCCAGCCCTCCTCTCGCTCGCTCCTCCTCCACTACCCACTCCCACCCTACTCCCACCCACACTCACCTCCCACCTCAGTCCGCTCCTCCGCTAACCACTCCCACCCCGCGCCCCCTACACACTCACCTCTGACCGCACTTACCCCCTCCCTCCCCCTCCTCCCCCTCCCGGCAACCCCTTAGCCACCTCCACCCCCACTCCGGCCTCACTTACCTCCCACACCAGCTCCACCCTCCCATCTCCACATCTCACTCCGGTTCACCCTCAGCCACCTCCCACTCTGCTCAACCACCCCGCTCTCCCTCACCCACCTCCCAACCGGCTTTCCTCACCCAACTCACAAACCGCTTGCCCTCACCCACATCCCACACCACGCCCCCTCATCCACCTCCCACCCGCTCGCCCTCACTCACGCCCTACCCCGCTCTCCCTCACCTACATCCCTCCCCCCCCCCCCCCCCCACACCTCACACCCCGCTCCGCCTCCCCCACCTATCACCCTGCTCGCTCCTCACCAACCTCCTGTTTTCACCTGCCCCACGTCTTCCACCTTCCCACCTCCCCCATTCCCCCCTCCCCCCTGTGCCCCCCGCAACTCTCACGCCCTCTGCCTCCTCCCTCACCTCTCCTTCCACCCTCCCACACTTCTCCCCCTGCTCTTCTAACCCCCCATCCCCCCACAACAGCCCTTCCATTGCACACGGCTTCACAGCTCTTAGGGTTGATGGACGACTCGCTAGCGGGAGGTGTGGGCGATAATGTGAGAAATCCGAGACCCTATTTCCGGTTTGCCGATAACGAGTCCACCCTGTAAAAAAAGAAGTACACGATGAGGTGGAAAATCCTTCCACCTACCACCCACCACCCACAATCTAGCACCCACCACCCACAATATATCACCCCCCGCCCACCACTCAACACCTAACAGCCACCACCCAGCAACCATACATTAGCCACCCCCCACCACATACCACCGAGTGACTGCCTACCACCCACCAACACCACCCATCACCCACCACCCACCACATACCACCCACCACAGACCACAGACCACCTACCACATACCACCCCCCACCCCTCACCACCACTGCCCATCAGCCACCCCCCACCACAGCCCACCGAGTGACTACCTACCACCCACCAACACTACCCATCACCCCCACCCCCACCCACCACCCACCACAGACCAACCATCACAGACCACCCCCCACATAACACCCACCACCCCTCATCCACCCCCAGGACATACCACCTCACCACCACTGCCCATCAGCCACCACATACCGCCGAGTGACTACCTACCACCCACCATCTACCACGCACCACCCACCACTTACCACCCACCGTGCAGCAGCAACCGACTACCACGCACCACACACCACCCACCACCCACCACCCACCACCCATCACCCACCACACACCACCTACCACTCACCACCTACCACTCACCACACACTACCACTCAGCCATGACCCATCATCCATCACCCATCACCCATCACCCACCACACACCACACACACACCACCCACCACCGTCACCCACCACCATCACCCACCATCCACCACCCACCACCTATCACCCACCACCCACCACCCATCACCCTTCACCCACACCTCATCACCCACCGCACACCACCTACCACTAACCACGCACCACCCATCAGCCACCACCCATCACCAACCCCTCACCACCCACCATCACCACCACCACCATCCGACAACAAAAAATGGTGGTTGTCCAAATCTAGTCTGCATGATCCGCACATACTGATTCTGCGCGAAACTCACAATGGGGATATGAAAAAGTGCATTATGTAGTCAAGCTGAACTTTGCCCTGCTCTAAGCACTGCTGATCTTTACAGACAGAACATATTCTTTGCATACAATCCAATGCAATATATGAATATAATAAGTACAGTGAGTGGCGGTTACAGTGTGCAGGGGTGGTGGCGCCACCATCAGAGCTGGGGTTGGGGAGGCTGGTACAGTATATGATTATGACAGACTCCCTCAGTCCATGGAGCTGAGTGAGTGATGAGGGAAAGGAGGAATACTCCGGGTTATTATACTCGTATAATTCTTATAAAGCATATAAGTAAGGAACTCACTGACTCACTGCTATGTTACTCTTAGATTGTCTCCAGTGTAAACACACTTAGCGTTGTTATCTGGTAGATTTCGCCTCACATCAGCTTGGCTGGTTGCCTGAGATAACCAGTAACCATAGTCGGTAGTACTAGTAGTCTGGTTTTCCTTGCGGCTCTGTAGCCTTGCCTTCTTTCTCTATGAGTTCTGTTATTTTAAATCCAAAATATGACATCTAAAATTAAGCTAATATACTACAGGGTAGTAGTATCTTTGATGACACTATTAATATTGAAGACCCTGTGTGTTTGTCCAATGCTGCCAGGTGTAATCTATGGGCTAATCCCTTTAAAAGGTGGTCGCCAGATCTTTATAAATGGAAGCGAGCTATAATGAAATGCAAGTTAAATATATATAAAATACGATAAAGTACCAGAGGGTGTAGTATAGGAAATGGTGTGGTGTAGCTGAGTCCTATAGTTGCCTGTCTATAATAGTGAAGTGGCTACAGTGAGTATAGCACAGAACACAAAAGTACCTCTTGTCACATGAAAGGCCCAGTGGTGACTGCCAGCTCTCCCATGCTTTTAATCTCTCCAACAAGCATGTAATTGAAGGTACATGATATTGAACGTACTTGATATTATTGAAGGTACATGATATTATTGAAGGTAACTGATGTCATTGATTTGCATTCATGTTACTTATGTTATTTTATGATTTTGTCTTGCAGGTGATGGCTGGCTTAGACGCTGCACAGGGTGATCTCGATGCTGCCAAGAATGTCTGCGCAGATCTCGAGCTGGCAATGAAGGAGATTGTTCCCACCACACCTCCCGCTCCAATCCGAGAGTGGGGAAATGGGAAGTGGGCAGCCCCATACAACGTTGAGCTCCTCGCTGCGATACAAAAGAGGTTTGACGAGTCTGGGGAGCTGCTGAAGGGCATGCAGCCACCCCCTACACCAGCCATCACGGAGTGCCCACCAGAACAGGAACTTTGTCGGAGTCGCCCAGCCAGACCTTCGACAGACTATTGAACTTGTCAGGGATCTCGGGGATCTTGGGAGTGTTGGGGGTTTCCAACTTGGACCTCTTCCCCTCGTCAGCCCCGATGTCACTAGGCTCTGGCGACAAATGATTCTAAATATTTGTAAATATGTGTAAATATGTGTAAATATGTAGTAATAGGTTAGTAAAATGTTCTTATGTTGTAATGTTTATGTCTGTATGTATGTATATATGTCTCAATATGTCCTTCATAAATAAAGATTTTGTAAACTAGAATTGTTGGGTCTGAGTTCAATAATGGCATGTCATCATTTAATTGTTATAAATTAAAGTAAAATTAATAGATAAATAACCACTGAAAATAAAGAATAATTATTATTAATATTAAGGACACAATTCCCTACCCTCTCTTCCCATCTCTCCCTCTCTCTTCCCCTTTCTCTCCCCCTCTCTCTTTCGATCTAACCCCCTTTCTCTTTCCCCTTTCTCTCCCCTGTCTCTTCCCCTTTCTCTCCCCCTCTCTTTTTGCCTCTTACTCGCTTTCTCTTTCCCCTTTCTCTCCCCCTCTCTTCCCCTTTCTCCCCCTCTCTCTTCCCCTTTCTCTCCCCCTCTCTCCCCTCTCTCTTCCCCTTTCTCTCACCCTCTCCCCCTTTCTCTCCCTATCTCTTTCTGTCCCCCTCTCTTTCCCTGTGTTCTTAGTATGTACCTACAACGGTACACCCCGTGACATGTGGGCGTGGGTGTGGGCTTCAGCGTGGGCTTCGGCGTGGGTGTGGGCTTCAGCGTGGGAGTGGGCTTCGGCGTGGGCAAGGGCTTCGGCATGGCCGTGGGCGTGGGCGCGGGCGTGGGTGTGAGCGTGAGCGTGGGTGTGGGCATCAGTGTGGGCTGGATTGTCAATTTGGCAATATACTAAACTGTGTGCAGCCACGGATTCGCATTACTTCATTCTGAGCGCCCTAACATACGAGGCAGCTATCTGTCTGACTTGTTGCCATCCCACCCACCCCACCATATAAGTAGACATCATGTAATGCTCATAACCTCACTAATGACCTTTACTCGCAAATCCATGTAACAACAAATAAATACAAAATATAAATGCCAATATATACATGTGCTGGGTTCGTGTTGCTCAAGTCAGAGAGCTTGTATATAGATGAGAGGGACACAGGCTACAGTGGCGCTCCTGGCGGTTATTGTTGAACAAGCTTTGAGTTTGACGGTACGTGCAGTGCAAAACATTAGTTCTATTCAAAATTAATAGAAATGCAGAAGCCTAACCTTATCAATTTAATATAATCCTTTTGGTAAACATGTTTTCTATATGTGTTCCAAGCGGTTTGTGTCTAGGTCATGTGGTTTTAGAGATATTTCACTTTTTCTGTATGAAGATTGCTCACGCCATTGACAATGCCTTGAGTTTGTTGTATGTGTAGTGCAAAACGTGTATTTTATTCAAAATTAATAGCCATACAGAACCCTAGCCATATGAATTTAATATAGTCTCATCGGTAACCATGTTTTCTATATGTGTTCCAAACAGTTTGTTTCTAGGTGGTGTAGTTTTAGAGATATTTCACTTTTTCTGTATGAAGATTGCACAAGACCATTGACAATGCCTTGAGTTTGCTGGTACACGTAAACTGTTCAACAACCACCACTTGGAGCGCCACAGTCGGCAGCTGTTACACGGTCTAGTATGACAGTTGTCCATCTCATCTATATACAAGCTCTCTGCTCAAGTATAAGGCAGGGAAGTCAGAACCTCCTGTTGGTGTCTGCCGGGCTTGAGGATATGTATTAATGGGGCTTGTCACATGACAGAGTTCACGGTGGGGAACGCCAGGTTCTCGTCAAATCAGCGAAGGGTTGGAAGTATGAGCCTTGACAGGTGGATGGGTGACCACCTGGGAATACAAAGAGCTTTTGACATAACTGTAGAGAGTTATAGCCTGGCGAATCAGTAGCTCATGAGTAAGGGGAGTTTCCTTAGTGCCTAGAACAATGGGGAAAGATGTGGTTTATTTCTTACCCACTAACGCTACACTTTCAGGCACACCCATAACAGATTCTGTCATGTGTACACCTCAATCATCCGCACCTTTAGTTTAATGTTAATGCATATTGCAATGTATAATTACTATCTCATAATTCTGTTAATGTTCAGTCGACATCATACGAAGAGTTCAGGCGCAAAACCATGTAAAGAGCAATCCAAAAATGGAGAGAAAGATTGGAATCAAACCTTCAAAAAGATATTTCTTTACATTACTACTGTTTTGTTTATTGCTCCCTAACCATGTGATCATGTGAACAGTGGATTTAGTGAAATTAAACTTATTTTCAGGTAAAGATTCTTGAATTAAACAATATTTTTGGATTGGGGTTTACATGGTTTTGCACCTTATCTCTTCATACATAACTCTTGAAATTAATAATTTTGGACAACCACCATTTTTTGTTGTCGGATGGTGGTGAAGGTGATGGTGGGTGGTGAGGGGTTGGTGGTGAGTGGTGGCTGATGGGTTACTCAGCGGCCACCTTACTAATGCTGCACAGGAACAGTAATGTGACCGCATGCACTGGCGGCGCAAGCACCGACAGCAAATTAAGGTAGGTGACCACATAATGCAGGCTGAGTAGTTTTAAATACAAATCCCAACTCCACACTAAAAACCACCTCCAGCGCAAACACCTATTTCGACCTGACTGCCGCACAAATATGGTGGAAGAGATTGATTGTAGACTAGGCAGAGGCATGCATTTTGCCCATCTAAACTGCCAAAGTGCCTACAACAAAATTGACCGCATTAAACTACACTTAGATATCTGTAAATTTGATGTGTTAATTAACACTATCAGAAACATGAATTCATGAACTGCATAGTGACTACCTACTAGAAATTGGTGGGTACAGGCTTGTGAGAGAGGATAGAAAAACACTGACCAATGCACAAATACAAAAGAGGGGTGGTGGAGTTGCAATATACACCAAAAAATACCTAAACTCTGAACATAAGCCATTACAAGAAGCAAACAGATCAGACACAAATATTGAACCAGTATGGACACTCATAAAAAATGAGAAACAATTTAATATAGCTGTAGGGAGTCTATATAGACGGCCAAATGGAAACATCGAAGACTTCATCGCACAACTGGAGACATCCCTAGAAAGTGTGTCAAAACTGACGAAGGCGGAGATATTCTTACTAGGGGATTTCAACATAAACTACAAAACAAACAACAAAAACAAACACTCACTAGAGAACTCAATCAAAGGCAGACGGTTAAAGCAAAAATTGAGTGAGCTAACAAGGCTTGGAGAAAACAGCTCGATAATAGACCTAATAATAACAGACTCAAATCATACCCACACCTCAGGAACAAGAAACTGGGGCATTAGCGATCATGCATTGATATATGTTACTAGAAAGAAATTAAAAACAAAAAACAAAACTACTCCCTGTATGGGTAGATCATACAAAAACTACACAAAAGAGGCACTAGAAACTCATCGGAAACAGAAAATTAAATTGCCATTTCCAACTGAGATAGGTGTAAATGACCAATGGAACAATATCATTGGGGAAGTCAAAAAGCATCTGGACACTACCTGCCCAATACAAAAACTTGAAATAAAAAACAACCAAGACCCATGGGTAACCCCAGAATTAATCAACCTAATTATGGACAAATATAAAACAGGCAAATTAGCCAAAGCAAGCAAGCGACTACTAGACATAGAAACCTACCACAAAGCAAGAAATCGTAGCCAGAAATCAGTGAGAAAAGCCAAAAGATGGTACATTGTCAAAGAAGACCAGCAATGGAGAAAAAACTCACACAAATTCTGGAACAATGTGAAAATACTAATACCAAATAATAAAAATAAAGAATGGATTACCTTTTACAACAACGAGGGGATCAAAATCAGCAACAACGATACTGCTAATATAATGAACAAACATTTTTCTACCAAAGGCAATATACTATCCAAACAGTTCACCACAAACTGGACCACGAAAGCGCAACAATTAAACACAGACATTGGAGATTGCACAACCACAATAAAAGAGATAAGTGAGCTCATAAAATCAATTGATTGCAACAAGCCTTTGGGCATTGAAAATACCTCAAGTATAGTATTGAAAGATGCATTCGGATGCATCCCAGATGTTATATGTGAGCTATACAACAAATCGTTCACAGAAGGTACTTATGTGGACTGCTGGAAACTAGCCAAAGTAACACCGCTCCACAAAGGAGGGGATAAACAGGTACTGGGAAACTATAGACCGATCTCCATACTCCCACTGCCTGGTAAACTAATGGACAAAATAATGCATAGACATATTATGGACCACCTAAATGAACACAAAATATTGAACAGTAAACAGGGCGGTTTCAGAAAATACCACTCGACAATAAAAACAATTGCTAACTTAATAACTGATATTGCAAACAGTATCAATAAAAAGAACCTAGTGGGTGCAGCGTTCATAGACTTCAGCAAAGCGTTTGACACGGTGGACCACACTATCCTAAGGAGCAAACTAACCCAAATGGGAATAATGGGAGAAAATGGCTAGTGAGCTATCTAGAAAACAGAAAGCAATGCACCACAGTAAATGGATCCATATCCAATGAGGAAAAGATAACTTGCGGAGTACCCCAAGGGTCAGTCCTGGGGCCACTTCTCTTCCTCATATATATTAACAATCTAAACAACTGGCTAGAAATTGAAAACATTCAACTATATGCAGATGACACTGTGGTATATGCTGCAGGCAAAACAGCCGAAGAAATAGAAACAAAACTGAATCTAACACTAACAAAACTAATCGAGTGTTGCCAACTAAATAGGATAACCATAAACAACAGCAAGTCAAAAACAGTACTATTTGGTACCAGGCTAACAAGAAACGAGAAAATAAAGTGTCTTCTGGGAAAGCCCAAACTAGAAAAAGTAGACAACTACCAATATCTGGGAGTGGATGTAGACAGACACCTAAATTATGACCTCTGCATAACAAATACTATAAAAAAAGTAAACCATAAAATATAGCTACTGGCTAAACTAAGATAATACATGACTGAAAGCATGGCAATTAAAATATATAAGGCATGATCCTCCCCTACTTTGACTATGGTGATGTAGTATACATGGGAGGAAATACAAAACTATTAAACAAACTACAGGTGCTACAAAATAGAGCCCCCAAAGTATGCCTTCAGGTGAACAAAAGATATCCCACAATCGAATAACACAAAAAATGCAATGCAACACTACTAACGAGTAGAAGGGAAATGCACCTCAAAATACTGGCACACCATTACACCACAAAACCAGGCTACACAGCAACCCCCCGTAGGGACACCAGGCAAATGGCAGCCCCAGTGCTCCTGACAGCAATAAGTAACACCAACATTTATGAGAGAAGTGTACTGGCCATGGCGGCACATGCCTGGAATAATCAACCCACACAACAACGGGCAATCGAAAGCATGGACCACTATACATGGTCCTTAAAGAAAACATAATACACAACCACCTACTGACCAAACAATATCTCACCTGATCTTGGGCACAGTCACTGCTTGCTGTGTTCTGGCACAAAAAGCAAAAGACCGGCCAGAAAAGATGGTAGATATTACAAATACGGAAACTAGCCCTACTAAGTACTAAGGAATTCGAAATGACTATCACCATAGGGCGCAGTCCGTCTGGGTATCTGTACTGGCACAAACCAAAGCAGAACCAGGCAGGCCATGGTCATGCATCCGAATCACCCTGAAATACAAAATGGCTAACCATACAACACAGCCATCCCACCTAGTCGCAGTCCTGAAGGGTCCAGGGGTGTTCTGGCACACTGGTGTACTATCTAAGGACAGGGCATGGGTGAAAGGATGCTGTAACAAACCACCATGGGATGGGATCCTCTCCCACAGGCCTGTATGTCATCTGCATAGAAGTACATAGTAGGCTAAGTTATCATATACAGGTTAGGAAAAAACTTGAAGATTAAAAAAAAATAATAGAAACTACTAACACCCAAAACCGCAAAGGTTGGCCCGACAAAGATCAGGTAAAGACTCCTGAGTGCAGGACCAGACCAATCCAGTATCACAGCTGTCCAGCATTGAAAACAAGCACCCTCATGGGAGCTTATATGTTATGGGCAGAATAATAAACTTGTCACAAAAAAAAAAAAAAAAAAAAAAGAATAATATTACTAATTTTATATTAACTCTTATATTAGCCCCTATGCGAGTATATAAAGATCCCCTGAAGACACCACGAACAAATAAGAAAAGACATGGCATGGACATTGGCTATGTAGTTAATGCATTGAATACAAATGCTTAGTAAAATATCACTTGACATAAATCTACCATCGAACTAACTACCAGGACCGGGACTGTACGATTAATTGATACCCTGTTGTGAAGTGTGGTTCGTTACATGGTAGTTTATTTTGTTTGTTTGTTGTTGTTTTACGTCCTAGCAATATCTAAGGTCATATCAGGATGGTTACCGACTTCTGACAGTGCGCACTCATGGCATTTTATAGTGCTGTCTCACTGAAAGACCAGGCCGCCAACACCATGACCTGAAATCCCACTCAGTCACATTATCCTGACACTGAGCCAACCAGTCCTTGCCCTATCCTAATAATGCCGAGTGCCTGGCTAGGAAGCGACAAGTATACATTTTTAAGTCATTGGTTTGACTCTACCAAGGTTCGAACCCACGACCCCACGATCTACCAACACGGGAGACGGACGCTCTCACTCATTTTATGTATGCATATGTATTCACACACATATAACAACAACAACAACAAAATATATATATACATTGGAAGAGTTAAGGTGCAACACCATGTAAACGGCAATCCAAAAATTGTGTTTAAATAAAGAATCTTTACCTGAAAATAAGTTTAAATTCACTAATTCCACTTTCATATGATCACATGGTTATGGAGCAATAAACAAAACAGAGGGAATGTAAAAGTATAAACGTGTTGAAGGTTTGATTCCAATCTTTCTCTCCATTTTTGGATTGCCATTTACATGGTTTTGCATCTGAACTCTTCATATACATATACATACATATCTATATATATATATAGATATGAATATACCATGTAAACTGGAACAGGCGAATTCCACGCCACAATATTGTCGTTGTCTAATATTTATTCCATACGCAATCTTTATTCTAACTTTTACGGCAACATCCATATTAAATCATCGCTGAGGAATAACATAATAGAAAGAGGATCAGTTTCTGTCCAATAGATCACAGAAACGAGTAGTTCGCCTCGCTGCCACCAGGGCCACTGCCTCGTTTTTCACGGCCACTAATCCGGATGACCTGGGAAGACCTAGGACCTTGCCCTCAGGCTCCTTTACCGTGTAATCCGGGTGTGCTGGAAGGACACCGATAGATACCACACTGTGAGCGGGTTGAGTGTGTTTATTTGTTGTTGGCGAGTTTACGATACCGGATATTATTGAGAAGCGGCACAGACCCAAAGACGGACCTTATCGGGGGTTGTTACCGCTAAGGTCTCCGATCGTCATTTCCCGCCGCCCTGGGAATGGGGCGTGGTCGTGGTCGTGGTTGTAGGCGTGGTCGTGGGCGTGGTCGTGGTCGTGGTCGTGGGCGTGGTCGTGGTCGTGGTCGTGGTCGTGGGCGTGGGCGTGGGAGTGGGCGTGGTCTTCAGCGTGGGCGTGGGTGTGGGCGTGGGCGTGGGTGTGGGCGCGGGCGTGAGCGTGAGAGTGAGTGTGGGTGTGGGCGTGGGCGTGGGAGTGGGCATGGGCGTGGGCGTGGGAGTGGGCGTGGGTGTGGGCTTCGGCGTGGGTGTTGGCTTCGATGTGGGTGTGGGCTATGGTGTGGGCGTGGGCGTGGGCGTGGCGTGGCGTGGGCGTGGGCGTGGGCGTGGGCGTGGGCGTGGGCTATGGTGTGGGTGTGGGCGTGGGATACGGTGTGGGTGTGGGCATGGGCTACGGTGTAGGTGTGGGTGTGGGCGTGGGCGTGGGCTACGGTGTGGGCTACGGTGTGGGCGTGGGCGTGGGCGTGGGCGTGGGCGTGGGCGTGGGCGTGGGCGTGGGCGTGGGCGTGGGCGTGGGCGTGGGCGTGGTGGCGGTGAGCTCACCAGTGGAATTGGCGCACGGGGGTGGCGGGAGGGGGCGGTGGGATGACGGAGGGTGATGGGGTAGCGAGAGAGCTGGCACGGCAGGGTGATAGAGGGTGGGGTTGGGAGGGGTGGAGGGAGGCGTGGAGGGAGGGGTGGCGGGGTTGATGTGAACCCAGATGGGTGTGGATATATGCAAGTGATCTGCCACCATAATATAGAATACTATACATATGGGAACACTAAGTCAATTCATAATAACCTATTACTGTCAACACATATTGTGTCCGGTATTTGTTATATGCATGCCAGATTCAATTTGGCATATTTGCACTCAAAATATTTCTAAGGTTAGTCATTCATAATAGAAGTTACTTCCAACTTGTGTAAGGATAGCTAATATGGTAGAAACCCAAAATCATCTCCAAATGCAACTTTAAGCAGGCGTTGCCTTGTTCTGCAGGATGTCATGATATTCATGCTCGTCCAATCTAACCGGGCGAGGTGGCCGAGTCGGTAGAGTGCGGGCCTCGGGGACGGAAGGTCGGGAGTTCGGTTCCCGGTCTAGTCAAACCAATGACATACAAATTTGATACTTGCACTTCCTAGCCAGGCCTTGGTATTAATAGGATAGGGCAATGACTGGTTGGCACAGTGTCAGGACAATGTTACTGAGTGGGTCATGGTGCCGGCAGCCTGATTTCCCAGTGAGGCAGTACTATATAGTCACCATGAGTGCTCACTGTCACAGATCGGTACCCATCCTGATATGATGTTAGAGGTTACCAGGACGTAAAACTCCAACAACCAACCAACAGATCGTCCAATATCTAAAGTGTAGGCGATATTCTGAGTTCAGATATCCCGGCATTATAACGACGGTTCCTCAAAGTGAATGCCACTTTATTGGGAGTGGGTTTTTTTCCCTCCTCATTCACGAGATTCAGATTTACACTTGAAGGCCTCCCCCGATGTGTTCTTTATAGCGGAACTTGGTTGGACAACCCGTGTGGGTGATGGAGTGCTGTCATCGGCAAGTGCTAATGGGCTGCGTCCCGGTGTTGCAGTTTCCGCGCTACGCCAGTTTGCGAGGGACACATACATTCAAATGCATTGTCAATGGCCGTGAGCAAATCTTCATACAGAAAAAAGTCAGATATCTCTCAAATTACACCCCCTAGAAACAAACCGCCTGGCACACATACAGAAAACATATTCAACAAACAGATTATATTAAATTGATAAGGTTAGGTTTCTTGATTTCTATTAATTTTGAATAAAACTAATGTTTTGTGCTTCGCGTATCGTCAAACTCAAGGCCTTGTCAATGGTCGTGAGCAATCTTCATACAGAAAATGTAGAAAAAGTGAAATATCTCTAAAACCACACCACCTAGAAACAAATCGTTTGGTACACATATAGAAAACATCTTTACCAAAAACATTATATTAAATTTATAAGGTTAGTGACGATGCTGTTCGATTTTGATGGATGCATAGAAGCGGTGGTTCCCTCGCAAACTGGGGTACCGTGGAAACGGCAACACCGGTCGATTAGGTGCGGGATGTGGGTGGGGTTGGGGGTGGGGGTAGGGGTGGGGGTGGCTGTGTGAGTGGGATGCGGAGTTGGGTGACGCTGGTTGCGGGTATGGTACGATGAGGTGGAAATGGTGTGGGGGTGAGTGGGAATGGAGTGGAGTGAGTGGGTGGGTGTGGGAATGTGTGATGTAGAGGAGAGAGGGGGGAGGCATCAGTGTGGGAAAAGCGTGGGGTTGGAGTGGGGGAATCATACGGGAATAGGTGGAGTGGGGTTCGGAGTGGGGGTGTGGGGGTTGCGGTGGCGGTGGCGGTTGGATAGGAGTGGGGGGGGAATCAGTGCGGAGTGTGTGGGGTGAGGCGGTGGGGGTGGAGGGCATCGGTGCTGGGTGGGGGGTGGGGGGGTGGGGGGCATAAGTTCGGCAATGGATGGAGTTGGGTGGGGGTGGGCCAATCAGTGCGGAAATGGGTGAGGGGGTGGGGTTGGGAATGGGTGAGGTGGGGGTGGGGGTGAGTGGGCATCCGTGCGGGGTGGATGGGGGTGGGGGCGGGGATGGGAGGCAGCAGTGCGGCAATGGGTGGGGTGGGGTGGGGGTGGGGGCGGCATCAGCATCGTGAAGCCCATCCAGAGTATAGCGCTTGTCCCCCGGGAATTAAGTGACTGCTCACGCTAGCTGATAATCTGTCTTCGGCTCCATTTATCTGATAATGGCAGCTAACTCTGCTGTCAGGGGCCAGCCAAACGAGTCGCTGATTGATGTTTGTTGTGACAGTGTGCATTCATGGTGATTTTATAGTGTTGCCCCACTGCGAGACTAGCTTGGCAGCACCATGACCCCATTTCCAACTCACTAAACTTATCCTGATACTGATTTAACTACGCGTTGTCTTATCCTAGTAATGCTGAAGGTGAGACTAGGGAGTGACAAGTATCAATTTTGTAAGTCATTGGTTTGACTCGTCTGGATTGTTGACCTCCCACACGTGCGCATGGGAAGCCGGCGCTCTTCTGATCACCAGTTATTTATTGTGATCGATGTCGAGTAAATTTAGTAAATTAATTAAGCCGGGTTGTCCAAAGTTAAATTTCTTTTAATTAGTAAACTAATTAAAGTTGCAGAATCCTGTTAGCCAACAATAAATATAGTAAAGGAAGTAAACTTGCAGAGTGTTAAAATAAGAGAATTGATTGATTGATCCGATTTTATCAAATATCATGGTTTGTCTTATTTAACCACATCAGGTTGAAAATTACTTCAGAGCAACGTTTATTAAAATTGCCAAACTTTGGAGTTATTAGGCATGCAAACCACCTGAATCCAAGTGTAATATATGATTGAGATGTTACCTAGGCCATGGCGAAACCCACATATTTGAGCAATCTTAACAAGGGGAGAATTTCCGCGAAATTCTGAATGAGGACACTTCTATGTCGGGTAAAATCTAGTCCCGTCCTTTGGTTTTGACAATATTATGATTTCTTAGAATATATATAGTTAAAACCCGCACAGTCCACTGGCTTTGAGTTTCTGTCATTTCGGAGATACATATATTAGGTTGACCTTTACAATCAACCATACTTTAGCATAGCAAACTTTCCAGATATTTGTAACCATGTCAAATTAATGTTGGAATGCAAGCCAAAACTCAGACACCATAGGCTTATGCAGTACTGGTTATATTCAATTGCCTCAGTGTTCCTATAGCTGTGCCAACAAATGTTTAATGCATGAACTCGTATCTAAGTTAGATACATAGAATACAATCTAGATTATTGTTTCTGTTTTGAAAATCTGACATTTTCATCCGACTATGCAGCTTTAATTACCGCGCCGGTACACACTAACTCGTCGGTAGACCGCTTGGGGAGTTCTATTTAGAACGGTGACACGCTGGCGTAGGCAAGCTTTCGGTTGGCCATCGGCAAGGTCATATTTCCGGGTCACCGGAAGTGCGCCTGCTCCCATCGGCCACCTAGACCGGAAGTGATGCGTCATACGCGGCGGTGCAGGCGTAACGGCTGAATTGGGCGGGTCGACAACAGGCCATCACTTTAAATAACGTAGGAGCTAGTCAGTGTGCTGGTGGAGTTATTAAAGCACCAGCTCCGTGTGGTGATATTGATAGCACGACGCCCGCCATTACAGCATTATGGGCGTGTTGCCTAAACGGTACCAACCGCGGGGCCTTTTCACTAACCAGGTCACCTGCATAAACGCACGAGGAAAAGGGTGTGGCTCATTTCTTGTCGATATTTTCTTTCAATTCTTTTCATGAGGGTGATAATTAATTGCGATTGAAATATATGTATATATTATATATCTAACTACATTTGGGCATTACCTTAAAAAGCAATTGTTTTCACGGCGCATACAGGACACGATAGCCGAATCGTAGAGCGTGGACCTTGCGTGCGAGAGATCGGGAGTCCGGTTCCCGGTCGAGTCAAACCAATGACTTATATAATTGATACTTGTCACTTCCTAGCCTCGCACTCCTCATTAATATGATAGGGCAAGGAGTGGTTAGCTCAGTGCCTGGATAATGTGAATGAATGTGATATTGGGTTATAGTGCTGGCGGTCTGGTCTCCCCGTGGGGCAACACTATGAAGTCACACTCTCAAACGTCGGTGGCTGTCCTGATATAACCTTAGATGTTGCCAGGACGTAAAACTCCAACAACCATCTAACCAATATTGGGGGGTAGCGGAGGAGTGTGGAATTGACATGGTTCAGGCGTACACAGCGTGAACATGATGTGTGAAAGTAAATATACTTATTTGAAACATGATACAGTGGTTATGTGCTCCTAATGGCTGCTGGCATCTACCCACCTCCACCTGCTTGCACCCCGATACCAGCCAGGCCTACCTTCCTGCAGTCCTGTCTACACGCTTCCTAATAAATGAGCAATGTCCACCTCCCCACCTCCCCACCTGCCCGCCTCCCCGCCACCCCACCTCCCCGCCCCCCCCGCCACCCTCCCCGGCTCCACGCCTCCCCACCTCCCCTCCGCCCCTCCGCCCCGCCTCCCTGCCACCCCACCTCCCAGCCCTCCCCGCCACCCTCCCCGGCTCTACGCCGCCCCACCTCCCCGCCTTCCCGCCTCCCCGCCTCCCCGCCTCCCCCGCCTCCCCGCCACTCCACCTCCCCTCACCCCCCCGCCACCCTCCCCGGCTCCACGCTCCCCACCTCCCCACCTCCCCACCTCCCCACCTCCGCCCACCTCCCCGCCTCCCCACCTCCCCGCCTCACGCCTCCCCGCCTCCCCACCTCCCCTCCTCCACGCCTCCCCGCCTCCCCGCCACCCCACCTCCCCGCCGCTTGCCACCCTCCTTGGCTCCACGCCTCCCCACCTGCCAATCTCCCCATATCTAAATATCTTACAAAGCCGGGATGGACAATATTAATTGATTTACTTTGAGAACAGTAGAACAAACGTTAATCTGGACACCCATGACCTGAGAAAAGAATAAGCAATAACACAAGCAACAACCTAGTGGAGGAGTGAGCATTATCCGCCATTGATTCTCAGTGGCGGTCGGGGTGGGGGTGAGTGAGGTGGGTGAGGGTCTGTATCACAAGGCCGATCTACCTCTCTGATGACGCCCGTTGCCGAGTGGCAACAGGCCATGCTACTTTGGCATTGGCTCTACCAGGTATAAACATGTATATTTTTTTATTGATACAGTATTTATTCTGCCCATAGCGTGTAAGCACCTGTGAGGGTGCTTGTTTTCAATGTTATGGTGGATGCCCGGGTTCCGGTTCCGGTTGGTATCTGCAACATCCACCATCATTTATTTAAGTAGTTAGTATCAATGTTAGTTTTTTTTGTTTTTTTGGGACAGTATAACTTCCTATCATATAACTAATATTGTAGCCTAGTATGTACATGTAGTGAGATGGGAATAGGCTTGTGGATGAGGACATATTCACAGAATCTGTTTGTTTGTTTTGCTTGCAGCTGTCCTTTCACTTGTGCCCTGTCTCTAGTTAGTGCCTAGATGTGTCAGAACACATGCATACTCTTCAGGACTGTGAACAGGTGGGTCAGCTGCAGTAGTACATTGTTAACCATAGTTCTAATGCCATTGTCCCTGACTTTTGGTTTTACCGCCTTCCTTTCACCTGTCCCCTGTCCCTAGTTGGTACCTGGGTCCGCCATGACTGTGATACACATAAAGGGTACGGCCCCTGCCCAATTACTTGCTCCATGGTTGTCAGTTTACGTCCTCGCAACATCGACGGTGATATCAGGACGGGTACCGAGTTGTGATAGTGTGCACTCATGGTGACTTTTTTTTTTGTGATGGGTGTATTTAGGCTGCCCATAACGGTTAAGTCTAATTAATTGTTTTCGCCGCTAGACAGTAATAGTCTTGTGACTCCCCTTCTTTTTATCACTTTCAGTTGTTGTGTAGCTAACTAGTGCATGCATTCTTTCTCTGTTTGTAAGCATTCTCCCACATCCCTCAAACCTCTGTGAGTTTGTTTGTTCTACATTGCATAATTGTTTTGTTACCAATAGTTAATTTCTCTGAATGTCTTCACCTTGCTGTGTTAGGGTTCAGTAGGTTTTGATTTTGAATTTAAAGTTGAGCTTTTGTATCTAAAACTTTGCTTGAATTATTAGTGTATTTTCAATTTATTTATTCATCTATCTTTCTTTTTCTTTTTTAATTCATTTTATTTGTTGTTGTCGTTAGTCTAGCAGTGCATTTAGCTCTCTTTTGATTAATGCTTTATATGTTTCTATTGTCCCTGTACTTCTTTCTTCTACTCCCAGTGTATTCCATTCCCTTGCCTTCATGTACTCGGTACTCCTCTCATATGATCTGTTTTTGGCTGTTTCTTATCACTCTGGGGCCATCACTACCTCTTGTTGCCTTTTTTGTTATCTGCACCCTCCCAGGCTTCCTGAATGCTGCTACTTTGAGATGTGCTTTTCTCCTGTTATTTAGTGTGATGACTCTTGCTTTCCAATGGAGATCATCAGTTGGGTGTCTATGTTCCCCCTTCAGACATATCTTAAGTGCTCTATTTTGTAGTCTTTGTAGTTTATCCAACATATTTTTGTTACCCCCCATATATATTACATCACCATAGTCGAAGCATGGTAGTATCATACTTTTATATAGATTTTAATAGCCATATTTGTAGTTAGGTATTTTCTGGTATTCACTAATATCCAGATTTTGTAGTTTGTCTTCTTGATAACTTCTTTAATGTTATCATTCTAGTTTACTTTCCTATCAAGATTCATCCCTAGATATCTGTAGTTGGTCTGATAATACAGAATTGTTCCTCCCAAAATTATTGGCTCCTCATTGCCATAGTTGATTTTCCCCCTGCCAAACACTAGGACCTTCGACTTCTAGTGGTTTATGGAAATCTTGTTGGAGTTACACAAGTTATCTAAAGCTACTAGTTTCTCATTTAGATTATCTCCGTTCTCTTTTCTGCTATTGCTGGCTGTGTATATCATGGTGTCATCAGCATATAGTTGGAATTTGATTCCCTCTAAGGATTTCTCCAGATCATTGATGTAAATGATGAAGAGGAGTGGGCCTAATACTGCACCTTGAGGGACTCCACAGGTTAACTGTATACTTTCTGATGTTTTGCCATTTACATTTGTCCTCTGACTTCTCTCACCGATGACCTGACAGTGCTGCCCAACTGGGAGACCAGGCCGCCAGCGCCATGACCCGATACCCCACGCAATACACATTATCCTGATGCTGTCCTAGCCAGTATCCTTCTCCTATCCTATTAATGCTGATAGGTAGGTAGCGATAAGTATCAATTCCATAAGTCATTGGGTTGACTCGGCTGGGATTCGAACTCCCGACCTTCCGCACGGGAGGCCTGCGCTCTACCTATTCGGTCACCACTTGCGGTTCCGTCCCCAATTAGCCACCAACATTAGCTTAATGGCGTTGACATGACCTATGTCTATGCATATTCATAAGTATTAATAATATGAGATGTGTAATCAGAATGTGTGGATTTATTTTTTTACGAAATTAACTTCTATGAATTATTCCACATGTACTGTATTTGGCCGGTTTACCAGTGCCTTACTCCCAAACAAAAGAAGCTCAACTAAATAAATCCCCTCCGCCTTCTCCCCACCCCGCAAAATCAATACTAATACTCCCGCTTTTCGATGCTTCATATAAAAGAATTAAAGCAAATAGTAATATTGTTTCATTGCTTTACCTTAATTCATTTAATCTGGAGGTATAAATCAGCATCAACATCTGTGTTATGTGAAATTGAAACTGCAAACAATATATTTCGAAATGGAGTGTTGGTATATTATTCATTTCCATTGTTCCACATTAAATAACGTGTATGTCCTTCACCATGTCTTGCTGTCACTGTCAGTGTTGCTGTCACTGTCAGTGTTGGTGTCACTGTCAGTGTTGCTGTCAGTGTCAGTAACTATACCTTGTTCCTTATACGTACAGATTAACGGGCTGACGGACGAGAGGAAACGGGCTACAGGAAACAACAACATAATGCATCGCCTTGCCTCGGTTAGGATCCAACTGGGGCTTAGAGGGCTGTGAAAAAGACTTCAGGGGAATTTAGTAGAAATAAATGGGTTGTGGATGACGCAGGTAGAAAGCGTGGGGGTCTTAACCGTACCGTCCCAGTACATAATAACCTCTGTTTCTGAACAGAATAACCTCTAGTAGGTTGTGAAGGGGGACACTGTTATTATGGTCTTCATCTTCAGTATAGTCTTCATGCGCAGTTCCCCAGTCACAGTCACTTTCGTGTAAATCACGCGATCTGGTAGTATGTGGATAGGGATAAGTCCGGTATCATGGGATATAAATGTCTAGAGTTCTATTGGCCAACCCGACACCGACCTCAGCCGGAGGTGTCGGGGAGGGGTTCCTATATATGCACACACGCACATACACTTGTTTGTTGTTGTTTTACGTCCTAGCAACATGTAATGTCATATCAGGACGGGTACCACCTTGTGACAGTGCGCATTCATGGTGACTTTATAGTGCTGCCCCACTGGGAGACGAGGCTTCCAGCACCATGACCTGATAGCCCACTCAGTCACATTATCCTGACACTGTGCAATCCAGGCCTTGCCCTATTCTAATAATGCCGAGCACCTGGCTAGGAAGCGAGAAGTTTCAATTTTTAAGTCAGTGGATTGACTCGACCACAACACACATACGCATACACACATATACACACAAACACATATGCATACATGCATACACACGTATGCGTGCATACATACACGCATACACACATAAACACATATACACACATACAGATATGTGATGTATAACGAATTAACCAAGTATAAAGACATGTACGGGAATTATTATCATTATTGTTATACTCTGTAAGATCCAACACTGTGCTGGTGGCACCACCTGCAGCTTCCTCGCCTCCACCGGATGTAGACCAGTGTCAGTCGCACTGGAGGATTTTCACCTAGATAAGGCACCTATAATTCCAAAGGTCTGCTGCTTGACGCTGGCTAATTGTTAGCAGTAAGTGCCCAACCTGCTCGTGCCGTCCCCTCACACGGCCAAAAGTCAGTGGATTCCGGAAGTGGATCTGGTGGATCTGTGACCCAGCAGCGAGCGGCCTCTTACATACGGTTAATTGAAAACAGAACGAGATAGTAGTATAAAGTGGCAATTTTAATTCTTTCTATCTTAGCTTGTTACATTACTCTTTCATGATGAGATGACCTTAGATAGTTCAAGGATTACAGGCACTTAACCCTATCGATACATCATATTAGTTGGGTGGGTGGGACGGCAAATCTGGGCGGAAGAAGTACGTCCTCTCGGTTTGAAAAGTCTGGTCGAAGTGAATATCTCCAGTGCCACGTCATCGGCTTTGACTGGAAATCACTATAGGTGGCGCATCAATCGGCGGCCATTTTAGTTCTAAAAGCAAATATAGATGTCGCCAACAGTCTGATTTTAATCTAACTGCGTAGTTCAAGAAGTATCATGTAGATGCTGCGTCGATCAGCGGCCAAAGTTATTAGTTCTAAGAATAGAATATAGTCGGCGCCATGGTGCCCTAATCTAGTGAGATTCACAGTCTCGTTCATTCAATTACCCATGTTGCGCACATCATGGACAATGATGGCCTGGTAAACCACATCACATAAGCACACGTGTGCCAGTTTGCAGCCGTATACTCCATCATTCAGTGACTCCCAGACTGTCGTCTTGGACATGTGTGAACAAGATAAGATCGTTATCTGTGTTTGCTTTTTGGAGTGTTATGTCCTGGCAACATCTTATGTCATTTCATGATGGGTACGGACTTGTGACAGTGCACACTCATGGCAATGTTACAGCGCTGTCCTACTGGGAGACCAGGCTGCCGGCATCATGACCCACTTTCGGACTCAGTCACATTATCCTGATAGTGAGCTAACCAGTATGTAAAATATTCTGATAAAACTCATTGGTGGGGAATGTGAAATGGTATATAAAGGAATACAAATGGTCTATTAATGTAACTGATGTATAGGGCAGGTGCATGAATGTATTTATGTAGTTGCTGGTAATTCTTTACTTGTGGTCAATAGTCATTGTGTATTAGGTAGATAGTGTGAAAAAGACACTACTGTTAGTGTGTAAGGAGCTCAAGAGCTCTACTCACTAGCCCCTCCCCCATACTGTTAGTCACGGATCACTGCACACACACAGCAGCCAGGTGCAGGCCAAGCAGCCACACCGCATGGTGGTGGTGGGTACATTAGGGTAGCCATGGTGACCCCATAATTCTTACTGTTCATTGGTGGAACTATAAATGCTTTTTGCTGATTGGAGATAATGGTCAGGTGGTATGCCATATCAGATCCACGTACCACTATATAATAATAAACCTGAGGGTGCAAGCTCTCACTCTACTTTCACTCTTTATACTCTTCCTTTCTCTCCTTGCCTGCATTGATTTCATATAGCCTGCCTACACAAACCACATCTACCAGCCGTCGACTTTACAGGTATGTTCCCTATCCCAGTAATCCTGAGCGCCAGGTCAGTTAGCGACAATTATCAATTGTGTAGGTCATTGGTTTGAATCTCCTGACCCTCAGCAAGCTTTCCGCTTTGGACACCGCGTCCAATAAGGCTAAGAGTTCACTATCTGAACATGATTAGGAATGGAGGACGAGTAGAAATAGAAGTGGTAGTAGAAGAATTAGAAGAAGTTCAAAATTGTCAAAAACCAACATGGAGAAATGTAGAAATAGTCGAACACGTAGAAAAAATAGAAAGGTAGAAAAGTAGAACAAGTAGAAAAAGCTAAAAGAACATGACAAATGGGTAATTAGAAAAAATAGAAAATGTAGGAAAATAGAAAAATAGCAAACGTGGAAAAGTAGTAAGAGCAGAAAGAGTAGAAGAAGTAGGTGAACTATAAAAGTAGACAAGTAGAAACAGTAGCGAAAGAGAAAAAAGTAGAAAAATAGATAACGTAAAAAGCATGAAAATAGAACAATATAAAAATGGGAAAACAAATACTAGAACGAGTAGAAAATGTACAAAAGTAGATGGAATAGAAAGAGTTGAAAAAGTAGAAAGAGCAGCAAAAGTAAGAAAAATGGGAAAGTGGGAAAAGTAGGAAAAGTAGGAAAATAGAAAAAACTAAGAAAAATAGAAAACGTTGAAGAGGTGAAACAATTAGAAGCGTTTAAAGAGCTTGAAAAGGTAGAACGGGTAGACAAAGTAGACAGACAAAGTACTTGTTGTAGAAGTTGAAGCAGTAGAACCAAGAGAAGTTTACATCGTAAGATGAGATGAAATAGACGTAGAAGAAGTTGAAGTCAAAGCAGGATAATTAGCAGGAGTAGTAGAACAAGTAGAACAATAAGGATATGTAGACGTTCAAGAAAGAAGAGTAGGACACGTAGGAAAAATATAAGGATTAATATAGGTAGTAAAGTTAGAAGCAGAAGTAGAACAAGAAGAATAGCTACGCCGAGAAGCAGAAGTAGGGGAAAATGTAACAGAAGTTGAAGAGGTAATACAAGTAAAAAGGTAGAACTAAAAGTGCTACAATAGGTATATAAGATGGAAGAGGTGGAAGAAGTAGAATAGGTACCAGCGGTAGAAGATCTAGAAGAGGTCAAAGAGGGACAAGAGGGACAAGAGGCAGACCAGATACAAGAAGATAAACAATAGGTAGAAGTGGTAGGCGAGGTAGAAGAGGTAGAATATGTAAAGAGGGTGGAAGAGGTAGAAGAGGTAGACGAGGTAGAAGAGGTAGAAGAGGTAGAAGAGGTAGAAGAGCTGGAAGAGCTAGAAGAGGTAGAAGAAGTAGAAGAGGTAGAAGATATAGAGAGATTGAAGAGATAGAAGAGGTAGAAGAGATAGAAGAAGAGATAGAATAGATAGAACAGAGAGAAGAGATAGAAGAGGTACAATAGGTAGAAGAGGTATAAGAGAGACAAGAGGTAGAAGAGGTAGAAGAGATAGAAGAGATAGAAGTGACAGAAGAGATACAAGATATAGAAGAGATAGAACAGCTAGAACAGGTACAAGAGGTAATAGAGGTACAAGAGGTACAGGACGTTGATTGATTGATTGATTAATTGGTGGTTGCTTTACGCCTTGTCGGCAGCATAGGCCATATTCACGGCGAGAAATATTTGTTTTTTGTTCAAACCATCGCTTTTAGATGTAAAGGCAGACAATCAATTATGTGCCAATAGACACTCATTAAATTAGAAAGCTCACAATCATATATTTGTGGTCAGGGGAAACAAATTCCCATAGAAAAAGAAAAGTTTTATTAATAATTGATAGAATCTATTTAGTAAACTATATGAGGTGATACAGTCCAGCAGCCCACAAAAAGGCTAAAATGTTTTCCTGTTTTACCTTAGTAAAAAGGTCATGCATACTGTCTGCAGTGTAGAACTGTTGGCGCAGGGCCAACAAATCAACGCAACTTAGTAAAATGTGTTTGAGTGTCAGCGGGGACTGACACCCAATACATACAGGGGGAGGTTCCCCCTTGAGCAGTAAAGCATGTGTAGGCCACGAGTGGCCAATACGGCAGCGGCTAAGGACCACTTGGTCCCGCCGACCTCCCGCATGAGTCTGTGGTGGCTTTCCCACAGATGGTTCAATTTCTTTAAGTTTATTAATGTTTTCATCCCACTTATGTTGCCATTTGGATTTTATGTGGGTGGCTATAGTGGTTTCAGATCAGAGTGAGGGATCAGACACGGTTCAAGATCACAGTTCAGGGTCTTCTTTGCAGCCCGATCAGCTCGTTTGTTTCCTTTTATGCCGGCATGGCCAGGCACCCAGCAGAGGTGGATGTCATACCCATCTCTGGCCAGTTGCTTCATTTTATAAATGACCGTTGCTAGAATAGGTTGATTCGTTTTCAGTCCAGCAACAGCCAGGAGGCAAGAGAACGAATCACTGTATATAACATAGTTAGTGTGGTTGGATACCTCGATACACTCCAACGCGAGAAGGAGTGCTCGGGCTTCTGCAGTGAAAACCAAGCTCTGATCGGGCAAATGTACACCAAATTTTTCCCGTCGGCAGCAGCTACCCGGCTTTGGTCTTTCGAACCATCAGTGTATATGGAGAGGTGGTCTGCAAACTGGCCTTGAATCTCTGCATGCAGTCCTTGGTACTCCAGTGGATGTGTCCCAGACTTCCTCAGTTCCGTGAGTCAGAGGATAACCGATGGCTTTCTCAACAACCATGGGGGATGTTCTGGGACTTTGGCATCCTCCAACACGTCCAAATCCACTCCCATGGCCCCCAAATTAGGTTTCATTCGGAGCCTCAGTGGCCGGATGTAATTCGTCCTGGCTTCATATCTGGATTCGTCATGTTGCTTGAATAGACAATTGTGTACAGGAGGTACAGGCGGTAGAAGAGGTACAAAGGGTAGAAGATGTATAGAGATGAAATAGGTACAGGAGGTACAAGAGGTAGAATAGGTAGAATAGACAGAGGAGGTAGAAGAGGTAGAAGAGATAAAACAAGTAGAAGAGATGGAACAGTAGAAGAGATAGACGATGGAGACGAGGTAGAAGAGGTAGAAGAAGTGGAAATGCATAGACTAAGTAGAAATAGAAGGTATGGAAGAAGTAGAACGACTAGTACATGTGGCAGAGGTAGAAATAAGCGTGTAGGAAGAGTCGAAGTAGGGGTAGTAGTAATCAAATTGAAAGGGATACCCGAAGGGGTAGAACAATCAGTCCTTCGGGGATACCCAGCAGCTTAGCCGGGTAACAAGCATATACCGGATATGACAGGTAGTGCCAATTAGGTGGAAGCAGAGGCCATGAACGCGATGGTAGACCTGGGCAGGGCGGCCACCGAGAGGGCTCGTTAAGCGGACAGCAGGCGGTAATTACCCATGATTCTGTTCGGCGCGGGAATCTAATGGTTGCCTAGATACCGGGGCGCGGCGCCCAGCACGCGTCCACTCAGTGCGCCCCTGAGGCGTAGATCTCACACAGAGCAGGCCCTGATTACGCAGCTCACATTAAATGCCGCCGCCGCTCAGTGCCCGTGGCGCCTTCTATCACCATTGGGTGAAGCCGCGTCTGTGGTAATCGAGGGCGCGGATTTAGGAGTTATCACGTGGCCTCGTCTTGGATTAAATATAGCATTTGTTCCGCTCTTGTCCCCGCTTCAGCATACAAAGCGGATGTTGGTTATCGGGTACCATGAATTATGTATGTTATTTAACACACACACACACTCCTTCACACACACACACACACATACACTCGTCACACACACAGTCACACACACACACCCTGAAGGGTGGGACCTTATAACGAAAGCTTCGGAATAAATCAAATCGAACCAATACTCTCAATACATGTTTTTATGTTGCTGCGGTGTAATGCATTAGTTCTCTAACGAGTATAATTATTATTACAACAATAATATAAGACGATACATGTATTGGTCCAGTTCGGAGAAGTGATCACGTTCTTTTTGAACCTTTACAATCATGGGGAACATATTGTGTCCTGTTGACGCTGATAAGTTTGAAAAGTGTGCCTGTTATGCATGTCTAGAAACTGTGTAAAAAAAACCCACAATATACCTTATAAGTAACTTTGCAGCGAATGGTAGTATTGCGAGATGTACATAATCGCAGCACTGTAATGCTTAGTCAACGGTTCCTGCCATCGATGGATATATATAATATTCATGAATATACATGCAAGCAATATTATTATGCATGCGCATAGATACATGTATTTGGACATGAGGATTCCTTCATTACCATAAACTGCTAGGTGAACAGCTGGCATATCCTATAGCTGATTACATCAAATATATGAAACCCCTTGACACAGCTATACTTTAGGTAATGCACAGCTAGAGCGCTTAGGGAACTCGAAAATAAAGCACTTCGACAATGACAAACTGGAACATTTAGGCAATATGCAACTAAATTATGTAGGATATGTACAACTAGGCCACTCTAAAGGCCCGGTCACATACACATTAGTGAACGTAGTTGAACGTAGTGGAGGCTAACGTAGTTGAACGTAGTTGAACGTAGTTGAACGTAGTTGAAGATAGTTGAACGTAGTTGAATATAGTTGAACATAGTTGAACATAGTTGAATGTAGTTGAACCTACCAGCATCCATACTTCTCCGTGATGAGAATGTGATAAGAATGTGTATGGGCCGTGAGTTCCGATTTAAGCTTTGGACATGTTCAAAAGAGAGGTATGTTTGAGGCAGACATAGCCTCTATGATGATAACATACTCTAGCATACTCTAGCATATTCTAGCATATACTAGCATACTTATTACAGTATTCTAACATACTCTAGCATATTCCAGTGTACCCTAGCATACTTTGACCCACACACAACTTGGTCATTCTGCCATGGTCACATAGCCGTTACTGGACCAAGTGGAGGGTAACGTAGTTCAACGTAGTTCAACATAGTTCAACATAGTTCAACATAGTTGGACGTACCAGGATCCATACCATAGCATACCGGGATCCGTACCATAACATATTTATACATACTATTAGGTGGGTCATCAACCAACACCTGCCATACCTTAACATAGGTTAAGGTAGTGATAGCATGTTTCACCCACATTAATCTATCCTACATTCAACTACGTTCAACTACGTTTACTAACGTGTATGTGACCAGGGCTTTAGACTATGTTCAGCTAGGCATTTAGATGATCCTTAAATTACTTCCACAAGAACAATTAGATTGTTTAGTGAATGCAGAAGTTAGATCCTTTAGGCCATGATCAATTAGGTCAGGTAGGCAATGCATACTTTGATCATCTCAGCAAGGCTTGACTAGATCACTTAGGACATGCACAATCGAATGAATTACACAAGGCTTATATAAATATTATTTAGTGAACATAACATTATAGTGCGTATGGAGATTACTTAGTGAATATAAAATTAGAGTGTGTATTGAGATCACTTAGTGAACATAACATTAGAGTGCATATAAAGATAAAGTAGTGAACATAACATTAGAGCATTGATGAAAATGGGAAATATTATTCCTAGAGCGGGAATCGAACCAACATCTCTGACATACTGTGCCAGTTTGCTAACCAGCACACCACCTAGGTTCCCTGATATCACCACCCTATCCACATCGACCAGTCTATGCGGCTCTTTGCCTGAGAGGTCAGTACAAACTATTAAACTCACCCCCCTTGAATTGTATGTATTTTAAATGGTATTGTAATGCTTACAATTACATATGCACTGGCAATGCAGTTATATATGCATATACATGGTAGGTTCAACAACCGTGCAGGACACAGTGTCTACAGGATTCAGGTCATAACAACCAGTGCCAAGGGGGGGTGAACATGGGAAATATTGCGCTTAGAGCGGGAATTAAACCCACATTTCTTTCATTCCGGCACAGTATGCTAACCATTTCACCACCTCGGCTCCCTGATGTCACCACCCTATCCACATCTAGTTGTCTGTGTGGCTCTTTGACTGAGAGGTCAGTGCAGACTACTACTGCAATAGTTTGTTCAACGCGGCCAATCGGAGGCACACGGCTAAATGCCCTGCGCCTTCTAGCAGAGATAAGTTGAGATTCAGCGGTGATGGGCTTGGCCATACCAAAGACCCTATAGTACTAAGACAGCTCACTCAGCATGTACTGTGTAATCAAAATGATCAAACCCACCACTTGGTGCGCTGGCTGTTCTCTTGGCTAAACAGTTGCTATATTATATGTATCAATGTATATATGAATGTGAAAGATGTGTGATGATGGCGATGATGACGATGATGCTGATGATGTATTTGTTCATAGCAATTTCATATTGATGTGTATTCATACTTACCTATCTCATGTATAATATAATTGTATGTGCTTACATGTGAAACACCAACCGGAAGCCGGGCTGATCAAATCCACCACAAAGTGGCACTGCAAAATTTACATTACCATGGGTGAGATAGGGAGTGAGCCGTCTTAGTATTATAGGGTCTTTGGTCATACTGAGTCAACAAGTCTCATCCTCATATTATAGGTGGCCTGTTGGAAGGAATCTAGGCAGATTGTTTGTTTGTTAAGTTGTTACCTCTTATTAACTTGGGACTTGGGACTTGGAAACATCGGACTCGGCACTAAATAGGGCAGCGACATCACCAAACACTTACTTATTCATAATTATTATTATTATTATTATTATGTTTTTTTTGGTACATTAGTTGATTAAGCAGGGGAAATTTCAGTCGCAGACAACTGGTCTTCCTCATTCCACTTCTCTATCCTAATAATGCCGAGTTTCTGGCTAGGAAGCGACAAGTATCAATTTTTAAGTCATTGGTTTGACTCGACCAGGATTCGAACCCACGATCCCACGATCTACCAACACGGGTATATTATGTCATTATGATATATTATGACAAGTTATGATGCATTGCTTGAAACCGATTATTTGTTAGTAGTTATTTAGGGACGATCATTGTTTAAAAGTATATGCAGTCAAGGTCTAAAGAGCCAGTGGTCTTAATGTTGGGTGATCAGTCACATAGGCAAGGGCTATTTACATACCTGCGGAGCAATGCAAACACTAGCCGACTACCGTAAATTTCAAGGATGCTGAACATGTTTTATAACCTACATAAATCCATCCTTTCATGTGTGACGTCACAGAACTGGTAATAACAGCCATGGCTTCTTCCATTGCTCTTAGAAGGCGACTTAGTTCTTTTTTTGTGTAAATATTTTTATTCTGCTGAATAAGTATTTTGTAGTGCCAAAGCACTGGTCTTCCAGCCATTTTTCAATTAAGGGTTATTTCCACAAAAGTTACATAGAATTAGGTATCCAATAAGTGTTGAATACACAATTTGCAGCATGTAACACAATGACATTCTCTAACCCAAAGGTTCTGTAGCAATATGGTAACAGTAGTGTCATATACTACGTTAAGGGCGGTTGATGTATGGAACTCCCAACATCTCCCGACCAGCCATTGCAGGGACAAATAGTTTTGCGCATGTCTTGACATGTTCTTGCCAGTGTGAAACCTCTATTTGCTCCCCGAGAGAGTGCCGCTGGTAACTTGCAAAAGCCAGCAGCACTTCAACACTTTTGCAGGCAGCTTTCAGCTTTCATGAGTGTCATATAACTAGATTAATATTAGTCAGATCAATGTGAGTATTTACATGGTATTTAGAATATAAGCAGAAGTTATCTTCTGTATTCATCTGGTAAAGTTGTAGTAAGTTTTAATGTAGAGTTCAGGCAAGCGGTATATAATGTCAGTATGTAAATGTCAAATGGAAGCAGCCTATTGTGGTTTAATTAAGCAAGCACTGCAGATGCACGGGCAACCACAGCTAGAGGCCACGTTGGCGGAAGTTAACTGCGGTTACCGGATACCGGATACACCGGAAGTGAGTAGCAGCGCCAGAGGGCTGCGTGAGGATGTTATGATTATGCGCAATTCATTTTTATTTTTTTAATAATGTTTTTATATTACAGGTATCAGGCATGTATGTATATATTGATTGTCTTCCGGTAGGTTTGTATGACTGGGTGTTAGACGGGCATTTCGAGGAGTGGGTGCGTGTGGCGTTCTCTGTGGTGGAGTGGTTAGATTGTCTGACTTTTTTGTAGCTCAGACTCCTAATCTGAGGGTCGGCGGTTCGATTCCCCGTGCCCCCAGCTCTGCCAATTTGGATTTCCACCACTGTGTATAACTTACAGTGTCAACAAAGGTCGGTTGCTCTCATACCATGTCTATGTGGTGTGGGAGGTTAAAAATCCCTTGGGTTGGTAAAAGTGTAGGCTCAGGCTTTCTATCGACCAGCAGTGGAGTGGGGAAGACCAGTCGTCTGTGACTGGGATTTCCCCTGCTTAGGACATCTAATGTACCAACAACAAAAAATGAGAGACAAATAAGTGTTCACACTTCCTGTCTACCATTCGCTATATCGTGTGCAGAACGAAGGAAGCTCTTTACACATGTAATGCGCTAGAAAAAGGGGTCATCACAATGGATTTAAAAGCTCTACTACTGTGAGTGGTAACCCCCTTCTGTTAAAGTGGCATAGTCCGATGGCTTTGGGTTTCTGTACTTTTTTCTGCGATACATATATTAAATTGATTGTTATAATCTACATTACTTTAATGTGAAGTCATTTTTATTTTAAATGGCTAAATTTTGATATATTTGAAGTCCAAATATGCACAATTAATTTTGGCAAGCATGCCAAAACTCTGACATCATAGGCTTCTGCAGCATCAGGTTCTACTAAACTGCCTCAGGATAATGTGACGGAGGTGATGGTGTTGGTGTTGCTGGCCTGGTCACCCAATGGGGCAGCACTATAAAGTTACCAAGATTGTGCACTGTCGCAAGTCGGTACCAATCCTGATATGACCTTAGATGTTGCCAGGACATCATCATCACCACCATCATCATCACCATGCTGCCGGTTGCAATGCGACAAAGACTGCTTTCATTTCTTATGCCGCTGCTCTCCATTTAGCTCTCTGTTGTGAGAGTGATGTCCATGAGTCGGTCTTAATGTCTCTCAGGTTTCTCTTGATAGTATCTTTGAACCGGAGACGAGGGCATCCTCTCTTTCTCTGACCAGAAGACAATTGAGAATAGAGTTTCTTTCTGATCAGTAGACCTTCCGAGTGCCAGGACATAAACCTCCAATAACCAACCAACCAAACTGACTCCTCACGTTGTATTGTCTTAAAGCTCTTATTAGCTGCATAAATGAAGGTTGTTCAACTCCACTTCGGCCTCCTTCTCCTTCCCTTCGCGAATCGACGAGTAGATGGGTGTAGGGACGTTGGGAGGGAGAGGTCAGTTTGCTTGTGTGTTTCTTTCTTTGTGTTCAAATATTGTACTCAGCTGAATAATTCCCATTTTTAAGTCGTGAGATACTCATCGTCCAACCATGGACATACATGCGCAAGCATATCTTAATGACGACCGGACGCGCTGGAAAATCGGTAGAGCGCAGGTTTCCCGAGCGGGAGATCGGGAGTTCGATTCCCGGTCGAGTCAGACTGATGACCAAAATTGATACTTTTTGCCACATAGCCTGGTGCTCAGCATTAATATGATAGGCCAAGGACTCCTTAGCACAGTGTCAGGATAATGTGACTGTGTGGGATATCGGGCCATGGTGCAGGCAGCCTGGTCTCCCAATAGGATAGCACTCTAAAGCCGGCATGAGTGCGCAATGTCACAAGTCAGTACCCGTGCTGATATGACCATAAACAATAACAAACAATCATTCTTAATGATGCGATAGTATAATACATGAAGTAACAATATTTGCAGGCCTTACTAAATTATTACTATTGTTGTGAGGTTTATGAAAGTTGGAAATATTGCACTTAGAGCAGATTTCGAACCGGCAGCTCTTGCACTCCGGGCTAGTGTTCTAACCCTTACACCACCTGCCAGGGCCTGTATGCATGGGGCGGTGGTAGCGCACCAAACCTGTGGGTAGAGGCGATATCTGGGTTAGTGGCGAAAAGTCAGTATGCATGGACCAGCGTTATGCAAACCCCGGGAGTTAAAAGTTGGGTAAGCTAACCCCATTCCGTAGCAGGTATAAGGGTGGTGGTAGGGACTGACTCGGGTCAAATCTCTTGAATGCGATCATATTTAACAGAATTACATATGCAATAAGTGAAATTTCATCAAATTAACCCTAAATTCGAACCGATATTAACGCCACCGCCTTCATAGTGTCGAATCGCCGAATGTAAACTAAACAAATCGCCGCCGCCGCCGCATCGACATCGATATCCATACTATCGAAATCAACAAAACATCGCCGCCGCCGCCACCGCCGCATCGGCGGCAATGTATTAGGCCCAAATCTATTCAATGCTATCATATTTAACAGAATTACATACGCAATAAGTGAAATTTTCTCAAATTAACCCTAAATTCGAACCGATATTAACGCCGCCGCCTTCATAGTGTCGAATCGCCGAATGTACACAAAACAAATCGCCGCCGCATCGACGTCGCTATCCATACTGTCAAAGATCAACAAAACATCGCCGCCGCCGCCGCCGGCCCAAATCTATTCAATGCCATCATATTTAACAGAATTACATACTGTACAAGTGATATTTTAGCAAATTAACGGCAAAAACGAACCGAAAGTAATATTAATATTGTCAAATCGACAAATGTACACAAAACAAATCGCCGCCGTATCGACGTCGCTATCCATACAGTCGAATATCAACAAAACATCGCTGCTGCTAGGGTAGCTAACGCCTCCGCGTTTTGTCTCCATGCATACCCCGTGATCCATTTATCACCCGCGGCGATAGCTACCCCGAACTCGGTCCTTACCACTGGGGCCGATAAATAATTCTTCATGCATACAGGCCCAGGGCCCGTATGCATGGGGCGGTGTTAGCGCGAGGTAAAACTGGGGTTGGACGGGATTTCTAGTTTAGTGGTGAAAAGTCGCTATGTATGGAGCAGTGTTATGGAAACACCGCAAGTTTAAGTTTGGAGAACTGGGCGAGGCGCCTCCCGGCGTGCCCGAGGAGGGGGCCGGCGTGGCCGCGGCGGTCGTCCGGGGTCCCTTCCGCGGTGCTTGATGTGGCGGGGGAGGGCGCGCCCCCGCGGGGGCATGTGCCCGAGGTGCTGGGATGGGCGGTGTGTCATACGCCGTCCGCCGCCTCGGGGCGGGCAGTGGCGTCCCCTCGGGCGCGGCGGTGAGACGGCTGCCGCGCGGTGCTTGAGGTGGCGGGGGAGGGCGCGCCCCCCCCCCCCCCCGCGGGGGCGTGTGAGAGGGCTGCTGGGGGTGCACTGCCCCCGGCAGAGTCGCTCGAGGCGGCGGCGGAGGGCAGGCCCCGCCTGGGGCGCGCGCCCGAGGTGCTGGGGCGGTCGGCGTGGTGCAGGCGGCTTGTGGCGGCGGCGGGGGGGAGGCCCCGCCTGCGGCGCGCGCCCGAGGTGCTGGGGCGGTCGGCGTGGTGTAGGCGGTCGGCGTGGTCCAAGGGGGTTGCCCTCGGGCTCTCCGCAATTCGAGGGCGTCCAGGCGGGCGTAGAGGAGGGCGGTGGTGGCGGTGGCGGCAGTGGTGGAGGCGCGCTGGAGGGCCTCAAGGTCGAGGAGAGCCTTGAGAATCGCACTTGTCTCGGTGCCCGAGGCGGGGTCCGAGGGTGCCGACGGAGACGCCGGGGCCGAGGAGGGTGACGCGCCTCCCGGCGCGCCCGAGGCGGGTCCCGGCGTGGCCAGGGCGGTCGCCTAGGAGCTCTGGCGGCCCGTGCCCTTGCTGTGTCTGGGCATCCTGGAGCGGTCCGAGGGGACGCAGCGGTCCGAGGTGAAGAATTCCAAACTGGAAAAGGCAGAGAGCTGGGAGACGGCAGGAGGGCGAGTGCCTGAGGGAGGCCGGCGGGCGACCTTATAAGGGGAGAGGGACGGGCGACAACAGGTGAGGTGTGAAAGCTGCCGGCCCGGGGGAGGGCGAGAGGTGGCGAGCAGCGGGCGTCGGGTGAGGTGCGAGTGATGCGCGACACGGGGGGCGGGGGAGGTGGCGGCACGCCGCGCCGTCTGCCGAGGTGAGAAAGCAGCGGGACAGCGCGGGGCGGGGGAGGGTCTCTTCCTCTCCTCGCATCAAACGCAATGCTTCGCATTACGACCAAGTTTGGGTAGGCTAACACCACTCCATACTAGGTCTAAGGGTGGTGTTAGGTATCGATTAGGCCCAAATCTATTAAATGCGATCATATTTAACAGAATAACATAATCTAAAAGTGAAATTTGCTCAAATTAACCCCAAAATCGAAGCGATATTAACGCCGCCACTACATCGGTGGCGATATTCATACTGTCGGATATAAACAAAATAAATTGACGCCGCCAGGCTCCACCGCCGCCGCCGCCGCCAACGAATCGGCAGCGAATCGGTGGCGATATTGGCAAATAGCGGCCCAGAAACAATTAAATTTGCTCGAATTAAACCAGAAATCGAACCGATATTAACACCGCCGCCGAATTTTGGTCAAATTAAACCAATAATCAAAGCGATATTAACTCCGCCCCTACCACCATAGCAGCGGCCATATTGTCAAATAGCAGTGCTCACCGGGAATAGGCTCAGAGGGATTTCCCAAATCTATAAATAACTTATATGTTAGCTAACACCAGCACGCTAAATAATTCTTCATGCATATGGCCCTTGGGCTCCCTAATGTATCTACCATATCCACGCCTCCCTGTTCTAAATGACTCCTTGACTAAGAGATTAGTGCAGACTACTACATTATCATACAGCAATTATACTCATGTGTATTCAATTCAATTCTTTATTTCTGACTCAATACATAATTTGTTCCATAGTAGGTAGATATAAAAATAAATGTGAATAACATATAAGTGATAGTATGAATACTACCATACTAACCACTATCAGCATGTTGGTCTACATACAGTAGTTTGTACCAATGCATATGGCAGACGTAAATCTGAGATCACTCTCTTCTATTTTCACAAGTCCCTGTATTATAGCATTTTCTGACTTGTCAAGTCTATTAATAAATTTGAATATTGGATTCCTAATAACAGCATGGCAGGCTGGCACATCAATATTGGCAAACAGCTGACTAGCACCGTGATACCTAGGTAGATGGAGTAATAACCTCATAATGTCATTATATGCTACAATCAGTTTTCTAATGCCATACATTCTATAGTTCCACCAAATCTGGGCAGTGTACTTGGAGGTAGAAAAGAGTTGGCAATGGCATCTGAAGCGGTGTGAAACTACAAATCAATGGTTCCTAACCTGTTATCCACACGCACTGCCAATGCCATTTATAGCGCCTAATTACAATATCCAGCACATTAATCTGGTATCTTCCAGTAAAGGCTAATGACAGCGAAAACAATGCATACATTGCTGCTATCTCCGCTTGTCTGTTTTGATGTTGTGCTGGATTTCCGTCCTAAATGAATTCTGTGTTCCACAAATTACATTTATCTCGGGCAATCAGACGCACAGATCGGCTGCGCTTTGGAATCAGTCTACGGGGAGAGATCCAGTGTCTGGTTCAGAAGCTGGCTGGCACAAATAAATGAAGCAGTCTCGGCACCATCCGGTAGCACTGCGCAGATATAGCTGCTATTGTTGTTGTACTAGTGAACTCCTCTACTCCGCCTATTAAAAGAAGAACCAACTGCTGTTAAATTCTATTTTTAAATACCTAGTACCGTAAAACTGTCCTAACCGACCACCTCCACAGATCGACCACCCCCCACCCCGCTATTTCGATCGCTTAAATTGGGTCCCAATAATACCATTATATTCTAACTCTCTAAACCGACCAGCTCCCTAAATGGACCACCTAAAGTCGATCCCAAGGTCGGTCGATGTAGGGAGGTTTTACTGTAGTTGCTAATCAGCTTGAAGTGTGTGTGTTTAGTGGGGTTTATGTCCTAGCAACATACAACATACAATGTCATATCAGGATGGCTATCGACTTGTGACAGCATGCGCTCATGGCAATGTTGTAGCACTGCCGCACCGGGAGACTAGGCCGCCGGCACCGTGACCCGATATCCCAGTCTGGTCACATTATCCTGATACTAAGTTAACCACTCCTTGCGATATCCGATTAATTTCGAGCACTAGTCGAGGGAGCGACAAGTATCAAATTTTATAGATCATCGGTTTGACTCAGCCTGGAATTCGAAATGTTGACCCTTCGCATGTTAATCATTTGCTCTTACCGATTCTACCAGTGTGAAGACTCCCTGGGACCAGCAGCCGTGGTACTACATATATACCAGGAACATACCCACAGGCTGCTCAGACTACGCCATTTTGTTAGTTATTTAGACACTTTATAATGGGAACATATGAGGTAAAATCGTTGCTGTATTTACAGCATATCTATGTATTGTATAAATGTATGCGAGTATAAACGCGCCGAAGGGAATGTATTATTAGTATCCATTTATTACCGCTTATTAATCGCGATGTATTTGCTTCGTTCCGTCCATCCCGCATCCGGTGGCGCCCCCATCCAGCCCAGTCCTCGCTATGGGCGGGCAAATTGTCATTCTCGCCCGAATACATATATAACATATCACTGCTGGCACTGGATAAATTCAATGGTACATAACAAATATATATATATATATATATATTAAAATAATTGAGACCATTTGTTATTCCTATTCAAATAATAGCTTACATAACATGGCTGCAGCAGTCACATAGCAGCTACATACATGGGTAGAATCCATGGTATTTACACTTATCTCGGGAATATTGCTATGCAATCCTACACTCTCCTTGGACAATCCAACATGGTGTGATATTTCCTTCTAAGATACGCCTATTTGTCGAAGCCTACACACTATGGCACACAAAACGCGGACGGGCGAGCGGAGATGGCGGCTTGATTGGCAGAGTCTGGGCGCATGCACGCTGTATTAACAATTCATACATCAATTTGACATACTAAGCATAGGCAATATGAGGCCACGCACTTATGCCAGGTACACACCTACCGTTCATCCGCACCCACCTACCGTTTACAAACTAAAACTGCCCAAAAGTCGGTAGGTGTGCACTCCCCTAGCACACCTACCGATTGCGATTCGCGACTAAAAACTCAGTTTTAGGGCTAAAACGGGCCGATTACGATTGCGATTCGCGATTCGAAAAATGAATCGGCCCGTTTTCAGTTGTAAGCGGGTCGGGTCGAGTCGCGAGTTTTAGTGCGTGAATCGTAAACGGTAGGTGTGTACTTGGCATTAGAGGCTTCCTGGATTGGTTGGTTGTTGGAGTTTTACGTCCTGGCAACAACAAACGTCATCTGAGGACTGGTACCGACTTGTGACAGTGTGCACTTATGGCGACTTTACATAATAGTACTGCCCCACTGGGAAATCAGGCCGCCATCTCCATGGCCAATATCCCCCATAGTCACATTATCCTGACACTGCTAACCAGCTAACCAGTCCATGCTCTATCCTATCAATGCAGAGTGCTAAGCTAGGAAGGGACAAGTATCAATTTCATAACCATTGGTTTGACTCGACCAGGAACCGAACTCCCGACACGAGGCCCACGCTCTACCGACTCAATGAATGCCTGTAGAGAGCTAACTCTCCGCAGCTGAGGTTTGTTCTGAGTGCTGTCTAATCTCGCCGAGCTAGTTAATGGTCAACAGTAGACAATTTCCACCGCCACCTTACCATCTACCGGCAATGGCGAGAACTAATGTAATGGGAGGTTGGTTGGTTGTTGGAGTTCTACGTCCTGGCAACATCTAAGTTCACAGCAACATGCGTACCGATTTGTGACTTTGCGCCCTCATGGCGATTTAATAGTGCTGCCCATTGGGAGACCAGGCCACCAGCACCATGACCTGATATCCAACTCAGTAACATTATCCTGACATTGAGTGTCCGTTGAGTCGACCCTCCGTCTTCCGTCTTGGTAGATCGTGGGATTCAAACCCACGGATTCGAACCTTGGTCGAGTCAAACCACTGACTTAAAAATGTATACTTGTCACTTCCTATCCTGGCATTCGGCTTTATTATGATAGGTCAAGGATTGGTTAGCTCGGTGTCAGGATAATGTGACTGAGTTGGATATCGAGTCATGGTGCTGGCGGCCTGGTCTCCCAGTGGGGCAGCACTATAAGTTACCATAACTTAAATGTTACCAGGATGTAAAACCTCCAACAACCAACCAACCAATCGCATGAGTGCATATCTTTCTAGCAAAGCGTGTCTAGGCCCGGACATAGTTAATGGCGGGAGCTGAGCGGTGTCTGGCCGGGGTGATGGTGGAGGTGGGGGTGCCCCCTGTCGGAGGCTGGTGGGAGAGGCGTGAGGCGACGCTGTGCTGGCACAATGGGCGTCGACTCAATTACACGAAGCTGCCGATAAAGCTGTCTGCTGCCCATCAGCGCCGGCCGATATTGTATGCATATCCGGCTGGGCGGGCGGGGCGGGTGGGGGTCTGGGAGGGGGGAGCGGGGTGGGGAGGTGGCGGGGTGGGATGACGTGGGGTAAGGTAGGATGGCGCGGGGCTGACATCATCTGGGCTGGTCTGGGCTGGTCTAGCCTGGCCTGGGCTGGATTTGGCTGGTCTAGGTTGAGCTTGGCTAGGTTTGGATGGGCTTGGCTGGTCTTGGCTAGGTTTGGCTGGGCTGTAATGGGATGGGCTGGGCTTGGCTGGGCTTGGCTGGGCTTGGCTGGGCTTGGCTGGGCTTGGCTGGGCTTGGCTGGGCTTGGCATGGATGGGAGTGAGCTGTGCTGGGCTGGGCTGGGTTTGTCCGGGCTGGGATGGGTTTGGCTGGGATGGGCTGGGTTTGGTGTGGCTGCGTTTGGCTGGGCTGGGTTTGGCTGAGTTCGCCTGCGGAGAGTGAGGCAGGACTGGGAGGCGCGAGATTTGGCGGAGTTGGGAGATGGAGCGGGGATGCCAGGGTTTCGCTGGGTTGGAAGGAGGGGCATGTCGGAGTGGTTGTGGAAGGGTGAGGCGGGGTATGAGTCCCGGGCTTGTGCTGGGGTAGTGATGCGGATCGGGGCTGGATTAGTGGAAAGTGGGATGCATCTACTAGTGCCTGGTTGGGTCTGGGTGGGAGGGTGGGAGGGTGGGAGGGTGGGTCGTGGGAGGAGGTGTGGAGATGGACTAAGAGGCATGCCGCGGCTGGGGCGGTACGTTTGCGGGGTAGGGGCGGGGCGGGGACGGGGCGGGGGCGGGGCGGAGGGAGCCCTGGGAATACAGATGAAGGTGTGGGCGAGTGGCAGGGCTCCCGGCCCTGGGCAGCCTTACTCACGCATTCACGGAACACATGTGTCAATTGGAACCGATAGCTGTGTTCATTAGTCCGACGAAGAAATTGTCACTACCGATGATGTAGTCATGTAGAAGTAAGTCCATGTGGGCCATTACCTGATAGTATAAAGAAAAATACTCTGGTGCGAATGACACTGGTCAACATCTGGTTGAGAATAGGTGGTCTGAGATGGCGCCACCAGTACCATGTTGCGTCTTGCGGAGTATAAGAATGATCATAATAATAATAAATAATATTCCTTTCCATATCTTTATACTCGAACAATAAGTTATACATCATATATATATATACCATATCACTTCCTATTTGTCCTACCCGCAGTACCCGCGTGTTTTATTAGCTGAAAACGAGGCGTCAAGCTACTATTTCATGAAAGTCACATTCCTCAGAAAACAGTCCTCCAGTGTGTGCGGTGCGACGGGGTCCATCCATTTACATTACCCCGACAGATGGTTGGGGGGGGGGGCTCCAAAGTTTGTGTGTTTGTTGTTGTTTTGCATCCTAGCAACATCTAAGGTCATATCAGTACGGGTATCGACTTGTGACAGTGCGCACACATGGCTACTTTATAGTGCTGCCCCACTGGAAGACCAGGTCACCAGCACCATGACCTGATATCCCACTCAGTCACATTATCCTGACACTGAGCCAACCAGTCCTTGCCCTATCCTAATAATGCCGAGTGCCAGGCTAGGAAGCAACAAGTATCAATTTTTAAGTCATTGGTTTGACTTGACCAGGGTTCGAACCCAGGACCCAACGATCTACCAACACGGGAGAGGGGGGACTCCAGAAGGGGATTATGGAAGAATACTGTGACAAATATTATATGTTCCCCTAGCATTTATACTTGCATAATGAGTTATACTTCACATATAGAGCACTGCCTTCAACTCATTAGGCAATTCCGTCTGGTGTCCAGGCACACTTAGTCACCCCCGATCACGCCTCACCACATAACGTGACTCGCATTCAAAGCCAGAGGTACCAGATTGGTCCGTGAAATGCGATAATTGTTGCTGATTAGCAGTGGGAGGAGATGTTTACACATTCTAAACCACCCTCCCTCAGGACTCTCGACCCATGAGCCTAAACTAACCTATCAGTGAGCTCCGCCGAGGCGCCCCCTGTCGCCGCCTCCCAGAACTCCCCACCCACTCTGCCGCTGCTGACAACAGCACTTCTCCTCCAGCAGTCAAGCAGTTTGCACGACTTTTCCACCCACCCAAGTTGAGATGCAGACCCGCTTGTGTTCCTGATTATTAATTAGTTACCCGCTGTAACATCTTCACGCTCGATTTCAAGGGCTTGAAGGCCCTTCCTTTCACTTAGAAGTTATGGCCTCCATTCCACTTCAGTCACTTCCCAACTTCAAGCAAAGTCAATGACGCATATAATTGATTGATTGAGTGGTGGTAGCTTTAAGCCGTGTCAGCAGCATAGGCCATATTCACTACGACTGACACATATATAGCCAAATATATTGACCAGACGAGATGGCGGAATGAGTTGAGCGTTCCGTCTTGGTAGATCGTGGGATTCGAACCCATGGGGTCGAATCCTGGTTGAGTCATACCAATTACTCTAAAATTGATACTTGTCACTTCCTATCCAGGCGCTCAGCATTATTACGATAGCGCAAGCACTGGTTGGCTCGGTGTCAGGATAATGTGACTGAGTGGAACATCAGGTCATGGTGCTGACAGCCTGGTCTCCTAGTGGGGCAGCACTATAAAGTCACCATGACTATGCACTGTCACAAGTCAGCGCTCATCCTGATATGACCCTATATGTTGTCAGGACGTAAACCTCCAAAAACCAACCATATAACTTTATTACCTGCCAGTCTCAATACAGCAATTGTCTTTTGGAATACTGCAATCAAATAAGAACATCATACTTGTGAAAGTAAGACGTCACAACACTTTGACTATGGTTAACCAGTGACTTTATTACGCATTCCAGGGCACTACAAGCCGGTTCCCACGCTCTGATCACGTGATCAATGACGTATTTCCTTTGTTCTACACGTGCCTGGAAATCTACTACGCACATATACATATTACAATACATAGAGCGGGTCTTAATCACACCTATATGTCATTCCGTGATGAAGCTTCTACTCTATAGCCTACGCAGGCTCGCGCGTGCTGTTCACCTACCGATATCCACCAGTTTGGGTGTGGACATTATCGTTGCATTGGGAGATGTTTGTAATTGCCTGCACGATCCGCTATGAATTAACTCAATCACACCTAATCGCGTCTAATCATCACAAGTCACATGTGGCCACACCCTTCCATACCCGATCCCATCCAATTACACCTAACCAGACACCGACCACTTCCAACCAGTCACACCTCATTCCCTGTCGCATCCAATCGCACCTAATGATCTCCACTGGTGGCCACTTCATTGACTCATATCTGCACCAACACCCCCTCCCCCTACACAGAGACACGCAAACACACATACACACACGCACACCTTCCATCCCACCTACTTTCCGCAAGTGCTCACGTCTCAGGCTAGTATCAGTGCGACCACCTGTCTGCCCAGTCTGGCGCCAGTCCAATGTCCTCCATGGTTTCTTTGTATGACTTATTTTGTAAATATAGTTTATTCATTTAATAAAGTCTTCGGTCAGCGCTGTGCCACTGGTCTTCCAGCCACGTGACAATACATTTATTTACAATACGTGAGGTATAAACCTATTATGCAAATATTATTCATGTATGTAATTATCCTGTCTTCTCTTATTACTGTTTTTACCTACTTCCACTCGTGTAAACCCCTTGTTGATATGTTCTTCTGTAGTTGGGGTCCTGGAGGTGGGGATGCAGCCTGGAGAGTTGGAGGTCTGCCTGCAATCAGAGCCCCCGCTTCTCCTCCTGCCCTCCAGGGGGTGCTTCACCCCCCTACTACCGGCCCACTTCGCCTCCGATTTTGCTCAATAAAAATGTAACGGTAGGTCTTTAGCAGAGTCTTATGCTCGATCCATTAACCCTGTCATATTCTCATCTTTCTTATGGAAGGAATTAATAATATGTGTATGTAGTTTGATATTGTCATCAGCAGCCAGCTTACGTATGCTGAAAAACAATTTCTTTTTTTTTTTAGGCTGTATTTATACTGTCCATAGCATATAAGCCCGGGTAGCCGGCTTGGTTTCAATGCTGGCCAGTTGTAGTGTTGGTGTTATCTTACCACACAGTAGATGCTGATAAGGTATTTGATTGCCTGCATTTCAGTAGCAGATAGATAATTGGTATTTTAGCTTACTTTAGCGTACTTGTGGTATGTGGGTAATGCAGTACCTCCGATACCTTAGGTCCTAAAATACCTCAGGGAGTTTGATGCCCCTGCCTTCCAAAGTTGTATACCACTGCCTTGTGGTACAAGTTCTGGTTCTTGATAGAATCAAAGGCTAAGGGAGCAAACCCTAACAGAAAACCATGCTTCCATGGCAGCATTAAGGGCGGTGATGAATGGAACTCCCAACATCTCCCGACCAGTCACTGCAGGGACAAATAGTTTGTGCCTGTCTTGACATGGTCTTGCCAGTGTGAGACCTCTATTTGCTCCCTGAGAGACTGCTGCTAGTAACTTGCAAAAGCCAGCAGCACTTCAACACTTTGCAAGCAGCTTTTATGAAATGTACAATCAGACAAAGCAGCAGTTAAGTAATGAAGGCGGTCTTTGTCACATTGCGACTGACAGCATGAAGATGATGATGAGCGTACTTTAGCGTACTTTAGCGTGCTCTAGCATGTTCTAGCATGCTCTAGGGTGCTCTAGCGTACTTGGACGAAGCCCTGGTCACATAGCCGTTAGTGGACGTAGGTCAATGTAATTGAGGTTGGACTCCAGAAGGGGATTATTAAAGTCACGCGTGCTGTCCACCTACCCATAGCCACCAGTTTGGGTGTGGACATTATCGTTGCATTGGGAGGTGTGTGTAATTGCCTGCACGATCCGTCATGTGTTTGAATTACAAACAAAATTAGTTTTAGCACGCACGCCAAAGCTCTGACACAATAGACTTCTGCAGAAACAGGTTCTATTAAATGGCCTCACTATTCCTTTCTGCGTAGCACCACATGTTCAATAAGTGCACAAGTATCTAGATTAGATTTCTACAATCAAAGTGAGATAATTGTTGTGGTTTTGAAAAATTGATGTTTTCATCGGGCTATGCAGCTTTAAGTTTATTTAGCTGTCTACGGGACAAACGTCTTTAGATATGAGTATCCAGATCCTTGTCTGACGATTCTGGAGTGAAATCATTCTTTGAATGGTCCCAGAAAATTAACCTCAGAGCCACTTCATAATTATATGCAATATCATGAACCCTCCCAAATCTATTAACTCTTCCTTTAAGCGATATCACACTTGAAGCCTCGACAGCTTATACCTCCGATTAGTTTGGTTTGGCTGTTGCAGTTTTACGTCCTGGCAACATATAAGGTCATATCAGGACGGGTACTGACTTGTGACAGTGCACACTCATGCCAATTTTATAGTGCTGCCCCACTGAGCGAGGCCACCAGGACCAGGACCTAATATCCCACTCAGTCACATTATCCTGACACTGAGCCAACCAGTTCTTGCCCTATCCTAATAATGCCAAGCACCTGGCTAGGAAGCGACAAGTATACATTTTTAAGTCATTGGTTTGTTGCGACCAGGATTATAATATACCTTTGGATTTGAATCCCACAATCTACAAAAACAGGTGACACAAGCTCAACCAAAGACCCTATAATACTAAGACGGCTCTCTCAGCCTGTACTGTGTAATCAAAATGATCAAACCCACCCCACCACTTGGTGTGCTGGATGTTCTCTTGCTTAAACAGGTGCTATATTATATGTATAAATGTATATATGAATGTGAACCGTCCTGATATCACCTTAGATGTTGCTAGGACGTAAAACAACAACAAACAAACATATGAATGGTGATGATGGCAATGCTGATGATGATGCTGATGATGATATGTATTTGTTCATAGCAATTTCATATCTTACCTATCTCATGTATAATATAATTGTATGTGTTTACATGTGAAACACCAACCAGTAACCGGGCTGATCAAACCCACCACCAGGTGGCACTGCAAAATTTACATTACCATGGGGGAGATAGGGAGTGATCCGTCTTAGTATTATAGGTTCTTTGTTGTCTAAATCTTGCCTACATGTGCCCGACATAATGTTCCGCCTGCTCCTGTGGACATCCCTATTTAAGCTGTCGAATCATACACCCCGCTTAAGCCTTGCTTAACGCTAGCCTCTTAAAGGATCTGCCTGTCTCACCCATATATTACTTTTCATGCTTAGCTTCACCCGAGCCGATTACGCATGATTTGCTGCGATTTAAGTTCCTGAGAGTGCCGATCGGGCTGCAGATTTGGGACAACCCGACATTAAAGGGTGCATGGGAAGGAATGATTGATTGCCTCGCGCATCTACAGAGCAAAGTAACTTCAAAGTAACCAGTAAAATGTTCCGCCTTTGATGTGCCGAATATACTAAACACTGCTGACAGATTGTGCCAGGATCGATCTTTATTTAACCGACTCTAACCTGTTGTACAAAAGAAGACTGTCAATTAATTAAGCCTCCTAGTCATCTTCAGCAAAATTGAAGGTATGTATATGGCTTTATATAGAACAGATTTACACTGTTCAGCACCGGGAACCAGGTAAAGCCGCTGGCTTCCTGCGCAGAAGGTAGTGGGTTCAAAAGCTCGCCAAGTCAAAACAATAACTTACTAAATTGATGCTTGTCACTACCAAGCCTGGTGCTCTGTATTAATAGGATAGGGGGGTGCCAGCATAATTAGGAAACACAGACACAACAAATATAGTTATGGCATCTTTAATTAAGGTAAAGTTAAACATCAGGTTATACAATGTCAGCTCACAAATGCTTAAGAACGAGGCTAGAGATGCTATGACCCTACTTTCCACTATCACATGTGGGGTGGGTGGGAGGCCAGGTTAGGGTGGTTATTGTCTCCTGGCTCCTCTGGTTGTAGAGACCAAAGCCCGGCGGCACGTCGCCTTATATAGCAAAAGTCCACCCGAAAAGTGATGCATCGACAGTTCGAGAGTACTGCGTAATAAGTCATCAAGTCCTGATTACCGAGCAGCTGTGAGGCTGCAAAAGCCCACTAGTCGGCGTTTGAGTTGATTACATAGTTCTAAAGAATTCTGCTAGTCGGCGACACAATAGACGTCCATAGTGCTGGCACACCTTGGTCTGTCTTCGCGATCCTGATTACCTGCAATGCCAAAGCATTACGCACAATATGACTCAGTGGGATATTGGGTCATGGTACCAGCGCCCTGCTCTGCCAGCGCGGCAGCACACTAAAGTTGTCATGAGTGCACACTATCAATATCCGTCATGATGTGACCTTAGAAAGTGCTGGACACAACACTTCACCAACCAAAGTGTTTTGCACTGGCTACATTCCGTGTTGCTACTGCCAGAGAAGCTGTTCTATGAAAAGGGGAACATTACCTCTAGAACGGGTCCAGAACTTACAGTTCTGCCATTCCAGAGCTAACATCGCAACCATGTAGTCCATCTCAGGTTCCCTCACGCAATCTACCTACCTATATCTACTTGTGCATGTAGACCAGACGGGATGGCCGAATGAGTTAGAGCGCCTGTCTCCCGTGCTGGTAGATCGTGGGGTCGTGGGTTCGAACCCATGTCGAGTAAAACCAATGACTTAACAATTGATACTTCTCGCTTCCTAGCCAGGCGCTCTGCATTAATAGGATCTCTGACTGAAACTCTCCCAACTCAGCCTCTCTCCGCTCCCTGTATACTTTTCTAATCCTCACTCTCTTTGATCTTCATCAATTAATTAACTCTCATCTTCTCTTCACTCTACCTTATCCCCTGATTAACTCACTCGCACTCTCTCCACTCGGTACCTCATCACCCTACTCAACTCTCTCACTCAGTCATCTTTCTGCACACTCTCCTAATTAACACTCTCATTCTCTTTGAACCCTGTTTCACCCATCATTTACCTTTCGTTTTCTCTGTTCCTTATCTCCTCTCCCACTCAACTGTCTCGCTATCTCCGCTCCCTCCCTCATACTCTCATTAGCTCTCTCGCAACCTTCCCTCTCCCATGATTAACTCTCTTGCAACTCCTCCCTTTCTTCCTTGGTCTCCCACTCAAAAACTGTCCCACTCCCACTCTCTACCTCATTCCTTAGTTAACTCAGGCACACTCTCTGCCCCCTCAGCTAGCTTTGCCTTCACTTCCTGCCTGCTTGACCCACTAGGTGGCGCTGTGAGTAAGAAGTACACATCAACCTATTGCCTAGTATTACCCTTTCTCCACACGCAACGCTGCCCTAGTGCCTTCCAGGCGTGCCCCTAACTACACAGATTGCTGCCGACTTGTCAGGCGATGCCAGCGGAGTCTTTCTCAATGTGCTGCCAACTGGAGTGAGCAGCATGGTTCTTCCCAAAAGCGGCGATCCGCATCTAGCCACAGATGGAATGCTACATTGGGCCGACGCCAGAATGTTGGGGTGTCTAATTGGCCAGAACGTTGCTGTCGGGCCGCGACTTGGTCACTTTGTCACTGCTTGGCGGATCGTGCAGTTTGGTTGACGTCCAGCATTGCCTACCGATTCAAACGAATGACACATAAAACTGGTGCTTCTCGCTACCTGGTGCTTGGCATTACTAGCTTAGTGTAAAATATTCCGATAATGATGCATTGGTGAGGGAATGCGAATGTTCTATTTGTGAAACGGGTATATAGGGTCAAGTGCCTCGATGTTTATGTAGTTGCTGGTGGTGCTTGATTCATTGGTAAATAGACGTTGTGGTGCTAGTAAGATAGTGTGTAAGGGAGACCCTACCCACTACCCCCTCCCACCTCTGCTAGTCAGGGATCACCACACACTCAGCTCAGGTCAGGTGGTGGCCTAGGGAGCCACACCACATGGTGGTGGTGGGTAGATCACTGTAACCATGAGGACTGGAAATGCTTGATTCTCATTGGGAGAATGTAGTCAGGTGATAGACTATACTGGATCCATGTACCATGTACATAATAAACCTGAGGGCTTGGCTCTCTCTCTTCTTTCACTCTTTATGCTCTTCCTTTCTCTTTGCCTGTATCGATTTCACTATAGCCTGCCTACACAACCACAGATTCAAGCCGTGGACTTTACATTATTGGCGACCATGACAGCTATTAGCACTACGTGGTGGATAACTGTACAGACTGGTACAATACTTTACATTATTGTTGACCACAACGGTTATTGACACTATACGGTTAGTAGTACTAAGGACAATATGACAACGTTATAGACTGGTGCTTTATTCAATATACTGATGACCAGGACTGTTATTTTGACTATAGTTAGACTACAACGTATTTAATATAATTTCTATTCAAAATTGACATTGAATGCATTTTGGTAATTTCCGATACAAGGAGTAGTGACTGTGGTAGTTACTAAGTAGTGTTAATTTAAAAAGAATAAGAACATAATTGACTACGCCTAGTTTGGTGAGTTGTGTAGGTAGTGTTTTTTCTGCTATTTTTATTGTTTCATCTCTTTTCAAGGTTAAATTGATTTGGAATTAGCTTCTCGATGACTTTTCCGACAGAACGCTGCTATTCTTAGAAGGTACATTAGTCTTTGGTAATGGTATTACTGTAAATTGCCATTATTGAAGCCTTGTGTAGCCGGTGGAATATATTTTTTATCGGGACTACTTTCGGTATTTCATTTAACCTTGGGGTGAACGGGGAAGCGTAGTAATACACTACTGAGTCTTTTCACATTTCTTCTGCTTTACAGACAAAAATCTATAGTTGGATTCAATTCTTTCATTTATTTCTACCACCACATACAGCAGCAGCTTGAAAATGCCAGTCACACGCCACAAGGAGGAGCAGTTGCGTGATGAATTTCACCAATGGTTTCAAGGTCAGTGTGATGTGGGGATAAATACAGATGAAACTGATAAGATAGAAGCATGGAGTAAGTTTATGTCGCAAAGTCTTGATTTTATTAGAGAACAGAATGAGGAACGTTTGTCAAATATAAGGGAACATACTGATATAAGGGAGGACAGGGAAGAACGTAGAAAAGCAAGTGAGCTATTGCAGGTAGAGCATCGACAGTGAGAGGTACGTAACAGGTCTTGAAAGGCATACAGAAAGTCTGTACCCCTACTTGACGGGACAGACAGGAGCGTTACACAAGTGGATAATTTAATAGAACGTATTGGGGCTCTAGCTGATGTTTCTGACTTGGATATAATCCATTTTGCATTGTCTAATGCAACTGGTACATTGCATGAAGTTCTGTTCACTGCTTTCCAAGATAAAGGTGCTAAGTCACTGGAGGAAATAAAAGAAGTCATAGCTTTGACTCTACTAACGGCAGATGAACGTAGTCATTTGAAAAGTATTGTAATGTCTATGAAACAAAATGAAGGCGAGAAAGTAGCTGCATACTGCCAGCGGTTCAAAACTGCTGCAGCTAAAGGTTGGAATCTTCCTTCTGCAGTCTTTGGTACTGATACCTTCGAGATACTTCTTTCTAGGTTTCTTGACTCCTTACTGGATGACAATACCATGTGGTATGTAGAGACAAATCATCGTAAATCTCTTGAGGAAGCTTTTGAAATGTGGATACTTAGTGATAGGTCTGTTATTAGGCAGCAAAGACGTGCTAAATCACGTCTGAGTAATTTAGCTATTTGTGATCAAATGGATAGTCTGAATAGTTCTTCTTTAGATTTCTCCAAGTCTTATTCTTCTAATAAGGGAGGTTCTAAATCCTCCAGTTCAGATAGTCAGGTTCTGAAAACCATTCAAGGCGAGATTAAGTCTCTATGAAAATGTGTAGATAACTTGTCGTTAACCAGTCGTCTTTCTGAGCATTCAGCAATTCACACTGTAAGTGCTGTGACACCTTATTGTGTCAATTCTTATGTGCAGGGCATACATCTTGACTCTCCACGTGTAAACCTAGAGCTGCGGGTGGGGTAGACAATGCTTCTAAAATTAGGCACACTTCACTTGCACAGCACACGGCTAAGCATGCGCTGTCAACACAACAGCAGGGAGGCTATGTAAAAGCTTTGCCAGCCTCACGGGTGCAGACGTTGTCAACTAAGACATCTCATGCATATCCACATGCGTGGAAAGGTAATGCTTTTCGGCAGGGAAAATCTAATACACCTTCGACATCGACTAGAACTTGTTACTTATGTAATGAGCCACACATGTTGCGACATTGTCCATACAAACTTAAATTACTTGCTAGTAATGTTAATGTGAGCAGTAGTACACCGTCGGGAAACTAAACAACACTCTTGATGCACGTCCTTCGATTAATCTTGAATTTCTTGGATTTAAATTATCTGGTCTTGTAGGCTCAGGTGCGGCTAAGAGTTTAATACATTTGTCTGCTTTTCAATTTCTGATTGACAAGGACTGGGTAGCACAGTTTCAGGATAATGTGTATGTGTGGGATATTGGGTCATGGTGCTGGCACCCTGATCTCCCAGCGAGGCAGCAGTATAAAGTTGCCATCAGTCCACACTGTCAAAAGTCAGTACCCATCCTGGGTCTTGCTGAGACATAACACAACAATCAACCAACATTCCCCCTGCCCTCTAGGAAGACCGGGATTAGGCTCCTGGATGACTTGTTTCTCTCCACCCCTTCGCAGTGCAACCCGCTCCCCCCATCCCACCACCCACCCCTTTCCTCCTGATGTTTCCAACCACTACCCACCTAAGCCAACTCCCTGTCGCCCTGGGACCGCATTTGGCAGATTATCAGCCTTCAGCGCGGCAACCCGACTGAAAACTCCCCCAAAACAAACAACTCATCAGCCACATACTAAAATTACCATGACAAGACGGGATGGCTGAATGAGTCAGAGCGTCCGTCTCCTGTGATGGTAGACCGTAGAGTTGTGGGTTCAAACCCTGGTCGAGTCAAACCAATGACTTAAAAATTGATACTTATCGCTTCCTAGCCAGGTGCTCGGCATTATTAGGATAGGGCAAGGAGCACTGGAACAATTATCCACGATTGAAATGTCCCCTGCTTAAACTATTGTACACAACAAAAAGTATACGCACATTAACACCCATGTCAGCATATGTAATGAGCCGAGTGGGTAGGCGAAGTGAGTTTGAGTGTGTTGGCGTTTTTATGGTTTTATTTAACAACAAGCATGTAGTAAGGTGTCTAACAACATGGCTTCCTCAAGGGGTGCTTATTTCTAATGGGATGAACCTGAAATCTGAATCCCAGTTTAAATCAATCCGCTCAATGGTGAGGATTATTTGTTGATAATTAAATTGACTCATGGGTGATTCGGGGAGGACACGGTAATAGCTTCACCCCCCTCCTCTCGTTCCCTCCCTTCCCCTCCGCCTCCGCCATAAAAGTATGATACATAGTATAAGTGGAACTATCCACTAAAATAGTAATTGCATACAAATCATGTTCGATAATGAGAGTAGTATGCGTGTTATAAATGAAACTATCGGTTGGAATAGTAATTGCATTCAATTCCAGATTGAAAATAAAGTATCATTCATTTGGTGGATATGTGGTATTGCATAGTTTAATAATATTTCTTTAACTGCTCTAATTTAAAGTGATCGCCAGTAATTTCCATAAGTCATTGCAATAGGCATCATGGACTGACGTATCGGGTTTTGTGTTTTACCCTTGCTGAATTTATTATGAATAATTGAAGAGAAAACAGTGAAATTGCGTGAGGTGTCGGATATATTCTATATATATATATATATATATATACATATATGTGATATATAATTTATTATATGAGTATAAAGGTGCGGAGCATCTATTCTATATGGTTTTATGGTAATTGTATTTAATTGCTTGCTATTTATGATCGACGTATTGTGTATTGTGCTATTTGCTGTGGGCCGGTTCCCACCATACCGGGCTGGCACCACCACCACTTAGGCAGACGCCAGCCAGAGCACGTCACTATAACATGAGCACTGAATTTTAATTTTTAATTTAATTTGTCTAGGTAGGGCTGTTTATTGCTCGGCCAGTGGGTCTTCAGAAGTAAAGGTAGGCTTCCACCGCTCCTCGCCTCTTTTGTGTCTCCTTTAATTCGTAGCCAACTTTATATATATACATTATGGACGTGCTAATACTCTAAATTGAAATCTCAAGCGTTATTTCCAAATCTAGACTCAAACTAAAAAACATATAAATAAAATGCGTTCAGAATTCCCGCTCCAACTCTAAGGAGAACGGGTGCGCCCGCCCAGAGAATTATGCAAATACCAACCCCCAAAAAAGTGTGTTTTTATTTGTGCGAAGAAAGCCCAGCTCCCATCATCTATTCGATCCAATCATCGACGTATGCGTTACGCCTGATCCACGTCGCTTAACGCCCGCAATCTTCCACTTCTTTGGCCACTGCCAGTTCTCTTAGAGAAGTTGCAATGAGCCGTCGGCCAAGGCTGTCTGTCCTAATCGAACACTACTCATCAACTACTTACCCCTTCCCCTCACCCCCCACCCCACCCCTCCACAGAATTCTCAACCTGCCCAGAACCAATCTTCCGGCAACCAGTCGAAGCTCTCCTTTTGCCTATTGACTGGGGTTTGACGCTTTAGAAGCATCTATGGTCACATCAGGATGGGGACCGATGTGTGGCTGTGAGAGCGTGCAGTCCTGGTAGCTTGATAGTGCTGCCGCCCCCTTCTAGACCTCCACTTATACTGACCATCACCTGGCTATGATTTAGAATGTCCAGGCCTAATAGCTGAAAACCATGGTTCTACCCAATTTCAATTTCAAATAACCAAATTTTAAAGTGAGCAGAGTGACAGTTGGCTCACGGTATAGGAGGCGGGGGGAGTAGAGAATGACCCGCTCCGCAGCAAATAACATGGAAGAAGATGGTAGCGGGAAACATTTAAGGGGCTGCCATTATTTATATCCACATAATAGATTATATAGTACATATATATATAATAATATAGTGATGTAATAGGTCAGTCGCTATAGGAAATTGATTGCACATAATGTATTCATACACGGCGATATCTAATTGAATGTTTAAAAACAGTATTTGCTGATTTGCATATCGGAGAAGTAAGAGAATTACTGCGACGAATGTCTTCTAAAATAGGAGGAACACATTAGAAAAAGGATATTCCTGGAGTCACTATTATATAACTTTGAGTCTTGTCAGTTTGGCCATGTGTATATATATATATATATATATATATATATATATGTATTGATGTAAATTGCTTACATACAGGTATACATACAAGTGACATATCTGATCCGAGGTAAGGATTTAAATTGAAGATGTGTTAGAACAATGTATGAAGTATGAAGTATTAAATTTGTTATTTGGCTGAAAGATCTCCCCCTCGGAGAAGCCATACAGTGAGTGACCTCACTGAATGTTAGTGGTTAAGTAAATCTCCACTGTCCACAAGGTGGTTTACAAATAACCACCACAGTGTCCAAAGTCACCTGGTGCTACGCAGTTTAGTGTCCTCATTGATGTACCCACAGGAAGGCTCGTTGTAATAAAAGTAATTGGAGTTTTGCGTCCTGGCAACATCTAAGGTCATATCAGGACGGGTCCCAAAGGATTGTTGCGAAGAGCACCACTGGAGGTAGCGTCAATTGCCCTCCTGAAGTAGGACGTCTCCTGCACATCGGAGTCGGGAGGCGGAGGGGGAGATCCAGGGTCGTCCTATTGCAGAGAGTCAGGCATTTAAGTGACAATACACCAGGTGTGCTGACTACAACCCCAGGGAGATGGCTCCAGGTAGTGTCACTTCTTAACACCAGACAAATTAACAGTGAGCCGTTGGAGGTGCAGAGACACTCACCAGCATGTGTGCACACGCAGTGCTGAGAGATCTGCGATTACTCTATGTCCCCACTAAGCCATCAGTGCCAAAATTGGGTCTTTTTACACCAAAAACTTAATTTTATTGTTTCCTTGTTAGAAAATCGCAAAGATACATTCACTATCGGGCGTGGTGGCCGAAGAGGTAGAGCGCGGGCCTTGCGCGCGGGAGATCATGAGTGCGGTTCCTGGCTGAGTCAAGTATACAATTTATACTTGTCGATTCATATGCTGATGCTCAGCATCAATAGGATAGGACAAGGACTGGTTAGTTCAGTGTCAAGATAATGTGACTGAGTGGGATATCGGTTCATGGTGCCGGGGGCATGATTTCCCCGTGGAACAGCACAATGAGGTTGCCATGAGTGCGCACTGTCACAAAACTAGCAAAGAATAACTTTCACCCTGTAACAACTTACTGAAGTAATACTGCGTATGGTAACCTCAAAGTTATAGCTGACCAAGACAATTAAATTCTATCCTGCAACTAATATCAGCATAATCTTAAATGCACGACTAATGGTAACAGCAAGTCATACACATAGTAGTAATGCCCCAGCACAAGTATAATCAGCAAAGCCATGATATATAGTAAAGTCAACTGGCTATTCTCCAGTCTACATTTACCAAATATAATCCCCATAATATCTGTAAATCCTGCATTATTCATATTATCTCATCATCTCATCCTTAAAAAGTTCATGTCCATCATAGCTGCTAAGGCTGGAATACCAGCGCCTTGGTTCTCCAAAAAGGATGTTATTCAACTGGAATATAACATTTGAAGGAAATAAAAATAGAGTGGTGCTGAGTTACCTGGTAGAATACATTATATGACACTTAGGTGACCCCGTGGTGATGATATCGAGCAGTGCTATAGCTACTGTAGAAACAGCGCTCATAGCCAACAACACCATGACCATGTATGTAATGTCGGAAAATGTTGGTTGGTTGGTTGGTTGTTGGAGTTTTACGTCCTGGCAACATCTAATGTCATATCAGGATGGGTATCGACTTGTGACATGGACAATCTCTAAGAAAATGTACAAACGTTTAGCAGCATTTGAGATGTGGACTTATCGAAGGATGATGAAAATATCATGGACAAAGAAGATCACCAACAAAGAAGTTCTCAGAAAAATTAAAAATAAGAAAAGCTTGTTTGCCACTATACAGACAAAGAAACTTATTTATTTTGGCCACATCATTCGTCAGAGTTCAATATACCGTACATTGTTGGAAGGGAAGGTGAATGGCAGCAGAGGGAGAGGGAGACCAAGAACATCATGGTTTACAAATATTTCACAGTGGACAGGCTTGAATTATTCACAGTCTATCAGAACAGCACAACATCGGGACAAGTGGAGAACCATTGCATCCAACCCTCGACTAGAGGATGGAACTATTGATTGATTGATCGACTTGTGATGGTGTGCACTCATGGCGACTTTATAGTGCTCCCCTAAAGGGACACCAGATTGCCACACTATGACTTGATATCCCACTCAGTCAGATTATCCTGATGCTGAGCCAACCAATCCTTTCCCTATACTAATAATGCCGAGCGCCTAGCTAGGAAGCGACAAGTATCAATGTTTAAATCATTGGTTTGACTTGACCGGGGTTTGAACCCATTGGCTCGAATCCCACGATCTATGGGAGACAGACGCTCAACTCATTCAGCCATCCCATCTTCGATATCGCAGAATGCATTTGGGTCATCGCTGTAACAACAACGGCACAAAACCGTGGCAGCCTAAGACCTGCGCCATAACACCATGATCCAGAAGGCAACTAAGCAAACACCAACTAATTTGATTGCGGCCTTGTGCTTGAGGCGAAAAAGACATAGATAGGCACGACATCTGGAGAACAAAAAGACAAAACAAACCAGGGCAAACTATGGCAAAAACATTAATCATCAGAAAACGTTACTCACCTCCGCCGGTATGTTCGTAACCATGGTGACCGGTCGCTAACAAGGCCCCCATGGTAACCTATGGCAACGGGGGCGGTAACGGGTTTCCGATGTGAACGCGGGAATGGCACGCACCGATTATTCCTATGGTAACGTCTAGTTCCTCGGTACGCCGCTAGGGGAGTGGGGGACGGTATCAGCGTGTCCACAGCCGACGTGACATCGAATCGGACGCCGTGGCAGGTCACGTGACCGCGACGGCGATCACGTGACAGACTACGTGTCTGGTCGTGGTTCCGTAGTGCTGATGTATATCCACGCTAAGCTGATAAGTTGGGGGTTCCGGGGAGGGAGGGACGATTGGAGGGCTCCCTCTAGCGTTAAATGTCCGAGCAAAACCGGTTAGGGGCGCCAGTTCCGGTTAGTGAGAACTGACGAACTGGACCAGGCAGTCACCGCTCCGTATTGGTGATACTATTTGCAGGTTAAAATGTACAATGCAGTATTCACATCTATATATACATTCTCAAAGTGTCTCCAGATATGACCGTGAATAAAATGGTAATCCTGTATGCCCCAGTGAGCCATGTGAAATGAGTAGCCAAGCTTGTATGGCTACATCTATACATTGTAGGATATTTGAAATAACTGCCAGTAGTATATAGTAAGATCGCCCTGCAGCGGGCACTGGTTACCCGGGGTGCCCGCGGCCTGTGGGCGGCCGCCGAGACCACTGCATGTTCCCATTCACACTACAGGGCCGACTTGCCCCAATTCATAACTAGCCCCAATTCATCAAAATAACAACAACTACTAGAACCACCTGCCTCCCGGAATCAGGCACAGCCCGCCGATGGGAGGACAGTCAACAGAAGTTGTTTTGTCTTCTACTTCATACCGCTTTTAACTGCTTGTCTTATGTTTGTTTCTACGTTTGTATCCACTTTCCCTTTTCTTACTATTCACTTCTTCTACACATCTCCATTTGCTCGCAAGTTATTAATAAGAACAGGAGCGGCCCTCCATTTCCGAAGTATCACGTGCGTTGTTTTCTTGCTGACAACAGGCAGCGGTATTTTCTTGTGGCTTGTAGTGGTCTTGTCAAATTCAGTATTGCTTGTGGACAGAGAACCGTCACCTTATCCGAAAATCCCACTCAAATATTGCTCTGTGAGAGTCTCCACTCCACACGTAGTGGGCGTGCATATACGTGGCGAGATATGCATAGAGATGTGTGTATATATAATATATGCTATACAATGTAATATATATATATGATGTGTGAATGTGGTGCGTCACAATCATTGGCATCGCAACAATGAAGGATACTCATTCGTCGGTTCTTCGTACACATCCACATATCACTCGGTAATGGTATTCCACATTATCGTGAGGCCCGGGTGTGGTCATTTCTCTGGCTATAGACAAGCATACACTCCATTCGCAGCAGACGTGAGCATTACACAACTCGGTGATGCTGGCAATTATGGCACAGCGCTGTAGTGCCAGTGGTCACCGGCGTGCGCATGCGCCTACGTCAATAGCAAACATCCCACGAGGTATTAGTATAGTAGCCTAGTTGACATCCAGCCGAGATTTTCGGGAGAGGGGACATGCAAAAGTGCCTCAATTTTCCTCTGATTAAGTGTGTCAACTGAGGTTTGCCGATTTGTTTGCCGTAGGGGCGACCTGCTTCCGGCGGGGTGAGAGTGGGGGGGGGGGGGCGATGGGACTGGTCCATGCCCCCGCAGACAGTGTAATTACAGCAGTGATACCCACTTAAGTCGAACGCGCCACTCAAAACGCCACTTGTCCCGGCCCCCCCTCCCTTCGCTCGTCTAGGTCCCGGCCCCGACGGTCGGGGTGTGGGCGGCGGCAGCGGCGATTGCGACGGCGACGGCGGCGGTGGCAGAAGCAGCGGCGGCGGCAAGGCGGAGGCGGTGGAGTGGCCCCCGCGTTGCAAATCACACCGTCCCGGGCGCGTGTGGTGCCGGGGACGGTCCGCTGGCCGTCGCTCCGTCCTATTGGGCCTCTTGGCGCACACTGCGGCGGCACCGGGGATAACAGCGGAACCAGGAAGTGGGGCGTGCCGGGCCGCGCGTGGACGCAGCCCGGGGCGGGGCGACCGTGTCGCGACGGTGGAAATAGGAGAGGGGGTCAGGGGCGGGCGGGGGTAGAGGGCGGAGCTACCGCTGCTAGTCGCCGGCTACGTGGCCACACCACTCGGGGACGGAGAGCATCTTATATCTGCTTAGCGTTGTGGGTGTGTGTATGTGGGTGTGTGGGTGTTGGTCGGTCGGTATAGGGTGGGTGTGGGGGTAGATGTATTCTCGGGGCACTCACACTCACTCCTCCCGGGGGTACAAACAGCCGGACAACACCCCCCCCCCTACCCGCCGGGGGATGGTGATAGTATCAGTGACACACTGCACCCCGGAAGCATCCACACCCTCCGAGCTGCTCGCCTCGTTGTGGGTTGCTGGAGGGGAGTGGGATGCGGCGGTGCCTCCACCTGTCGGTGAGATTAATACTTGTGAAGGGTCGGGTGGAAACCGACCACGCCCACTTCCTGCAGGTGGGTGCTGCCTGTGCTGTAGGATTGTGCCACCGGCCGCTCGCCTTCAGCGTTGTTTAAACATTCAGACGTGCATGCACACAGCCGACCCTGCCCCACCCCCAACATACACAGACATCGACCTCCCAAGTACCTTGGAATCCAGCACTGTGTGTCGTGTCCTTTTATGTACTGTGAGAAAATATGCATACATAGACACACGTATAGAAATGCTCTATAATCTACCAGGGGAACATACATAAAGAAAGTACTATCCTCAGTTCTTTGTTTACTTATAACCATATTGTAAGACACCTACTAGGCATTACACCAGGGTCTAGTTCTTGCTTTCGTCACGACTGCGCCACCTGCGAGTGATCACAATAGCCTTCATGTCGGCACAGCAAGGTAGGTCTTCTGAACCAGCTCTGTCTTTTTGTGACACTGTTTCCCATGTGTGTGCATGAGGTAGGTATATACCAAATTGTCGCAAATCTGGGACCAAACAAACTAACATAACTAAGGCTAGCCACTAACAGCTATAAGGGGAGAAAGCAACTACCAAATTGAGACTATTGCTGTTCAGTGATGAAAACAAGCTGTGATGCGACTTACTCATTATGAATAGGGTTAACACACCATCACAACAAAAATAAAGACAACAAAAGTATGCATATTCTCAAATAGTACACTATTCTATACAGCGCTTCCCGGTTTTCCATTAGTATTTGAGCCTGTCTCAAAAGCTGCTAGCTCTTCGTTTTTTTGTCCATAGTAACGATTGATACAAAACAGCACAGAAACGGTTAATCTGAAAACACAGGGACATTTGCTTCAAATCAATATGTATTCTATTGGGATTACGAAACACCATGTAAAAAACAAACAAGTTTATCTTGAGCAAATGCATAAGTAGATAGTGTATTGATCGATACTATGGACAACGTTTTGTCCCATATTGCTTACCACCTTTTGAGACTGTCTCATTTACAAGTCACTGTATCTATTCAATGTAGACCTTCATATCTAATATTCCTTAACACACTAATATTCCTTAACACACACACACACATATATATATATATATATATATATATATACACAGAAGTGCCACATGGTCAGTCGCACCGGAGGATTTGTCTTGTTTTAGGTAAGCACAGATCTTCCTTTGCCGGAGAATATATTTACTCATCCCAGTATTATTGTCTTGTGTTCTGTCTGTACCACATCAATTTAAACCGTTGGAACCGTATGTGATCTCTGCGTTCATCCGTGTGTCTGTTTACGGGAAGTACGGGACTGTGGGACGGCCAACATCTGCCTATCACAATACTATATTAACACAACATGAACATGGTCATAAATGCCTTATATACCAAACACACAGCTCTACGAAATAGCCTGATTAAGCAAAGGATGAACACGGACGGAAACAGTTGAGTAAGAGAGTGGAGGGGCGCCAAACGCTGAGGTACACTGGTCCCTCCCTAGTCCTGGACGTCATTGGTGCACCAGCTATAGCGGAGTAGCACATAATCACTACTGCACCCAACGCTGTGCATACTATTTTTCGGTAGGCCGCTGCACAAGTCTGTAATTACTTAATATTCTGTATGTGCGGCACAAATTGATTGAGGAGCGCATATATGTGTATAAGTTGGCAGAACGGGACGTAGCTAAGGCGTTAGTCCAGCTCTGAAGCTGTCGGTCATCCGATCGATCCTTCTCGGTGGACCCATTTGCAAGCATGTTATTTTCAATTTACTGTTTGCATGCAACTAATGAATCTTATCTGTACATCGGCCGAGAAGGTTCTCATGATTTCATCCTTGATTTCATGAATGCCACGACAGCAAATGGATTGTCTGAGCACATGTGATCAGCTCAAGTGAACAGCTCAAATATGTCAGAGCAGGTTACCCGTGAACAGCACAAATACGTCAGAGCAAGTCACATGTGAGTAGGTCACATAGGTCAGAACAGGTCACCTCTGAGCAGAACAAGTAGGTCAGACCAGTTCACATGTGAGCAGCTTAAATAGGCAGGACAGGTCACCTCCCACCAGCTCAAGTAGGTCGGTCCTGGTCACATGTGAGCAGCACAAGTAGGTCAGAGCAGAGGTGACCTTCGACATCCCCTTCACGCCCGTCCCCAAGGTCCCCCTCCCCCCCGCTCCTTTTGCCGCCATCTCGGCGGCAAAAGAAGTCATGCGCAGCCGCTATTCATCAAACCACACACTCCTCCCCTCCCTTCTCTTCCTCCTCTCCCCTCCTCTCCTCCTCCCCTCCTCCCCTCCTCCCCTCGTCCACTTCCCCCTTCTCGTCCCTTCTCTCTCTCTCTTCCTCTGCTTCCGATCCCGCATTCCTCCCACACGCCTCCCTCCTCCCCTCACCCCCTTTTTCCTCTTCCTTTTCTCCTTCACATCCCCCGTATTGTCTCTCCTCCCCTCCTTCTCTTCTCCCCTTCCTCCACATCCCCTCTTTCACTTTCCCCTTCTCCTTTCCTCCCCTTGATCCTCCTCCCTCCTCCCCTCTCTGTCCGTTCCACCCTCCTCTCCGTCTTTCTCCTCCTTACCCTTCCCCCACCTAGCTACCTTTGTCCTCCTTCTCCTCTCCCCCTTCTATTCCTTCCCCATTACCCCCCCCCCCCCGCCCCCTTCCCCCACCCACACCTCTCTAGTTCCACGTTAACGCGCCGGTGCGGTCTGTCATCATTTGCTCGGACCACGTGCCCATTAAACTGCTCATTCGCCGAGCCGCCGCCGAGACACACAGCGGCCTGGCTCACCGCAGGGACGCCCTCTGGAGGGTGTGGCAGGTGACAGTAAGCAGTGCCTGGTGGCTGAAGCTGGAACTGCGTCGCACTTAACTGGCAGTACCCGGTTGTAAAGTCCAATGCTCGAATCTGTGGCTGTGTAGGCAGGCTATAGTGAAATCAATACCGACAAAGAGAAAGGAAGAGTATAAAGTGTAAAGAAGAAGAGAGATTCAAGCCCTCTGGTTGATTATTTATATGGTTACATGGGTTCATTGTAGACTATCACCCCACCCCTTTCCCCCCAGCATTCCTGGGAATGCTGGGAAAGAAGCATTCCTGGCCCTACCAATAGGAATCCAGCATTCCTGGTCACCATGGATACCAGTGGTCTGCCCACGACCACAAGCTGTATGGCCCCCATCACCACCTCCAACCTTGTGGTGATCCCTATCCCAGCCAAGGGGGTAGGCCCTGAGTGCAATCACACCCAGACCTGCCAGCACCACTATGTCTATTTACATCCCACTCAGGCACCACCAACCCATACATATATATATACACACATGCGCCTGGTCACGTACACTGATCAGTATTAGAACATTTGCATTTCCCGCTATGCTGAATATCGGAATATTTTACACGGTGATGAGCCGTGACGCTGTTATCCGCGCCAAGAACGAACGGTACGTGCCCCACTGTGGCGAACCAATCAGAGAACTCTTCTTCTTTCCATTCTTCATGATTAAAAACTAAAGTCCGATCGGTGTTTAGATGACATCACATATTTATTCTCCACCTTTTGTTTTAATCAGGTTTAAAAATAATAATATGTCTGCCACATAAAAGATTACCCGTTTAGCATCCACCCATTTCAATTCTTCCAGGTCGAGTAAGAGGTTTTCATTTAGATTTTAAATTGTGTATGTAGAATGTTGGTGTACAGAAAGAAGAAAACCAGCCATGGTGTTCATGGTCTGAAGGTCATGACAGGAAGGTAGAAAAGCACCATAGCCACTTTCCACCTAGAAATTGAACAAGAAAACATTACAATTACTATACAATCATCAGGATGAAGTTTGTCGGTCATTGCACAATCATTATTTTATGTGGAAAATTATTGTTCTGTGTTTTAATAACATATTTCAGGGGTTTAAAGAAAGAAATAAAAATAATTAAATATTTGGAGGTCGGGGGCATTTCGTAGGTTTGGCGGGGACGCTAAGCAAGTATTGATTTGTATCTGGCCTTAAATTTAGAAATGAGAACGATCACCAGCGCTGGCACAATCCGTCTGCGAGCAACCTCTCCCAAGCAGCGGCACCTTCCTGTTAACGCCACCTCGCGGGGTTTAATAGAACTAATCGGTCATGTGCGCAATTAATCTCCGCCGTATAATATCTGTCGCCTGCATCTCGCAGCAATAATAAGCAATTATAAGGTAATAAGCCCGTGTCTGCTCCGGTTTTGCTTAAAGTTGCATAGTCCGATGGTTTTGAATTTCTGTATTTTTTCTGAGATAAATATATTGGATCTATCACTAGTATCTACTTTACATTAGTTCAAAGTTACTTTTATTTTAAATGGTAAACTTTTGAGATATTTTGAGTGTAAACATGGAAAATTAGTTTTGGCAAGCTTGCCAAAAGGGACAGCATAGACTTCTGCAGTAACAGGTTGTGTTAACTTGACTCAGTATTGCCTTCTGCGCAGAAACAAATGCTTAATAAGTGCATCAATATTTAAATTAGATATGTAAAATCAAATCTAGATAATTGGTTTAGTTTTGAAAATCTGATATTTCATCGGACTATGCAGCTTTAATATGTGGTCGATTAGTCTAACCAGTTGGGACAAAGATGGGAATACACTAGCCGATATTGCGAATTGGCTGTTCAAAGGTTGAATTGAGTGTCTTAACAATCTGCCACTTACAATTTGGCCATTCTTTTGGAACTCTTTGTCAGAGGTTGTTCTAATTCCGCGTTTGCATGGTTTTGTTTGTTGTTTGTATCTTTCACAAAAGAGAAGTTGGGATATTCTGAAGAAAAAGGTAATATAGAGGATTTGCACCACCAGCCCTCCCTCTGCTGCCAGTGGCAAGAACTAATCTTTCGGGTAGAAACAAATTGAACAACATCCTCCGTAGAGCAGGACTTATAGAGGATTTCCACCAACAGCGCTCCATCTGCTGGCAGTGGCAAGAACTAATCTTTCGGGTAGAAACTAATTGAGCATCAGCATCCGTAGAACAGGACTTATAGAGGATTCGAACCGCCAGACCTCCATCTGCCGGAAGTGGCCAGAACTAGTGTGTATAGGTAGAGTAGCTCATTGTGGATGCTCCGCAGAAAAGGTCTAAGATACTGCAGTGCCTCGTTTTGGTGTGCGCCAATTGCCTCAGTGAAAGAATGGTGACTTCAGAAGTCACCAACTTGCCCCAAATCGAATACTCAACTAGTTCTGCCAACAGTCGATTTCAGAATTCCCAAAAGAGTTTCTCTAATACATGTGTACCATTGACTGTGTCTTTGTTTTATTATGTTTCTGTTGCATTTGTTGTTGTTTTGGTAGGCTTATTGTGTGTATGTACATAGCATCGTCTTGACATGTTCTTGCCAGTGTGAGACCTAGATTTGCTCCCTGAGAGAGTGCCGCTAGTAACTTGCAAAAGCCAGCAGCACTTCAACACTTTGCAAGCAGCTTTTATGAAATGTACAACCACACAAAGCAGCGATTAAGTAATGAAAGCAGTCTTTGTCGCATTGCGACTGACAGCATGATGATGATGATGATGACATAGCAACGTCAGGTAGAGCAAGTGATCTCTAACAGCCCAATAACTGCTTATGAAGCCCACAGATCATAGTAGCCATACATGCAGCCATGGACAACTGCTTCTCCAGCTACCAGACACTCCTCCTCTCCCTCGACTCCCCTCCTCCCCTCGTCCACCGTCCGGTCTTTCTCTCTCCTGCTCTGCTCCCTTCTCGCACTCTTCCCTCCCTAAGATACCAGAAGCTAAGCAGCGGAGCCACCACTGCCCCGAATATCCAGTACTTTGTTATATTATGATAATAATATGTATATTGCACATATATATGGATACATATTTGTGAAAATATTCGGCGTTAAGTGAGTAGGACAGTGAGCAGGCGAGCGGTGGCGCCACAGTCGGAGTTGAAGCCTGAGCAGTAGATGAGTAATCCGAGGCTCAAACACCCGACTACCGGTCGGTGGGTGTTAGGATAGTATAGAATTCCGGGTTAATATACTCGTATAATTCGTATACAGCATATATGCACATACATATATATGAGTAGTTATATGAAGATTTCAGCTGCAAAACCCTGTAAATTCCAATCCAAAAGTTGAGATAAACATTGGAATCAAACCTTCAAAAAATGTATTTCTTCTACATTCCTACTTTTTAGTTCATTGCCCCATAATCACGTCACCACAAGAAAAGTGAAAGTAGTGTGAATTAAAATTATTCTCAGGTAAGAATATTTTAATTCAATTTTGTGATTGGCGTTGATATGGTTATATGTGCCTAAACTCTTCATATAAATAAATATATGTGTAGTCAGATCAGTGTACAATGTATGTCATCTAATATGGCTCTACCCCTTTGGCGGAATGGTTTATTATGGGACAGGCAGTGCAATTACCTCTCGGGCTGTAAGCGATCAGATTACAACAACACGAAGCAGGTGGCCAGCACGATAGAGCCGGAGATGTTGAAGACCTATCCCATGCATCAGGGGTGTGTGCTGGTAATTCGAGTCACTTATTGGTTATTGACATCTTCTCATTGTTTCCAGACAAGGGCATGTAATGCTCACGGCCGCCATACACTGCACATAAATCCAGACTTGAGATGTGCTTTAATGCGAAGAAGGAAACTCTCCCGAATCGACTTAGTTTATTTTGTTGGTAAAATAGGATGCAACATCTAAGGTGATTATATCAGGACGGGTACCGACTTGTCATTGTGCGCACTCATGGTGACTTTATATTGCTGCTGCCGTCCTGATATGACCTTATATGTTGCTAGCATGTAAAGCAACAACAAACAAACTTATAGTGCTGCCCCACTGGGAGACCAGGCCGCCAGCACCATGACCTGTTACCCCACCCAGTCACATTATCCTGACACTGAGCCAACCAGTCCTTGCCCTACCCTACTAATGCCTAGCGCCTGGCTATGAACCAATAAGTATAAATTGCGAAGTCATTGGTTTGACTCAACCATTGTTAAAATCTCATCATCTATCAAATCGGGAGACAGATACTCAACTCATTCGGCCATCCGGTCTGGCCTATGTCAATCAACCTATGTTATATAGAATATGTTCCGTATAACATCCGGGTCTTTCCATAGCAATACTGTAATGTCATCATCGACAAAATGGCCTGGTGCAGAGCGGCCTCACCCTACAATACATCCTCCAGCATCCACCTGTCTCTATGGGGGATTACTGTTGATGCAATCAGTCTGGCCTGATCCTATTTACCCCAATCTGCTCTGAGGAGTAATAAGATGACATATGTTGCTGCTACATGATATTCCCTTATTCTCAGCCAGAATTCAGGTGTTTCTGTTACATATGAAAGCATAACACAATACTAAAGGAAAGCATTTTCTAGGGTTCCGTGTTCGAGTCTATGGCTATGTAGGTAGGCCAAGGTGAAAAACAATACAGAAGGAGAGAAAGAGAAAGTGACGCAAAGTAAGAGTGTGAGAAGAGAGAGTCCAAGCCTGTCTGATTTATTATATATGAGAAACAAGCATTCTTGGGGATGCCAACAGGGATCAAGCATTCCTGGTCCCCATTGCTACCAGTGGTCTGTCCACCACCACAAAGCTGTGTGGCTCCTCTGGCCACCGCCAGCCATGAACCTTGACCCTGAGTGTGGCGATCCTACCTAGGAGAAGGGGAGGGGGTTAAGCCTGAGTGCTCCTTAGATGCAGCCCTGCCAGCACCACATATGTCTATTTACATTCCACTCAGGCACCACCAGCACTTACATATATACATACATGCGCTTTGGTCATGTATACCTGTTTCATAATAGAATATTTGCATTCCCCCTAATGTCGAAAATCTGAATATTTTACAATTTGATTACATTTCATCTTATGTATCCAACCAAGTGCTTATTAGGCATTTCTTGCTGCGCAGAAGGAGAGTTAAGCGAATGCAATAGAAGTGGTCAGTGAAGTTGCCACGTTGGAAATTACGCAAACCAGTGATCTGACTAATATTGATCTGGTTATATGACACTACTGTACCATATTGTTATGGAACTTTTGGGTTTCAGAATTTCATTGTGTTACATGATGCAGATTGTCTATTCAACAGGTATTGTACACCTTATTCTATATACCTTTTGTGTAAATAACCCTGAATTGAAAAATGGCTGGAAGACCAGTGCTTCGGCACTGACAAAAGACTTATTCAGTAGAATAAACATGTTTACCCCAAAAAAAATGATCGCGATCTAGCATACCGGTATGCCCACCAACGGTAGATTGAACATTCTCACTTCAAATATGTCAAAAGTTGACCATTCCATTAATAGAAAATACTTCATGCTATTGTAGCGTAGATTATAACCATGTCCCTAATATACTTACTCTATCCAATATGGCCGACACTCAAATCCATCTGATTATGAAACAGTAAGTCAACATTTTAACTGGTGATATTGGTACGACTGGTTTTCCGTGTAGATGAAAGTGACGGACAATATTTAACATGGACATGCTATGGACAGTATAAATACAGCCTCAATAAAAAAACACACACAAAAAACTCCAAAAAACATGAAGTCTTTTTAAAGCTAGGCACCACCAGACGGGATGGCCGAATGAGTGATGTTTTATTGTTGTTGTTTTTGTGTGTTTTAGGAACCACCAGACGGGATGGCCGAATGAATTAGGGCGTCCGTCTCCTGTGTTGATAGATCGTGGGGTCGTGGGTTCGAATCCTGGTCGAGTCAAATGAATGACTAAGAAATTGATATTTGTTGCTTCCTAGCCTGGTGCTCGGCATTATTAGGATAGTGCAAGGACTGGTTGGCTCAGTGACAGGATAATGTGACTGAGTGGGATATCAGGGCATGGTGCTGATGGCCTGGTCTTCCAGTGGGCAGCACTATAAAGTTGCCATGAGTGCATACTGTCACAAGTCGGTACCCATCCTGATATGACCTTAGATGTTGAAGGACGTAAAACAACAACAAACAAACAAACAAAGCTAGGTAGCAAATGCTATACACAGAGCTTTTCTGTCAGGATGAGAAGTTAAATTATTTCCTGATCTCCCACTAAGCTCGCATTAAACTGTAACTGAACTTAAAAATAAAAGTAAATAAATAACATTTGTTTAATGTGGAAACTACGTGTTTACTTAATCAGTTTGTTTGTATTTGCAAATAGCAAGCAATTTTGACTTATTGTATTGGTATTATTTCTTGGCACAAGATTCTTCCTCGTCCAAATATTCTGGAATATCAGATCAGTTTAGTTATAGTGTGCCTATATTGGAGGTACTAAGCCCTACCTGCAAATTGGCACTAGTATCATTAGTATGGGATGATGGGATACCTCCTATGGTACCGGAAATGATCCAGTATGACGTTGTTGGTGGAAGAAGATTCACTGTGTGTTTTGTTTGTTGTTGGACTTTTCCATCCTGCCAACATCTAAGGTCATATCAGAGTGGTTACCGACATTTCACAGTGCGCACTCATGTTGACTTTATAGTGCTGCCCCACTGGGAGACTACCAGCATGGCCCAATTTCACTCTTAGTTCCAATATCCTGATACTGAGCAAACCAGTCCTTGTCATATGCTGTTAATTCCGAGTACCAACAAATAAGTAATTGGTTTGACTCGAATGGGATTCAAACTCCCGACCTTCCGCACAGGAAGGTTGTGCGCTACCGATTCAGCCACCGCTTCCGGTCAAGTGTCAAGGTCATTCCTATCTCGAGCAAGGTGTAGCTGAGGTCAATCGAATTGGTCTATATGTTAATGAATGTGCAGTAACAACCTCCCAAACCTCCCTAACCTCCGAAATAGACACATGACCAGGTACGCGGATCAGCAGGTCAGTCAGAATATCCAGTTATATGTGACAACCTTTAGGCATGCGCATCAAGTAAGCCACTTAAAAAATGGTTAAGGCATTCCCTTAAAGCGGCATAATTCGATGAAAGCAAAACATTTTCTAAACCCAAGGACGTACCTAGATGTGAGCCATTATATCCACATCAGATGGCTGGTTGGTTGTTGGAGATTTATGTCCTGGTAACATCCAAAGTCATATCAGGGCGGGTACCAACTTGTGACAGTGTGCACTCCTGGCAACTTTGTACTGCTGCCCCACTGGGAAAGCATGACCTGATATCCCACTCACTCTCAGTATCCTGACGCTGAGCTAATCAGTCCTTTCCCTATCATATTGATCCTGAGTGCCAGGCTAGGAAGCGGAAAGTATCAACATTAAAGTCATTGGTTTGACTCTCCCGATATGCACGTTAGATACTGAGATACTCATTGAACATGTTTTACAGTAGACTATGATGATATTATAGGGTCGAACACGAGTAAGCAAAGCGTGTGTCCAACATTTCTGTGTGCACACCAACATTATGAATGTGGCAGGGTTTCACTTTTGATACCTTTCAAGTTGATCTTTCAAAATAAAATTACTCCAAGCCAAAATATGTTATATGGGTCAACCTAATATATAGTTGTATATATAAACAAATATGATAGAAGTAGAAAGCCATGCAATTGTGTAAATTTAAGTTAAGGTTGGTTAGTTGTTGGAGTTTTAAGTCCTGCCAACACCTAAGGTCATACATATCAGGACAGGCACCGACTTTTGACAGTGCGCACTCATGGCAACTGTATAGTGCTGACCCACAGGGAGACCAGGCTACCAGCACCATGACCTCATATCCCACTCAGTCACATTATCCTGACCCTGAACCAACCAGTCCTTGTCCTATCATAATAATGCCGAGAGCCAGTCATTGGTTTGACTCGACCACAGTTCGAACCCATATGTTCGAATACCACAATTTCCCAAAGCAGGAGACGGATGCTTAACTTATTAAGCCATCCCGTACTGTCTTTAATATAAGGACCCAAACGTAGAAATGCATATGTTATTGAACTTCTAATGTCCAGGTGTAATACAAACTCAATTAGATGTTGACGACACATAGCGCCGTGTAGACTCCCCCCCCCCCCACCTCCCAACCCACCTTTGCCTCTCCCCTCTCCTTTGTGACCCAACTTACTAACATATCCTCGACACTACCTCCAAGTTTCGTTATTCACCTTATCCTTCCGCTAATAAACATCCGCTGAAGTTTCAGATTTTCAAAGCCAAAACGGGTGTCTGGAATTATTTCTACATCTAACTTCCAAACTGATGTAGGAATTAAGAGCATACTGGGACAGTTTGACAGAAACTGTCACTGTTGAAGTATGTGGTGCCAGAGGTGTTATGTGCTTGCGAAAACTAATTTGACATGTTTGTCCGTCCAATATCTAAAAACTTAAGGATTTAAAATAAAATATACTTCAAACTAAAGTAAGGTAGATAATAGCAATCAATTCAATATATTAATCTCAGAAAAATGGCAGAAAATCTAAATTATCTGACTATTCAACATCAAAAGAAGGTATAACCGTTAACATAGGCTAAGTCTGAGTTAGATCAGGGTAGTCTGTATTGAAATAGCAACAGAGAGTCTAGTCACAGCAGGCATGCCACTCACCAACACAGCTACACTGGTGGATGACGATGCATCACATCATCCTTGCGAGGTGGACCTTTGATGTAGACTGTGGGACAGTGGATTGGCGCAACCAGGCGGACGTGGGGAAACATTAGGTGTGACACAGGTGGCAATGAGCTCATTGCAATACGTGTGTTCTCAGTTACGCTGGTACGTCATAAAGGACGCGCTCTAGGAACCAGCGTACCAGGTCGCAGCTTCAGCTTACACACCGGAAGTTGGGGTTTGGTGTCACGGGAAGAAGTGTTAAAACTTGACTCCATCAGTCTATCTGTATCATCCAGCGATCGCGTTTGCACAGAGTGTAAAAGCATGCATTCAAGTACGTGTCTAGAGACTCTTTTCAAGGGAAAGTTTTGTAATTATTAAAAGAAATCAAAGATATCAATCTTCCTGAATTGGTGAAATTTGGTTTAATAAGTTAAATTAGCTAAACTACTACTTTGTGTGTGCATAAACACCACCTCCTCCCAAACCGTGCGCGGTGGCCGAATCGGTAGGGTGCGGGCATCGCGTGCCGGAAATCGAGAGTTGGGTTCCCGGTCGAGTCAAAGCAATGACTTATAAAATTGATAGGCATACTTATTGATTCCTAGCCTGGTGCTCTGCATTAATAGGATAGGGCAAGGATGGGTTAATTCAGTGTCAGGATAATGTGACTGAGTCGAACATTTGGTCATGGTGTTGGCAGCCTGATTTCCAAGTGGGGCAGCACTATAAAGTCACCATCAGTCAGTGTGCACTGTCACAAGTCGGCATTACCTTAGATATTACCTTAGATGTTTCCAGGACTTAAAAACTCCAACAACAAACCAACTATCTTGCGGCGTATAACCCGAAGCTGTGGCCCGGCATAGTGGGTCACAGCTTGAGTCCTTCATGAGCAACGAGCGGAAAAGGAACACACATATATCTTAGGCGGGTGTCACACAATATTGAGATAAATGGAACGGGATGGCGTCGGGGTAGCAGAGATTTTTTCTTTCTTGAAGATTTATCCTGCCTATGATTGATAAGTCTGAATAGACTTGTTTTCACCATTATACAGTTTATCGATAGAAAGCCCAAGCATGGACTTTACCCAACCCAATGGATTTTTAACCTCCCACACCACATAGACATGGTATGAGAACAACCAGCCTTTGATGACGCTGTAAATTATACACAGCAGTTGAAATCCAAATTGGCAGAGGTGGGGGGGGGGCATGAGGAATCGAACCACCAACCTTCAGATTAGGAGTCAGACCCAGAAAAAAGTCAGACACTCTAACCACTCTGCCACAGCGAACACCATGAGTGGCGAGGAAGACAATTTGATGGGCACATTCAGTGCAGTAGGAAGTTGCCAGATGACGATATTTAGATGTGCTACCATGCTGGAAATTGGAGCAATATTTGCAAAAATATTGGGGTTTTCGGCACTAGGCCTTCTGGGATGCCCATTGAGCGAGACACCACTGAGGTGGTCGCACTCCCTCTCAAGAGCCAGGACTGAAGATCCCGTCACGACAGGGAACTGTGGTTTATTAAATACCCTTTAGTTTGCAGGCGTCAGGAATCTTAATTGGTCAAAGGTGAAATCTTAATTAATTACAAAATTAATAGTTAGAGGCACCTTACTTAGCATATGAAATAACTCAGCATATGAAATATACAAATAAAGTGTGATCCCATTATAGCGCAATCATTGTGATCCAGAGAATGTTGTCACCAAATAACGTAAAGCAGGGTTTGACCTACATCGGGATTCAGTTCACTGAATTACCTTTGAAGTAAAGATTCCCGGGTGCAATGACTCATCGTGCTATATCCAAATTTACATTAACTTAGGACGCATAAAATCGAGCTTTTTTTGCTTTTTTTTTGGTCAAGTATTTATTCATCTGAATATGACATTGATCAGCGCCGGAGCACTGGTCTTCCGGCCATCTTACTATTGGAATTGACATTCTAAATAATCTACTGAACAACAATTCTGTTTCTCTCAGTAGTGCATTCCACTACTTACCGGTTAAATCCAGGTAGGTACTGAAATGGTATATTATAATATGGCGTATTTACCATTCATTCCCTCTATAAGTGGGTTAATATAATATTTATTGCTTAGCATTCATTCTCTAATTGTATATTATAATACGTAGTGCTTCCCATTTGACCTCTTTGTAAATGGTCCCGAGCGCGGTGGGCCAATAGGTAGAGCGCGGGTCTTGCATGCGGGAGATCGGGAGTTTGGTTTCCAGTCGAGTCAAACCGATGACTTATAAAATTGATACTTGTCACTTCCTAGCCTGGCGCATGCCATTAATAGGATAGGCCAAGGAATCGCCATGGGTCGGATCATAGTTCCGGCAGCCTGATTTCACCAGTGGGGCAGTACTATAAGGTTGCCATGAGTGTACACTGTCACAAGTTGGTGCCCATCCTGATATGGCCTTAGATGTCGCCATGACGTAAAACTCCAACAACCAACTCTTTATAAATGGTATATTTTAATATGCAGTGCTTCCCATTCACCCTCTCTATTGATGGTCTCTTTGATAGTCATTGCTTACCATTAGTTTTCTCTATAAATGCATTATTATAATATGTGGTACTTAACGACCATTCTCTCTATTAGTGGTCTATTATAATACATAGATCTTACCACTGATTATCTCAATAGATGATCTATTTGGATGCATAATGTTTGCTATTCATTCTTCTCTGTTTAAAATATATATGCTAGTACTTCATGATTACGACTGATTTCCTCGATATATGGTCTATTATAATGCGTAGTGCTTTTTTTCCCCTTTTGTGTTGGTCCATTAGTTGTTTAAGCAGGGAAAATTTCAGTCATAGACAACTGGGCCTATATATATGAGCCAATTTTTAACCGGACCGGGGTTAAAGGAGGGTGCTGAGTTAGCTAACCCCGGAGTTCTAAATGTTTCACGGGGGATGTATGTGACCAAAGCGCGCTCGGGTTAGCTAATGTTTCAGTTATTTATGGATTTGGGAAATCCCTCTGCGTTTGTAGGCATATATTAGGCTCAAATCTCTTCAATGCGACCATATTTAACAGAATTACATACGCAATAAGTGAAATTTTATCAATTTAACCCTAAATTCGAAGCGTTATTAAGGCTACCGCCGCATTGGCGGTGATATTAATATTTATATTTTCGAATCGACCAACGTAAAGTAAACAAATCGCCGTTGGCGCATCGACGTCGCTTTCCATACTGGTGGCGGCGGCGGTTTGTTTACTGTACGTTCGTCGATTCGAAAATATAACTATTAATATCGCCGCCAATGCGGCGGTAGCCTTAATAACGGTTCGATTTTATGGTTAATTTGAATAAATGTCACTTATTGCATATCTAATTCTGTTAAATATGGTCGCATTCAATAGATTTGGTCATAATCGGTGCCTAACCCCACCTTTAACCCTCCTTTCATATGGGGTTAGTGCAGGCGACTTTAAACTCGCCGAGTTAGTTTAACCCCGACACATACATACGCAGTTTTCGCCGCTAACCCTCCTTTCGCCCCTAACCATGGGTTTGGCTCGCTAACCCCGACTCATGCATATGGCCCCTGGTCTTCCTCATTCCACTGCTGGTCGATAGAAAGCCCGAGCCTACCATTTTACCAACCCAAGGGACTTTTAACCTCCCACACCACATAGATATGGTATGAGAGCAACTGGCCTTTGATGACACTGTAATTTATACACAGCGGTGGAAATCCAAATTTGCAGAGCTGGGAGCACGGGGAATCGAACTGCCGACCCTCAGATTAGGAGTCTGACCTAGAAAAAAGTCAGACACTCTAACCACTCTGCCACATTTTCTGTATAAAAGGTATATTATAATATGTAGTGCTTAGGAATCATCCTCTCTGTAAATGGTCTAATATATACTCTATTATAGTGTTTAGTGCTTACAGGTGAATCTCTTTATGAACGGTCTATTATAATACGTAGTGCTTTCCATTCATTCTCGCTATAAATGAAGGGATATATTTATAGTAAACACTGAACTTATCAGGGTAGTATTTACTTTGCTTCTTCAATCAGGTTGGGGAAACACCTGAAGTGAGAGTCTGTTGGTAGAATCGGTTGAGAATGTGAGAGTGTTCGCCGATAATTCCACAAGGGTAGCATGTATTAACAAAGGGGGATCGGCCAAGTCGACAACTTGTCAACAAGAAACACATCTGAGAATTCGCAGAAATAAGGGGCATTAAATTATCGGTAAAATTCTGCCCAGGAGTGGAGAGGTGGAGGCAGGCAAAGCCTCTAGGGCATTCACAGATGCAGGTGAATGGGAGCTATATAATGACTCACTAACTCTGATCTTCAAACAATTAGGTAAACCACTCATAGATATGTTTGCTAGCAAGAACAACAGTAAACTGAGCATGTACATGTCATGGGAGTTTGAAAAAGAGGCATGGGGCACAGACACACTTTCTATAAGTTGGTCGAATATTAATGGTTATTTCTTCCCACCATGTGCTGTTAAGAGTCCTTGTGAAGATGCAACAGGACAGGGCAACGGGGATCCTGATCGCTCCGATATGGCCAATACAGCCGTGGTTTTCACTGCTAAAACAAGAGAGCGGCTACACACAGGGCATCAGGATCCTGGTGAGGAGAGGCATGCTAAGCCAGGGGGAAAGGAGTTCCCCCAGCAAGACGAAATGATACTGGTGGCAGTACAACCCTAACATACATGTTCAGAGCGATGGGCATGCACACAGACATGACCAGCCCATTGACAGCTTCATGGGCAAAAGTGACACAGAGGCAGTACACTCTAGTGCTCAGAAGATGGACTGCCCTCTGTGCTGACAGAGGGATTGATCCATAGTGCCCAACCCTCCTGGAGGGCATAAACTATCTACAGGAATTGTTCACAGGGGGGGGGGGTGGCACGCACAACAGTAAATATGGTGCGATCCTTATCATCTATGTTTGTCACAGTGGGGGGCAGGCCCCTTGGGAGCACCCACTGGTGACCAAACTATTACGGGGTATTAGCAACTTAAAGCAGCACCTAAATATGAGAGCATATTTCGGATCCGAAAACGCTACTGAATCACATACAGGTGTGGGGGTGCATAGACGAGCTGGACTGCGATACACTAAACAGAACAACCGCATGCCTCTTCATGCTAGCCATGGGCCAGAGGCTGCGGGCACTGAGCTTACTGAAGAGGGCAGACTTCCGATGGGAAGACAGGACAGGGTGTGTACGATATTTTACACTACATGCATGAAATCCAATGATCCGGCCAAGAATCAGTTGGTCCTATACGGTTCAGACAATTTGAGGTGAGACAGCTGTGTGTCTATGAACATCTAAAGTGGTACCTGGCAAAGGAGGAACTTAAAGGGGCGGGACCAGTGGTATTTGTGACCACACGCAAGCCGCATGTGCAGGCCTCACCAGATACGTTCACACCACAATGCAGGAGGCAGAGGTGGATATGAGGATCTTTATGCCATATTCATGCAGACACACATCGATAAGTGCAGCCATGAAAAGGCAAGTACCACTGGCCACGATACTACAGTCAGCCGGGTGGACTGAGAAGGGCACCTTCCAGCAGTTCTACAACTGGCCAGTCATGCCACAGGCGATGAACACTAACCTGATTCTGTCGATCTGGAGACAGACAACCTAAGATATTGAGAATAGACACTATCTATCTATGTACAAATATTTATCCAAGGTATAGATGGACTGTAAGAGTCACAGTACACAAAAAGAAAGAAATATAAGGTAAATACAACAACTAACATGATAAACACAATAGTGGGGTACAGCAGCAATACAAAGTCGGTGTTGGCATCGTGGCCTGATTACCATCAATACCATTATATTCTGCTATTATCATACAGCAGAATAGGGATTATTATGGTAAAGAAAGGCCAATAGGGACCAACGGCCCACCCTAGGACAGAGGATGTTGTTATTATTAAATAAAACACCCCTAACCTTAAAACCAACCCAACTACAACTGCACCCTACGACCAATACTAGAAAGAAATGATGAGAACACAACCAAAACAACATCCAGTAGCCGTTGGAGCAGTGTGTGTGTGGGGGGGGGGGTAGAGAGGGTGCGGGTTGTCAGAAGCAGTGAAGCTGGGCTTGGTACTTCCTGTATCGCTATACTGCTCCAGGCTAAGATGGATGTATGTATGTATCATGTATGTATGTATGTTGATGTACCCATGTGTATGTATGTATGTATGTATGTATGCACATACATCCAACCCCCATAATTCACCACTAAATTGTCCTAATGAATATTAGGACAATTTAAAATATAATATCACTTTCTACATGTGTTTTTTTCAACACCCTCATCTGTGCTAACTTCGGTCACCACACGCGCTATCTTAATGGGGAGCTTTCAGTTTGCATGACTCTCTCGTCAGATGGTGCACCATCTTGTGGAGGTGTAGGGGGGTGGGGATGATTTTGGCGTGTGGGGTGGGGGTGTATGGGTGTATGGGGATTTAGGGGTGTGGTTGAGGTGTAGGGGTGTGGTGAGGATTTTGGCGTGTGTGGTTGGGGTGTGTGAGGATGTATGGGTGTGTTGTGGAGGTGTAGGGGTGTGTGATGAGTGGGTATGGTGTGGTGGGTGTGGTTGGGGTGTATGTGTGTATGGTGGGTGTGTGGTGGATGCATATGTTTGTGTCGTGGGTGTGGTGTGGAGGTATAGTGGTGTGGTGAGGATTGTGGTGTGTGTGGTGTGGCTGGAGGAGTCACATGGGGATTTAGGGGTGTGTGGTGGGGGAGTAGGAGTGTGTGGTGGGTGGGTATGGTGGGGTAGGTGTGGTTGGAGCACCACACACCTAAACCCCCACCACACACCTACACCCCCACCACACTCCCCACCACAAACCTACACCACCACACACACACACCTACACCCGAACCCCATTCCTAAACCCCCACCACACACATACACCCTCACCACACCTACACCCCCACTACATCCCTAAACCACCACCACATACACCCCACCACACACACCTATACCCCCAGTATCCCTTACATCGCCACCACACACCTAAACCCCCCACCACACTCCTACATCCCCCACACACCCCACCACACACCTACACCACCACACACACATACACCACCACACACAGACCTACACCCCAACCCCATTCCTACACCCCCACCACACACATACACCCTCACCACACACCTACACCCCCACTAGATCCCTAAACCACCACCACATACCTACACCCCACGACACCCCTAAACCCTCCCCACACACCTACACCCCCACCACACACCTACACCCCCATCACACACCTACGCACTCACCACACACATGTACCTACACCCCCACACCTCTAAACCCTCACCACATACCTACACCCTCACCACACCCCTTAACCCTCACCACACACCTACACCCCCACCACATCCCTAAACCCCCACCACACACCTACACCCACACCACACCCCTAAACCCTCACCCCATCCTGATATGACTTTAGATGTTGCTAGGACATAAAACAACAACAAACAAACCCTCACCACACACCTACATCCCCACCACACACACACACACCACACACCTACACCCCCACCACTCACATCCCTAAACCACCCCCACACACACACCTACACCCTTCTATCCAACTATGATGGCAGACTTGGAATGGTAACGGGTGCTGCCACCAAGTGTATATCGAGAGAAATGGCTCATGAAAGGTCCCCATTAGTAAGCGTGGTAGCCCCCTCCGACCCTTGTTTGAAGCTGGGCCTCTGTTGCTCACCAGCACAGGCCTCACTGTCCACTATGTGTGTGTGTCAGTCGGATGTTGGAGTGGCTATGGGCGTGGGGATGGGGGGGCAGGGGGCAAGCGCTCCGGTCAATGATATACACACAGCACACACACACCCTCCTACCAGGGTGGGTGTAGTGTAGTTGCTGGCTTGCAGGCTAAGATGTAAATGCAAGCAAGGCGCGAACATACATACACATATACATTTGCATAAATGTATGTATGTACCATATGTATGTATGTATGTATATATATATGCAAATGCATGCATGTGCACACCGCCCCCATCATTCCCTAGCAGATTTTCCTACCAAATTGTGTAATTAATTCAAATATTACTTCCTACATGTGTGTTCTTCAACTTCAACACCCTCATCTGTGCTAACTTTGGTTACTCACAGCCTGTCTTAATTAGTAACCATGGTAGCCCGCTCCCACATTGTTTGCAAGCAGAGGACGGGGGGGGGGGGGGCCTGTTGCTCACCACTGCACTGTGGGTGTATGTGTGTTGGGGTATGGGGAAGAGGCTGTGGTGGGGGTGGGGATGGGGGGAGGAGCCTGCAGTCTGGTCCGGGAGGGCTGACAAGGGGTTCAGTGACAGACACACAGAACACAGTGTGCACACACTCATTATCAGCAATGTCCTGAGGCAGCAGTTGCCACATATAAGGGGTATTTTGCCAGATCATCTCACTGATCACATAAATATCAAACCAGCATATGCTTTCTTTAATAATATAAATATTATTTGCCAATTGAACAAAACCACCATGCTATGAGGTGTAATATATACAAATCCTTCTGTTTTAATATAAATTCAATCCTTACTTACTCTTAAACGAAACACCAAATGTGGCTGATAGTCGCTTAATTGGTGCAGCAGGTTGGTCTCTTTCTAGTAATATAAATATTTATTGCCAGTTGAAACAAGATCACTGGATATAGGTGGTAACACATTTTCTTATAGTGAAGCCTACCAATTAACATACTGAAATACATCAACGATACTGATTGCATCAACAGACCCTCATTCCAGGTGTTTCCCCAACCTGTCAAGGATTGTCTCGAGACTCGATTTGAAATTGTGATAATTAGTTTTTAATCACAGTCACAGTCATAATTAATTGCATGCATATACATTGTATGGATTCATACGAAAACAGCAGTATTGTTGACATGTACGCTGCTGCTATTGCTAATAACAATGGGCGTCCCATTTAATGAGACATTACCACATCCTTCACCTGTCCTGCCCACCACCACTGCCACCTGTCATCCTCTACCTGAAGCACAACATCTTATGGTCTAAATCTGTATAACAACAAGCTATTCTCAACTAACAGTTCCTAGTGTCAAGCCCTACGTCATAGCCACCGTTGGTTGGTTGTTCGAGTTTTATGTCCTGGCAACATCAAAGGTCATATCAGGACGGGTAACCACTTGTGACAGTGCACAGTCATGGCAACTTTATAGTGCTGTCCCATATGGAAATCATGCCACCATGACCATATAGCCACATTATCCTGACCCTGATCTTCAGTTCTTGCCATGTCATATTAAAGCCGACTTTCTGTAATTATTCTGAGGTAAATATATGAGATTGATCACTATTATCTACTTTACATTACTTTAAAGTTACATTTACTTTAAATGGTACACTTTTGAGATATTCGAACTGCAAACATGGAACATCAGTTTTGGCAAGCTTGCCAAAACTCTGAGCCCATAGGCTTCAATAATAACAGGTTCTATTAAGTTGACTTGTTATGCCCTTCTATGCGGCAAAACATGCTTAATAAGTGCACCAGTATTTAAGTTAGATATATAGAATCAAATCTAGATAATTGTTTTGGCTTTGAAAATTGGATACTTCAGCGGACTAGGCAGCTTTATCTATAATCAATACAATCTTTATTTAATGTGTTGTGTGTGTTAAAATCATGTGCTCTGGACGTGTGTTTGATTGCCTTATTACAAGAATGATCTTAGCACTTCGCTGAATTTGTATGACATCAATATCAAAAGGTGAAACAGTTTTATTTCAACTCTGACATATGGATAACATGGAAACCTTCATATGAACATGGGTTCTGCTATTGTTGGAATATGTTCCCGTTAGGTCGCCATGTCAGACATTAGTACCCATTTTCAGAGAACGATGAAATACAGAGGAGGATGGCCAAGCCTAGCGCATCTTTCGGCCGACTACACCAGAGACTCTGGAACAACCACCATGTGTCCATTCGGGTCAAAGGCAAGATCTACCGTGCAATCGTGCTATCCACCCTACTATATGGAGCCGAGGCCTGGACAGTGTACATACGACAGGTGAAAAAGCTGCATGCCTTCCTGATGCGACATCTGCGTCCAATCATGAGGCTAACCTGGAAGGACAAAGTGACAAATAAGGTAATACTCGAACGGACGGGGCTGCCCTCTATGGAAGATCTTCTGATCAAAAAGAATCTCTGGTGGACTGGACACCTCATGAGGATGTCATCAGACAGGCTACCAAAGCAGATCCTCTATTCTCAACTGTCTTCTGGTTACAGAAAGATAGGGCGCCCTCCTCTCCGGTTCAAGGAAACTATCAAGAGAAACCTGAAGCTGAGAGACATTAAGACTGACTCATGGACGCAACTCTCACAGCAGGGAGCTAAATGGAGAGTGGCAGTCAAGTAATGAAAGCAGTCTTTGTTGCATCGCGACCGACAGCATGATGATGATGAGGTCGCCATGTCACACATTAGTACCCATTTTCAGAGAATGATCCGTCACCAGTAAGAGAAGTTATACATTGTCTGCAATTAAGCTTTTGAAGTAATTAAATATCTAGTGGTCAATCCAATAACTATATCATTTCAAAGTGAGGCATTTGCTCTGAAATGTGATTCCTTTCTGTGAGTTATCGTTATTAATGGAGAACTAAATAGCCAGTGTTGATTTCAAGTTAAATAATCAATTCAAAAGAAACGCCCACAAATTTGTATTATCAAACTAATAATACAAATAATAGGAGCGTGGTCTAGGAAATAAATAACGTAATATTTTCACGATGAAGCGTTGGTTGGTTGTCGGAGTTTTACATCCTGGCAACATCTGAGGTCATATCAGGATGTGTACTGACTTATGACAGTGCACACTCATGGTGACTTTATAGTCCTGACCTACTGGGAGACCAGGACACCCGCACCATCACCTGATATCCCACTCAGTGACATTATCCTGACACTGACTGAACCAGTGATTGCTCTATCATAATAATGCCGAGCGCCTGGCTAGGAAGTGACAAGTATCATTTTTTAAGTCATTGGGTTGACTTCGGCCAGGGTTGGAACCCCCACGATCTACCAATGCGGGAGACTTGAGGCTCAACTCATCCAGTCATCCCACCATGAATGGTACAAAGGATTTATCTATTACAGACTGATATCAAACTAAACACACTCGCTATTGGTTTTGTCTCCATTAATATCAGCAGATCCGCTATGGGTGCGCCTGGTGGAAATGCCATGGTATATATAATAAGCCTGCCTCAAAAAGTTATAACTCTTTTTTTGTGTGTCTGGTATAACGATTGTCACAAAACAGCACAGAAACAGTTACACTGAAACACACAAGGACATTTGCTTCAAATCAATATATATTCTAGTGGGATTATGAAACACCATGTAAACAAACAATTCGGTTTATCCTGAGCAAATGCATATGTTGATCATTAAAATGGACCAAGTTTTTCCACATATTACTTATCACCTTTTGAGACAGGCTCATATACCAGATATGTCCCAGATACATAAAATTAGGTGTAAACTAGCCTATCCATGTAGTAGGTTGCCAAAGTGCAACATATATGTCCATCGAAAACACATGCATCTCAGCAAGCTATGCCCAATAGGAAATGACACGCATCTGCAATTGCAGACTCATGCTTATTAACTGCAGTAAGTCGCATTGTCAGATGTGCTGCAGTCAATGGTAGGTGCATGCTGCGCACCTTTACAGGGGACCTTAGCATGGCTAAGTGGCTCTTTACAAATACACTAATGGGGGCGTTGAGACGGACTGTGTGACACGCTCTGTCACCAGGCTCATATAGACCACCAAGTTCCCAGCACAATGAAGCCGAAACGTATGACAGGGCTTCTCATTAAAACATTGACAGCGCCACCCGACGTGGGCCCACCGCATCAACACCTTGCCGCACATCTGCGCTGACTTACGTCGGTGATGGACCAACCACACACACGACTCACATACCATCTACGGTAGCTTACATCAGAGATGGATCCACTACACTAATATGTCACTGACCATCTAGGGTAACTTACATCAGAGATGGACCCACTACACTAATATGTCACTGACCATCTAGGGTAACTTACATCAGAAATGGACCCACTACACTAATATGTCACTGACCATCTAGGGTAACTTACATTATAGATGGACCCACTGCACTAATATTCCCCTGCACATATATGGGACCTTACACCAGAGATGGATCCACTGCACTAAATACAACACTGCCAATCTAGGGTAAATTACATCAGAGATGGATCCACTACACTAATACATCACTGAGCACCTAGGGTAACTTACATCAGATATGGATCCACTACACTAATATGTCACTGACCATCTAGAGTAACTTACATCATAGATGGACCCACTGCACTGATATTCCCCTGCACATATATTGTAACTTACACCAGTGATCGACCCACTGCATTAATACAACACTTCCCATCTAGGTTAAATTGCATCAGAGATGGATCCACTACACTAATACATCACTGAGCACCTAGGGTAACTTACATCAGATATGGATCCACTACACTAATATGTCACTGACCATCTAGGGTAACTTACATCATAGATGGACCCACTGCACTAATATTCCCCTGCACATATATTGTAACTTACACCAGTGATCGACCCGCTGCATTAATACAACACTTCCCATCTAGGTTAAATTACATCAGAGATGGATCCACTACACTAATACATCACTGAGCACCTAGGGTAACTTACATCAGATATGGATCCACTACACTAATATGTCACTGACCATCTAGGGTAACTTACATCATAGATGGACTCACTGCACTAATATTCCCCTGCACATATATTGTAACTTACACCAGTGATCGACCCGCTGCATTAATACAACACTTCCCATCTAGGTTAAATTACACCAGAGATGGATCCACTACACTCATACATCACTGAGCACCTAGGGTAACTTACATCAGATATGGGTCCACTGCACTAATACATCACTGACCACTGACATTAGAGACTCACTACCAATCTATGCTAACTGCCATCACAGAGTTGGCCTCCACTGCACCCCAATGTGGTGTATACATATAGTCACCGGTAAGTCGGACCAGTGTGTTACCTGGCTGACCTCCATGATCTCACAGAGGCATTGTGGGATTGTATGGAATGGAAATAAACCCGTAGCTACCATGCAGTCACCGGGTTCAGGCTCTCCTCATTTCACACCCTGTATCACGCCCTAACTTACATCAAATGAATATCTGCTTGACGATAAAGATCATGCTTTGTCACATGTACATGTTAGCAGGTTACTACCATGAGGAGCAGAACCGAACATATGACACATATCCCAGTAATTACCTATGGATGCTGTGTGGTCTCTGGATGCCCCATTATGTTCTGAACTTCATCAAGATGATGTCAAAGCCTGCCTCGTGACCCTGATTCTGAATTTCAGTTAGCAAGAATTGTTGCGCGAATTAAGAAGTGTTGTCTGTAAAAGTACAATGTCTGAACACTTTGACTTCTGGATACTGAATGGTTTATTCCCGTCCAGGGCTCACTGAACCGCCGGCTAAACTTTCCATGATGTCATTTCATTTACAAACTCCTTTGTCTCAATCACTGTCTGGAACATTATGCATCTCATTAGCATATATTACTCTGACCTCTAGGGCATGGATCCTTATAGACAGGTAGGTGGGATAGGTTGATTACATCATGGGGGCTAGATAGTCTAATTATTAGCAGAGTATCCTTTGAATGACAAGACATGCAAGTTCAAACTGCTATAGGTGCAATATTTCCCATTTTCGTCACCCCTGTGAAACTTCTTGATGTGACGATATCTTGTACAAGTTATGTTGTGCATAATTGATGAGCCTATACTATGTATCTATCGTAAGTATGCTATGTATGTATCATACATACAGGCAAGCGCCTGTATGTATGTAATTATAAGCATTACATTACTTATGGAAGCCAATAATTTCAGGGGGTTGAGTGTAGTAGTCTGTGTGAAAGTACAACGTCTGAACACTTTGACTTCTGGATACTGAATGGTTTATTCACGGCCTAGGGCTCGCTCAACCCGCCGGCTAAAATTTCCATAACATCATCTCATTAGCATAATCCTTTGTCTCAAACTCTGCATCTCGTTAACATATATTAGCCACATAGCTATGTGTCTATTACGCATATATCACAGTCTGCACTGACCTTTCAGGTAAGGAGCCATATAGTCAGATAGGCTTGGATAGGGTGATTGCATCAGTGAGCTGAGATATTCTAATGGTCAGCACACTAACCTCGGAATGGTAAGTAGTGTGAGTTAGAATCCTATTCTAGGTAGCATATTTCCCCTTTTTTTTTTTTTTTTTTTTTTTTTTGGTAAATATTTGTATTCATCTGAAAACATATTTTGTCAGCGCCGGGGCACTGGTCCTCCAGCCGTCGGAGTGGTCGCATTTCATCTATACATAGTGGAAGTGGAATGTGTTGCATTGTGTGCAGCACAACCCATTCTGAACATAAAAGAAAGTGGGGGAGCAGCCTATGCTGCATAGTGTACAGCATATGTACTGAACATAGTGCAAGGTATATGCATCAAGATTGAGTGTGCAGTAATGTACACTAGTGGTTAAATCATATGCTGTGCTTGTATATCAGTTAGATTTGGTTTTAATAATGGTTAGTCTTTAAATAGTGCCATGTTGTGCATGTATAGTGGTTTATATTGTGTGCATTGCTGGTTGAAGATGTAGTTATGTAGTGGTGGTAATGGGTCTAAAGTAGGGGTAGTGATTCTCGAGTCATTGAGTTATAATAGTTGTTTTGTCAAATGTGGATGGGGGGGAGGGGTTCATGGGTAGGGGGCGCGGACATGCAGGGAGAGAGCAGGCATGAGAGAGGGCGAAGTCAATGGGTCGTTCAGCAGGTCGTATTATATATTTGCAGTGCCAGGTTTTGGGCATGAATAACCAGGTGAGCTCTGTAGGCATTTTTAAAGGCAAGGATCGAACCCGCTTCTCTGGTTTTGGTTGGGAGCTTATTCGACATGACACTTCCTTTGTAAATCGGAGATCTCATTAACTTATTTGTATTAGGGTTGGGCACCCCGAGCAGAGTCGATGTCCCCCTTCTCGTTACCCTGGTTGTGCGATCTATGTATTTGTCATCACTCGCACGTTTATACATCAACATCATTAGGTGTAGGTTCCTACATACATCCAGAGTGTCCAGCCCTGCTCTGCTATGCATTTCAACCACACTTAGTATCTTGCCTTGGAATACTGTTCTGAGGGCTCTGTTTTGCGTTCTTTGTAATTTGGTCTCTTGCTGCTTCGTTAGTAATCCATAGATGATATCATTGTAGTCTATAATTGGTAATATTGTTGACTTGTACAGCTGCAGCGCAGTATTCTCACTTACATATGACCTTATTTTTCTGAATGTGTTCATTTTTAGTGCCAGTGTTTGGTTAAGTCTTGCCAGCTGTTGGGTACCAGTTAGAGTTGCATCAAGAGTTGTACCTAGGTACTTATAGGAGTTCACTTCACGGAGCACTAAGCCACCCATCTGCAGTTGTATTGGCCGGGCCCTCACCTTCCTGGCTTTGGTTCCATAGATTATGCACTCAGTTTTAGTGCCATTTAGTGTTAGTTTATTCTCATGGGACCATGTGTTCACTCCATCCAGCGCCATTCCAGCCTCGGTTGCGGTTATGTATTGTTAGTGCTGCATGATCCGCAAATAATGTGAAAGATGCTTTGGTGGAAACTAGAGGTAGGTCATTTATAAATATTAGAAACAGTAGGGTCCCAGAGTGGAGCCCTGTGGAACTCCTGTTTTTATTTCTCGAGTGGTCGAGTTGGTGTCACTTAGTTTTGTGTATTGTTTCCTACAATCATGGGGGTGACCCCCCCACCCCCCCAACATCTCGACGTCAAAGTGAATGACCAGTTTGTCGATGTGATTGACTCCCTAGTACATAAGGTGCTTGTTAATCCTGCAATATAGACACATAATCTAATAAAACCAAGAACATGTTTCAAATCAAAGCACTAGCCTAAATTTAGATAATTGTGAACTCACTCAATTTAGCAGAACTTGCCACTGGTGCAATCCTATGAAGTCCAAGAATTCGGTGTTCGCATCAAAATTGGTTCGCATGTTTTCACTTCAAATATCTCAAAGTTGGTATTGTATAACAAAAGTTGGGTAAGCCAAGTAAAGTAGAATTTAACGATTACTAATACAATGACGTAGGCTATTTCTATCTAAATAACATGGCTCAAAATCAAAACAATTTTAAAACTTGAAATCATCTCTTCCTCACCCAAAAAGGTATGGGAGAACTAAATGTCCTCATCAGGCCGCTTCAAGTCAGATAATCGGCTAGTGTGAGACGGGCTTTAAGGAGAGCCATCCGCAGCTTCAACACCCTTTGCTATATATAGGCCGCAGCGTGGCACTTTGGCCAGTCTGCGTCCCTACCGCGCCTCTTTAATCAAAGAATATCCTTCAGGTGAAATGCTTGTGTCAAAAGACAGCAAAGATTATTGCCGATGACATTTTGAAGTGGTGCAATTTGTTGCAAATGACAGCGACATTTGACTGACCAAGCATAGCTAAAATAATTCCAGGAATCAATGTCATCCAGCTGTACTTCAGACTTCAGAAATCGCCACAACACCATTTAAAGTTTGACTATCTATCTTCCTGGCCGTGTCCTGGGTCACCTTAGCAGGTTCCTCTTATGTCGCTGTAGACGATTCCCCATCATTCAATACTCATAATCATGTCCACCACCAACCCACCCACACATCCGATTCCCCCACACCCACATCCTTCTGGAGGCTTTGAACCCAGTTGATCGATTACTCAGATCTAGGTCAGCAGGTTCAGTCAACATGATGGTGTCTCTATAGAGTTTATACATTTGAACATATATGGGATGGATTCTGTGCACATATTATTATAAATTGAATTAAAATTAAAGACATTCCTGTGGCTGTCTTTACAACCTGGAACACATTCTGTCCCCGTCCTCCTCGCCCTCCCACTCCATCCCCTCCTATTCCGTCGGCGCACCATCCCGCCTTACCCCAAAGATGGACGGGCCTGCTGGATGCGTCCACAAAACTCTCTCCATCAGTGCTGAAACAGACAGTTTTCTGGAGGCACTCACAACAGGACTGTTAAACCTGATCTAAGTTAAATGCCAAACGCTACACTACAAGGGTTAGTTAGTTTCAGCAAAGGCCGCTAGGTGCAACCACTAGTCAGCACTAATGTTTCCATCTGGGTCAGGCCTAATTTGGACCTAATGCTTTGTTGTACACAGCCACGCTGATTAACAATTGACCTCTTATAAGATATCCTCGCTACAAAAAAAAGCAGTAACAATAAAAACACACAAAACACAAATGTATTTTAGAGTTCTGAAGAACAACTGGACTATATTCCCTCTTGAATTTTTCGTTGGTTAGGTTTGTTATGTTAAATGTTCTGGTAATTTACCAAAAGAGTATACCACTTTTGAGATTATTTTGGCTGTCTTTTGTCACACATCTTACCATTTCATATTTGTGTCTAAGTTTGAATGAGGGCATATTAATGTTATCAACAAAATTAGAACAATAAATATCATTAACTTCTCGCTGTGAATATGGTTTTTGCTGCCGGCACAGTATTAAGCCATGAGAAATAATCATAATCATCATAATAATACTTTGTGGTGTTCTCTGTGGCAGAGTGGTTAGAGTGTCTGACTTTTTTCTACCTTGGACTCCTAATCTGAAGTTTGGTGGTTCGATTCCCTGTGCTGCTCCACCTCTGCCAATTTGGATTTCCACAGCTGTGTATAACTTACAGCGTCATCAAAGGCTGGTTGCTCTCATACCATGTCTATAGCCATGTTCACAAGGGCAATGTAAATCGATTTGTAGAAATCGACTTGCCTAGTTCGACGCACATTTCACGGGTGAATGGGCGTCTGAGTTGAATTAGGGCTGAATCGATTCCTGTGAGGCGGATAATGTAAACCACTTGTGGAGGTCGATTACGTGAGTCGATTTCTGTGAACTGATTTCTGTGAACCGATTTATTTTGCCTGTGTGGACGCACTGAGGCGGATTAAGGACATCACACGCATGCGCATTCGATACCTTAGTTTGTTGACTTTCCGGTCGATCAAAAGCGTATATTATATAATTTGGTCTATGAACCGGATAGAGGTCCACATATTTTTCTTTCATCATTTATTTATAGGTTTTCACTGCCCAGCAGAAGTCTTTACGGTTCCAAAACAATATGATTCAGTCTATACATATCTAGGTCGAACCCACACTCTCTCGTGCCGACGTTGACTAAACAAAACTGGCACTGGTTAGTATCAATTTGCTCATGCACTGATATCGATTTCCGGCCCAAGTACTGCCCGTGTGAACAGCCCGCTAGTTCGATTTATATTATTCGACTTGTCTACATCGCTTTACTTTTTCCCCGTGTGAACACGGCTCATGTGATGTGGGAGGTTAAAAATTCCTTGGGTTAGTAAAGGTCTAGGCTTGGGATTTCTATAGACAAACTGTCTAATGGTGAAAACAAATCTATTCAGACTTATCCATAATAGACAGTATAAATCTTCAAGAAAAAGAAAAAAATCATAAAACGACAAAGCCACTTCACCTTTCACGTTGTGCAGTGTGGTGGAGGATTACCCTCCTAGCCAAATCTAAGGTCATTTCAATTCAATTATTTTGACCCAATGCCGCCTAGTGCTTAGCTTCGGTTATTGGGCATTACCATCCTAGCAACATATAAGGTCATATCAGGCCGGCTGACAGTGCACACTCTCAAGGCGAATTTGTCGTCCTGCCCGACTAGCTTATCACATCACGAGTATGTCCCAAGTAGCTCCTACTCAGTCACATTATCCTGTCATTGAGCCAACTGTATTCTCATAATGCTGAATACAGGGTAAGGGAGGGAACCCACATCCTACGTCGAGGGAAGCAGACGCCCTATCCATTCAGGCCATACCGGCCGGTCGTCTATCTATGAGACCGGAAGGTCGCTTTCAATTATTGCGTAATGTGAAGCAGTCTTGATGAATAGCCTATTGAAAGTTGCAATCATCTCCATGTGGCCTATTTCGGTGTTCACGTCTCAGAATATTTTCTGACATAGGCCAAAGGCTCGAAGCAATGTTCGTTTGTGTTTCTTTTTTGTATCTGTTTTGGTAATATCCGCAACTCGCTACCTTTGGGCCTTCTGTGCATGGAGTCAGTGCATGTTTACATTGTGATCGTCGCAACCTCATCCCATGACGTCAGAGGCCCAATCAGCTAAGAGCAATTTGAACCTGGATATATCTCTTCGTGGACTCACATCAGGGTTATTCTGAGCCTTGCACATTTAAGGAATTTGAGATTGCATGCTGGCAACAGTGGTGAGGCGTGTTCGAGGCCTGCACAACGGTAAAGCCTCAGTCACACCTTACCGGACTGAGTACCGATGACCACCGAACAAACACTTGTCTAGTCCAGTTGTGTTTGGTATCAAAATGTATCAAAATGTGTTGAACTGTTGCAACGGCTGCCGGACGAAACGGATGCTAAACGGACAAGGAACATACATTAACGAACAGCCACCGGACCATAACCGGACGATAACCGGACGACAACCGAATGTCAAATGGACGGACCGAACAGATTACGAATAGCCACCGGACTGTCACTGTTTGGTGTGTGGTGTGTGGTGTGTGGTGTGTGATGTGTGGTGTGTGGTGTGTGTGATGTGTGGTGTGTGGTGAGTGGTGTGTGGTGTGCGGTGTGTAGTGTGTCGTGAGTGGTGTGTGGGGTGTGGTGAGTGGTGTGTGGTGTGTGGTGTGTGGTGAGTGGTGTGTGGGAGGGGTGGTGTGTGGTGTGTGGTGAGTGGTGTGTGGTGAGCGGTGTGTGGTGCGTGGTGTGTGGTGCGTGGTGTGTGGTGTGTAGTGTGTGGTGTGTGGTGAGTGGTGTGTGCCGCCCCCTGGACCGAATTCCTCCAACACCGTCAATGGACACTGCAGGAAGCAAACCGGGGACGTAACGGAGGGGTAACGGACATGAACCAGACAAAACGGTCTAAACAGACTTAAAACGGACACCAACCGAACACGTCAGTCCGGCTGTGTCGGGCACAACTTTTGTGCATGTTAAAAAATTCCCACTACCGTACACAACGGACAACACCGGACACACCGGATGCCAACCGTATATAAACCGTACATTGCCGTATTTCCCCAGACAGTGCCCTGTTTCTGTCCGGTTCCTCAATCCGGTGAGGTGTGACTGGGCCTTATGCTTCCAATGGGGTTTGCCGAGCGAGATAACGCTAGGTGGCGCCAGTGTACTATCAGTTTGTACTCTTTGTATATTACTATGACTGCCTGCCTGACTATATGACTGCCTGTCTGCCTGCATGCCTGCCTACCTGGATGTATGTTTGCCTGCTTGTATGTATGACTGCCTGCATGCCTATATGGCTGCCTGCGTGCCTGCATGCCTGCCTATTTGTCTGACGGCCTCGATGACTGTCTGCCTGCAGGTATGGCTGCCTGTCTTCCTGCCTGCCCGGATGACTGCATGTATGTTTGCCTGCCTGTATGACTGCCTGTCTTACTGCCTCCCTGTATGACTGCATGTACCTTCAAACTTATATGAATATGTCTGTTTGCCTGTTTTCCTGCCTGTATGCTTGCCTGTATGACTGCCTGTCTGTTTGCCTCCAGATGTGACTCCCTGCCTGCCTGTTTGCCTGTATGTACATATATGTATATATGCTTGCCTGGATGCATGATTTCCTGTGTGTCTGTCTGTATGCATCTCAGTCTGTTTATTTGCCTCCCTCCCTGCCTCCTTCTCTCACTCATTTCCTGATGTTTATTTCATTGGCTTGATTAGACCAGGGTTCGAACCCATGTGTTCTAATCCTCCGATCTACCAAAACGGGAGACGGTCGCTCAACTTATTCGGGCATCCCATTAAGGAAATGGACGGAGGCAGGTGTGGAGGTGGGTAGTTTAGTGAACCAACGAGGAAGACACATGAGGTGGTAAGGATATAAGGGCTAAGGTGGCAGGTAGAAGGTACATACTCATTAACGCTTCTGTTATTTAACAATGCCTCTAGAGCACATTTATTGTTATCATGGGCTATTGGACGTCAAACATATATTGTCATTCTGACATATATATTTGGAGGAAACCCACTGCCGCCACATAGGCTACTCTGTCCGATAGGCAGCAAGGGGTCTTTTATCTGCCCTTTCCCCACAAACAGATCAAACCATACCACAGTCTTTGATGAACCCGTTGTGGATGACTGGTGGGAACGGACAAAGGTATACAGTACCTTCAAACTTCAAATCTCGTAATAGCTGGCCTTCAGACTAATAGCTGATGATATCTTGGATATCGTACAATTTTATAAATAATAACACATATACTTATAGTAGTATACACGATTATGTTAGTATTATTATTATTCGTAGAAGCAGACCCTGGGTTATTTAAGAGAACCTGTTACCGCTGAAGCTTCTCGTGTCAGATGTTTGAAATACACACCAACATTCATTTGCTATTTTCACATTCAAATATCTCCAAAGTTAGCCATTTAAAATATAAGTTACTTCAAACTGAAATATACTAGATTATAATGATGGATCTAATATCTAAAGAAATGACAGCAATTCAAAACCATCGGTCTATGCAAGTATACCACTTATTGTTGTCAATGTACTACAAAACGACACCATTCTGACTACACAGATTTCATAGAAATGTAAGTACATTATTATTAAAGGTTTAACTTACATGCGATTCAAGAAGAGTTCTCATTTCTCTATGCTGCAATCTCAGATTCGATGGTTGGGTTCGGATGTCTAGCAGTCACCAGTTGACCGTGTTTGCCTTGAGCTACAGCCAGCAAGTCATCGTCTGTTATGACCGTACTGTGTTACTTGTGTTATCTGAATCTGCCTGCTGACATTGTCCGTGATGTTCGGCAACACGGGTAATTTGACATTCGGACACAGCCATAGCCTCACAGTAACTAAGAAGGCCTTATGCTGCCACCTATCGAGAACCGGCCATACTACTTTATGCCTTGTACACTAGCGCCGCCTATAGTCACTTTCAAAATATGAAACTTGATTACGTAACTAATGATATCGATCTGCCATCTGCAGTCGAATTCCTGAACTAACTAGCCTTCTGGGCCTATATAAGGCCAGGTCCGGCGGCTGAGAGCTCACATCGACGCGGGCACAAGGAGGACACTGACTAGCCTAAAATTGCCACCCGCCCGCCCCTACATGATATTGTTAAGGGCTAGGGTGAAAAGCTTCTTGACCTCACTGTGATTGAACATTTTGTTAATTGAATTGAACTTTGTGGTGATCAAAAATGTACCTGCTGGTGCTTGAAAATTAAACACAACTTTAAACTAATATGCTGTGTCGTTGTTTAATTATGGATAGGTTTGGTGGCCTATAGATGGGTCACTTGAACAATACAATACTCTACGCTAATTTGATTTGAATCCGAAGCAGTTGAGATCAGAAACTCAGAAAATTGTCAGTTCATACAAAACTACGTAGAATCCTTTGATTGGCAAGACTTTGAAGCATACGTCAGGCATAAAGTACGGTTTGCAAATATTATTCACGTATCTTATTATCCTGCTTTGATGGCCGAATGAGTTAGAGCGTCCGTCTCCCGTGCTGGTAGATCGTGGGGTCGTCGGTTCGAGTCCCGGTCGAGTCAAACCAATGACTTTAAAATTGATACTTGTCGCTTCCTAGCCAGGCGCTCGGCATTATTAGGATAGGGCAAGGACTGGTGTGCTCAGTGTCAGGATAATGTGACTGAGTGGGATACCAGGTCATGGTGCCGGCGGCCTGGTTTCCCAGTGGGACAGCACTATAAAGTCGCCATGAGTGCGCACTGTCACAAGTCGGTACCCGTCCTGATATGACCTTAGATGTTGCTAGGACGTAAAACAACAACAAAATAAATAAAATAAATTATCCTGCTTTGTGAATTACTTGTTCTACTCGTTGCAAATACGCCTGTAACCTCCTTTGATATGTTATTTGATAGTTTGGGGTTACTGGATGCTGGCGTGCAGCCTGGAGGGCGGTATGTCTGCAATCGCCCCAGTCACACCTACCCGGATCAGAGGCTGGACGAGCCCCGGACAGTCATCCGGGGTGGTCCATGGCGATCCGGGGTGATCCGTGGCTCGTCCGTGGCTTGTCCGTGGTGATCCGGCCTGATCCGTGGCTGGTCCAGGGTCTGCCCCGGTTGTTTTAAAATGTTTAAAATCTTTAAAATATCCGTGGCTGTCCGGGACATCGGGGCTCGATCCGGCATGGTGGTAGTAGTAGTAGAATTAGTGAAACAGCCCCGCACCACCCCCGGACAGCCCAGACAGGCCCTGGTTCACCCCAGGACTACCCGGACCACCCGGGACCACCCCTGGATCGCACCAGCCAGGTACGTGTGACCGCGAGGCAAAACACGACGAAAATAGCGATTTTATCCGGGGCTGTTCGGGACAGCCCAGGCGACTAGTCCGGGGGTGGTCGGGCTCAAAATCCGGGGCTCGTCCGGGTAGGTGTGACTGGGGCTTTTCAAGCAGCTCCCTAATTCCCCTCCTGCCCTCCAGGGGGTGCCTCAATCCTCCCAGTGTCAGTCACAGGGTTTGCTAGTGTCCCAGCCAAGCTGAACTTCAGTGCTTTTAGTATTTATTACAAGTGTCATTTTTAAAGATTGCCACCAGGAGGAAAAACTGAACATATAGGATCAAACAGTTCATTGCATTATACAAGCTAAGGAAATCAGTTCACACACATGGGTTCTAACAGCCTCAGTGTGTCAAATCCTTTCATTAATATTTTAATATACTAATACATACATAACCTAAAGAATTGGAAACTCCGGGATTTTACACCACAGACAAGTGGAAATAAATCCGGGTGGATTATGATCCCTACTGCACAGCGGCGAAAACAAGTGCATGCACTTAACCTTTATGAGCAGAATAAACAAACGATCATAACAACTTATATGCTGTATGATATGCCTTGTCTGGGTTTTTTGTCTGGGTTTTAGATCGTAGCCACATTAAAGGTCATTTCGGGACGGTTCCCACCTTGTGACATTGAACACTCATGGCGACTTTCGAGTGCTACCCCACTAGGAGACTGGGCCACCGGCACCCTGATCCAATATGGCACTCAGTCAGATTATCCTGATGCTGAGGTAACCAGTCCATGCATTATCACAGTAATGTCGAGTGCCAGACTAGCCAGCGACAAGTGTACATTCTGTAAGCCATTGGTTTGGTTCGACCGGGATTTTAACCCCCGACCTTCTGCACGGGAAGTCAGTGCGCCTACTGATTCGGCCATTGCTTCCGGTTCAGAGGGTGAAAAAAAGGAAGAAGGAACAGGAACAGGAAGTGAGATATGTGACGCTAGCCTGGCGATATTTAGGGGGAAGGGAGGTTGGGGGGTGGGTAGGGGGCAAGGTAGTTGAATATATGTCATGCTGTTAGAAGGCTACTAGGGTTATTAGTGTCCGCATTGTGCTATGAATGGGTTTATCACATATCATTGGTCAACATCTGCGTCCAGAACGACAGCAGTTCATTAGGACATACTCCATGTCGGTTGTGTGTTGGAGTTTTACATACTGGCAACATCTAAGGTCATATCTGCATGGGTACCGACTTGTGCACTCATGGATAATTTATAGTGCTGCCCCACTGGGAAATCAGGATGCCAGGACCATGACCCGATATCCCACTCACTCACATTATCCTGACACGGAGCTAACCAGTCCTTGCCATATCATATTAATGCCGAGCACCAGGCTCGGGAAGCAACAGGTATCAATTTTATAAGTCATCGGTTTGACTCGACCGGGAACCGAACTCCCTACCTTCCGCACGTGAGGCCCGCGCTCTACCGACAAGGCCACAGCGCCCAGTGGGAGAGACTCTAAATACGTGCCTAATTGCTCAGGGTTACACCCAAAAGCCAGCAATCAGGTTATGCATAGTTAAAATGATTGCTCCTACATTACAAGAAACTTCCAAACCTCATTTGTAAATAAATGCCTTTAGGGAGTTTAGTTGTTTTCTTATGGTTGGCGATAAGCTCCAGACATAACCGAGTTCAATTACTGCATAGGCGGAATCAACAGTGTCGCATTGTCCTCAACGCGAACCAGGTTATACGACTTAAGGATGCATTCCTTACATGCGGTATGCGGTATGCGGTATGCGGTATGCGGTATGCGGTATGTGGTATGCAGCATGCGGCATGCGGTATGCAAATGGCATGATTCCTTACACGCGGTATGTGGCATGCGGCATGCGGCATGCGGCACACGACTGGCTATATTTAAAAAATATGAATAAACAAGTATACTCCTTACTGCACTGTATATGACCAAATATTGCATTTATATCCATGTACCTTTTCATACGTCACATGGGGGTTCCTACCTTTATTATAACCAAACTATAGATAAGTATTCATATTTCTGTGCATATGGTAGCATTTTTAGCTTTCCCGTAACTGTCTGTCTCCCGATTGGGACGATCCTAACATCCTAAACTGAGCCATGTTAGGACCGTCCTTTTTGGTCAACAAAATCTGGGATGGTCCTAACATCCCTCGGAGCAAGCTAAACTAAGCCATGTTAGGACCATCCCATTTCTTCATATTCCCATCGTTCCGTAATGATCAGTCGCCTCCCCTCGGCTAAAATTAATGGACAAACGCGACTGATGGTTTTCTATGTACACGGCTACCCTCGAGGCCTGTGTGTCCCCTCCACACCCTTGTGTGTGACCGTTCCATAATGCTCAGTTGCCTCTCCTTGTCTAAAACTAATGGACATGTGCGACTGATGGTTTCTATTCGCATACCGCGTGCCGCATGCCGCATGCCACACCGATCGCTACAGGGACCGATCGAGTTGATGCATTCGCATTCGCATTCACATTCAAGGCGTTTCGATTTTTTATCTCATTCGCATTCACATACCGCATGCCGCATGCCGCGTGTAAGGCATGCGCCCTTTACCTGAATGCTTCAGTGATCAACTCCTAACCACCAACAGCAGTGATCTGGGAGATATTTTGGATGTATTTGTCTGCATACAACTTTTGTTTTAATTGAAAGCATTATAAGTCATCAAGGCATTTTGATACAATGATATCAATTTCAGCAAACAATTAGATTATGCTTGTTGGGGTTTTACACCATAGAAACATCTAAGGCATCCTTAGAAAGATTACCACAGCGTGCATTTAGCACTTATGATGACTGTATCGCGCTGCCCCACTGGTACACCAGGTGATTTGTACCATGACCTAGCATACAACTCAGTCACATTATTTTGATAATCCGCTAACCAGTCCTTGCTCTGTCATATTAATCACACGGGCCAGGGTAGGTAGCCTATGGAATCAACTGTTTAAATCACTATTGACTAAGGTTGGAACCCACGATTCCACCCGAATGGAAAAATGATGATGTTCGACGTCCTGATATGACCTTCGATGTTGTTAAGACGTAAAACAACAAAAGACAAACAGGCAAACCGACGTTCGAACCGATGCAGTCATCCCATCCGGTCAGAGCAAATAGATAATTAATGCATGATCAGCGATTGTTTAACTCACAAATCGAGGCCTGGGACTGTGTTCTGCGCATTATTTGAAGCCCCTTAAAAGTGACTACAACGTGATTTCTGTTTTATCTGGGTGATTGGCAGGACTGCTTAAGAAAACTGGAGCCGTGACGTGAGCTCACAAGTGTATTTAGCTCCAGTCGTAATTAATGAACAGATAAACGCATGTTATCGCTGGGTGGTGATGAATGGTGTACACATGTAAAAAAGCAGGTATGACTCATTTATTTATTATCTATTAAAGCCGCCTAATGGATGCATTCCCATGAGGTATCTTGAAATTGCCATGTACATATTGTAATTTCTTTGTTCATTTTGTTCTTTTATTTTAATGTCAGTTTTATCTTCTTGAGATATTAGATCACTGTGGAGCGTTGAGTTCAAATTTCGTTCTGTTGAGCTTGTCATGATCATGTTATAAACTTCTCTAGTTTCATCTTTTGTTGTTGTTGAAGATTTGTATTTTCTTAATACTTTAGTTATGTGTACTCTACTGAGGTTGGGAGGGCAGAAAGGCCTGATATGTACATTTGTAGGGTGTGTGAGAAGGCCTGATATGCACAGTGCTGAGGGTGTGTGTGTGTGTGAGGCCTGTGTGTAGAATTTAGGGTGTGGAGGCGTGTAGCACTGTCTGGTGGTGAGGAAATCCGAATTCAGTAGTGGGAGAGTGGGATGGTGGTGAAAAAAACCTGATGTGTACAATTTGTTTAGGGTGGGTGGGAAGGCATGATATGCACTGTGGTGAGGGTGGTTGGGAAGGCATTATGTGTACAGTGATGAGCGTGAATTCTCTCCCACCTAATGTTTGTGCTGTATTTCCCCCCACTGTGTTTGTGCTGTCAATCATCCATAGGTGGAGATCCTACAAGGGCAGGCTCTACTGTACTCTCCAACCAGATATTGTTGTACTAGCATGTATTGCCAAACTAGTGATTATTAAAAGATTCTCTACCAGGATGATGTCTTGTCATGTGTGTGCGTTGTGTTCTGCTGGACTGTCACTATCGTTCATAACAGGGTTCATAACCATACACTTCCTACATTAATGAGAATAACCATAACTAACTTGTAGCTGGGACTAAGCAAGGTTATCTGCGGCATTCTGATGAGGTTCACTAAAAACACATGAAAGTTTGTAAAGCAATGTCGCCAAACTTTATATGAGGGTGGGGTGGTGATAAGGTCTGATATGGACATGCTCAAGGGGCTGTCACACTACAACGTATAGCCTTAGCGTATGCCGACGTATGTGATTTTTTACCAACACATTGGCATACATCATCATATGGTACGTATATTTTGGGCATACGTCTAGAAACATTGTAATACGTCGTCTTACGTCGCCTTGCATCGAGGCTCAGAACAAATTTTGTGAATGCTCAAAATGTCCAATGTTTGTCGATGTGTGCCTCATACATTGAACATAAGCTGTGTGTACGTTAGGGATATGTTGGCATATGTTGAGCGTACTTTAGGGATACGTTGGAATACATTGCTGCACGTTAGCCATACGTTCAGCCTGTTAGGAACATGCAGTCTGCATACAGTCCACATACTGCCAACGGATGCATAACCTACTCCTAATGTACTATGAATGTATGCCTGCTGTACTTAACGTTTACGCGATGGAGTAATATACGTAACTGTGGTCAACATACTGTGAGCGTATCATGCAATCAATCAATCAATAGGACACAGTTATAATAGGCCTTGGACCTGTTAGCCGCTCTTAATTAATAGAAACCGAGACAGTTCTTCAGATGGGGTGGATTGTAGCAACTGTCACTGGCTCAAGATATATGTAATGCTTGACCAGTATGCATCCAGTTGGAACTTGAAACAGTTCACCAACTCTGCTGCTACGACACTCTCCGGCAAGTCATTCCACAGATCAACCACCCTAAAGCCGAAAAAGTTGTGTCACAGGTCCAGTCTGGAGTACCACTTCCTCAGCTTCCTCAGGCACATGAATGCTCTCATACGCAAGCAATAGGTCAGAGATACGTTCTGCATACGTTACGTAAGTTGTGTGTACATTATGTTTACATTGTGTGTACGCCCATTTCTATCCCCTGCCGCTGAAAAGTTTGATGAATGCGACATACTGGCACATTTTCGAATGTTGGGCAGGCGCTGATGCTGTACGTCGTAGTGTGACAGGCCCTTCAGGGAGAATGGGTAACAAGACTTGATATGTAAGCCTACTGTGCTAAGGTGAGGGTTGCTGGGTGAAACACATCGATATGGACTGTTCTGAGTGAGAGTGGGCGATAAGATTTGATATTTACTCTGATAAGAGTGAGTGGGTGGGTGGGTGGGAACGCCTCATATGGGTTGTGCTGAGCAAGAGTGGGTTAGAACACGGGTGCGTTATGCTGGTGACATTTGTTGACGTGGCGAGGAAAAAGTCTATTCAAGTATTAGCTAGCAACGTTGTCATGGCCTCACTCTGAAAAGAACATGTTGGCACCAACATGTCACCATGCATAACAAAACAAGGCATTCCCACAACACGGTATCTGACTTCAGTGGGATAGCTACAAAGAACGGTGTAGGCTGAATGCTTTGTATAATATCAACGTGAGAAATAAGGATCTCTCAGAATATCAGAACTACCCCAAAGAACACCAAGCAAACCAAGAAGGATTAGATCTTCACTGACATTGCTTTTGGTGTAGAATTCAGTCCGATGAATGTTTTAATTTTTTATTCATTCCTATGCATAGTACCTATAGCAGAACGAGTACAGTTCGGTACCCTGAGTGTTTATAGGCAGAGAATATATCGGATAAATGCTTCCATGAAAAATCAATGGCCAGGCGAACTCTTCTTCAAATGATATCTTTCCAAATGATTGGAATGCATCAACTCATCTAGGCAATATGGGCTTAATTGGTGATAATATCTAATTCATCAGGTCTTCTATCGGATCCAATATGCCAACAGCAAAGGCGGTTCCCTGATAAATCTTCATGATATCGCCTTAAGAGATTCAGAAGTGCGATGATCATGAGAACATGTTGTTGAATTAAGCCACACATATGTACCATTAATGAGGACGATAGGTCTAACCTTTAGGCAAGTAGGTCTTGATTGACCTCATATATGTGTGCTGTTAGTATGAGTTATCATAGACCTGTTATCAATGTTATCAATCGCCGTATTTATGACATTAAATTTTGCTCCCAACACTCCCAGTTGAGCAATCGCCACTAACTAATCCTTATAAATGTATTTAGCTTGATATGACTTCCTATGCATGTAGTCAATCACATTTTACTTCCGAGTGAATTGCTTAGATTATGCTACTGAGATATCATTTCTGCCGAAGGGCTACAATTACACATTCAGATCAGGTGATTCCCTGTGTTATGACATTTCCTGATTAAGCGCGTGGAATTTCAACTGCGAACAATTGGTCTCCTCAGTCCACTGCTCATGTCCCTAGGTAGTGACAAATATAAAGGCTTACGTCATCATCTTTACTCGGCTAGGGAGTGATCCTTTGAATGTGCCCATTCCATTACCAAGCGGCACAACTATGGAATAAAAGTACCCACTAACTTATCCTCAAAATTGTATAGCTGTAACTTTCAGAAAAGCATCAAGCACCACGTTCCTATATCATTAACTCTAACTGGAGATTGCGAAATCCTGAAATAGTCGTTTTTGACCTAGTAGATCCAGACTAAGCGATCGAATGGAAAACAATGACCTATATCAGACATGAGCAGAGAAGTGAAACAAATTAGCTGATTGTGGGCGAAGGCCTCCAAACTCGGCCCATGGCCGAGTAGGGGCGGAGGGTGCAGATAGGGGGGAGGGTGCAGGGAGGGGGGCCACCCCCTCTCCCACGGAGAAATTTGTTTACAAGTAGGACACAATTGGTGCAATTTGGTAGCCACTTAGGAGGGAAAAATGTCACTCTTCACCTGTGACATAAGGTAAGAGTAGGCATATAGACCAGTACTCTAAGAATACAGAAGTGTTTTTCTTGTAATCTTGCATAAATGATAAGTCAATAATATAAATAATACACCTATACCATAGGTAATAGTTTCAAATTTTTTCTCCTCGGATTTACACATATCTCGTGAACAGCCCAGGAAGCATTTAATTGGCGGAAATCAGCCAATTGGCGGGAAATGCTTATGCCTGCTATATAGATACCTACAACTCTACACACTCCACACTCTCCGCCGTCCACCCAATTACAAAGACAAAGCCGGACCCGGATTGTATATTTTAAATGAAGTCCTCCTAAATGACAACCCACCCCCCTCAGGGAGGATGGTGAGATGGAGTGATCAGACAGGGGGCTTCCAGGCGAGTCCAGCTCCACCTGGCGATCCTCCAGAGACGCACACCATGTTCCAACAGGATTAGTAGGGCTGTGCATTCAACTCTGGACACTGTATTGGCGGCATTGACACACATTTGTCTCACACACCTTCCGCCGGCCTTTCGTTAAAATCTCCTGCATTTCTAGTCGACGGCAATAAATCCACGCACGTGTCCAGGTTCCACGTCTAATCGCATGGTGATGGTGCCGCAATACGATGGCTGTTTGTTTGCTAGTGAAGTGGGCGAGACTACTCGCCTTGTGACAATTGCGAGCTTGGGCCGATTAACTCGCATTTTGAAATGCGGGCTACTCACCAGGACAGACTTGCAATTGCCACCATTTGCGAGGCACCGGGTTTCCAGCCGTAAAGCATTGCTAGGAGACGTCAAGTGCGACTCTTCTGGCAATGATAGGAGGTCGGGCGTTCGGACCCAGACCCATTGGACGTGTTTCTGCATGCTCTGATGTTTTAGGCGAGATTTACGTTTTTATTGTTGAAATTCCAAACTTGTTTAACTTAATGGTATGGGAGGAGATTTAATAGTTCATATACGACATGTTGCTACAATCCTTTGTTAGTCTGGGGTAAGCATAAAGCTGTGAGCTCTTGGAAAGGTAAATTGGAATGTTCCTTGCATTCTTTACTATCCTCCAGTCTTCTTGTAGATTAACTGCTATGGTCAAACTTGATATTCGATTGCTTTGTATGTAATTAAGGGCCTTATGCCTAATGGGCCTTATGCAGCTAATTAACCCATCTGCGGGAAGATATTAACAGACATAGTAACAGAATTAATGTAGTGATATTTTGGCTAAAAATACGACAGTAACTTAGGCTGATTAACAGTGACAGTGGCAGCAACACGAGAGTGTCTGCTTAGTTTTGGATTAATTTAATCATATTAGTATACACCGAATGGCGGGGAAAACAGCCAGTTAGTTGAAATAACCTACTAATTGATTTAGGCCGATAAATGCGAGTAGGGGCAAAACCCGTATTTAGATGACACTCTGGCTGGTCACCCTTAGCCCGGAAATGACAGCAATGGCGAGTTACTACCTGCAGACGGGACGAGAGGCAGCGGCGGCCCGTGCCAGGCCCAGGAAATTCACATGGAAATAATTACATAAAGTAACACGTAGGCTCGCCTTAAGCGGGGGTGGAAGAGCCCGATGGTTAAACTGGTTTGGGTTTTACATCCTCTCAACATCTATGGTCATAGTTTGGTTACCAGTCGAGTCAAACTAATGACTTATAAAATTGATAGGCCCTACTTGTTGCTTCGTAGCCAAGTGTTTGGCATTAATAGGATAGGGCAAGGACTGGTTGGCTCAGTGTCAGTATAATGTGACTGAGTGGGACATTGGGTCATGGTGCTGGCGGCCTGAGTTCCCAGTGGGGCAGAACTATTAAGTGGCCATGAGTATGCACTGTCATAAGTTGATACCTACCCTGGTATAACCTTAGATGTTGCCAGTACATAAAACTACAACAACCAACCAATCTATGGTAATATCACGATGTGTACTGACTTGTGACAGTGCGCACTCATGGCGATTTTATAGTGCTGCCCTCTGGGAGACCAGGTCGCTGGGACCGTGACCTGATTTACCACTCAATGACATTATCCTGATACGGAGCTAACCAGTACTTTCCCTATCCTACTAATGCCGAGAACCAGGCTAGGAAGCAACAACTATCAATTTTGTAAGTCATTGGTTTGATTGAGGGCAAGTTTCAAACTCCTGACCTTCCACACAGGAAGTCTGTGCTCTTGTCAATTCGACAACCGCATCCGGACCCAACAAGATGATGATAAGACGATGTTGATGCGCAGTATAGTCTACTGATGTGCAGTCACCTCCCCAGTGAAAACAGCACATGGACAGGTAGGCATAGATAGGAAAATTGCACCGTACAGCCTAGATAGACTCATAATTTATGTGTTTGCCCTGGATTGGCAGAAGCATGGGTTCGAGTCTTACTCTAGGCGGACTCTTCCCTTCTTTTACTGAAACAAAGTAATGTGATCTATGGTGTTGAACCTGCCCTGGAGATGTGCCGGAAATAACCTACCTGGATGTATGAGACGGCGCGTTCCAGGGAGATTGTGGTGAGAAGCACTCACCTCCCATGGTTCAGTGCCTATTAGTACAAAACTAGGCATTGATAGGTTGATTACTAGATTGCATAACCATTAGGACATCAGCCCCGGAATGGCAGACATGTGAGTTCTAGTATCATTCTACGTGTAATGTTTCCCTTGATTTGCAAAAGAAACCGACCAGAACATAAAAGAAAATAACTGAATGAGTTGAGCGCCCCCCCCCCCCTTCGGATTTGGTAGGTCGTTGGATGCAACCTCCTGGATTCAAACCCTAGCCGAGTCAAACCAATGACTTAAGAATGAATACTATCCAGGTATTCAGCATTACTAGGATAGGGAAAGAAGCAGTGGAATGGGGAAGATTAACGATCCGCGATAGAAATTGTACAGATACATTCATTTTAAACCAAAAATAACAGCAGTATACCAAATCAGCAGCTTGCACAAATTAACAGCAACATACATAGTAGTTTGTGATATTTCACTGCGGACCAGATAAACACACCAGAGCCTTTTTGCAATGACAATATAATGTAATCCATTATCTTTATAATGTGTTAAATGTATAGGAATATCCTAAATAACTGAATTTCGCATGGTCATGATACCACTGGTGATTGGCCACTGAAGAATACAATAATTGTATTCAGATGAATAAATGTGTTTAACAATAACACATCACATGAAGAGAAGTTGTTTGGAGCAAGAAAATAGATTTGTCACCCAAAAATAGCATGGGGACACAAACAGACGGCGTCCTTCCTGCATTAATTAGATCTCAGGATTCATTCACACTCTTGTTAATACGCCTGTCACACTACGTTGTAACAAGCCAGCGAGTGGACAATGTATAAATCACTTCTTTATGTTGAGATACGTCGAAATTCTCTTCATTTCAGGACCAAGTTGGACGTCAGTGCAACATAGTGAACGTAGGTGAAACTTTGATCCAACGTAGTGGTAATGTATGTCGACACATGAGAACATTATCAAAATGCTCACGGAACGCTCACAGAACACCCGCAGAACACCGGCGAACGTTATATACAGTATTCGATCGCCAGAAGGATGCCTTATATGTTAAATATGTCAAAACACGATGGAGAAACACCAAACATACTTGAGACATACGTTGGACATATGTTATCCAGACATTTTCAATACATCGTCAATATGCGGACTGAGCGTTTCTGCTGGCTTGACTTATGCCTGAAGTAGTTCAACATAGTTCAACATATGTATAAGGTATGTATAATGTACATCTAGCGTACTCGACATATGTCTAATGTATACATAGCATATGCTAACGTATAAGCCATGCGTTGTCTTACTTCGAGCTACGTCGAAAGTTTTGGGTATGTCAAAAACCTTTATGAGTTTCGACGTAACACAACATAAATCAACGTAACTTAACATAACTCAATGTAGGCCTAACATACAAGTAACATAACCCAACGTACCTCAATGTAATGACCAAAATTCATTTAATTCGGCTCATGTTAGTGCGTTACGTCGTTGTGTGGAAGGGGTATCATTTAAGAGTGTGCTCCCCAGGGAATGCATCAGAGTTACAGGGCACATTGACAGCATAGAATAATATTCTGCTTGCTCTAATCATAGATCTCAGCCAGCTGAAAAAGGAAAAGGTTAAGGCTGCTACCGAGCCATAATAATAAGAGCCAACATCGGTACAATAATCAATTCAATTCAACTTGTCATTTCTGAGTACATCCCTTAATGGCGGTCCATGAGTGTATTAACAATGAAAACAGTTAATTATGGGGAACCGGACATAGAACCTGAATATGTATATATATATGTATATATGTATATATGGAGAGTTCAGGTGTAAATCCCAGTAAACGCAATCCAAAACCTGGAATCAAACCTTCAACAATTTTATTTTTTACATTCCTACTTTTTTTGTTCATTGCTCCACAATCATGTCATCACAAGAAAAGTGGAATTACCGAAAATACAAATTATTGTCAGGTAAGAATCTGTTATTTTAATTAAATGTGTGGATGGTCGTTTACAGTTTTTTGCGCCTGAACTCTTCATATATACACAAAGGTATACACTTGTAATGTCATGAGTACAGTACAGTAGCATGCACTGACTTCATAGGCTAGGAGCATGTTGTTTGTTTGTTGGGGTTATGCGTCATGGGAACAACTAAGGTCATATTCTATAGCTACACAAGAACTGAACATTATTTTAAAAAAGGGGAACCAAGCTGAGCTGGCACAATTGTTGGGTCCCATTCTCATGGCCTTCCTGACCACACCTATCAGCGTGTACCCTGTGGACTTACCTTCCATGCTAGGCTGAACCCCATCGGCTTCTGCTCTCTATATAATGATATTGATTGCACCAGGGCGTCTCGATTGCTTAACGATTTACCCCAATCACCCCAGAGTTTCAGAACTATTGGTTTGAGTCCTGTTCTAGGCACGATGCTAACTTTTTTTATTTTTTTATTCCATTAGTTGTTTAAGCAGGGGAAATTTCAGTCATAGACGACAAGTCTTCCTCATTCCACTGCTGGTCGATAGAAAGCCCGAGCCTACACTTTTACCGACCCAAGGGATTTTTAACCTCCCACACCACATAGACATGGTATGAGAGCAACCGGCCTTTGATGACGCTGTAAGTTATACACAGCGGTGGAAATCCAAATTGGCAGAGCTGGGGGCACGGGTAATCGAACCGCCGACCCTCAGATTAGGAGTCTGACCTAGAAAAAAGTCAGACACTCTAACCACTCCGCCACAGAGAACGCCACAGAGAACTTTGTTTGCAAAACCACTGCAACGTAGTTAAATTTGCATAATCCAATGGTTTTGAGCGTCTGCCATTTTTAGATGGTTATATTAGATTGATCGTTATAACATACCTTACTTTAGACTTTTATTTGTAATGGCTAATTTTAGAGGTAATACAAATGAAAACATGCCACATTAATTCGAACGTCCCGATTGAAATTCTGCCACCACAGGATTCACCTGAAATATGTTCTATTATTTTATTAAAGTAACTAAGCAGCAACACATCTTTAATAAGTGCAGTAGTATTTAACTCGGATATCTAGAATTAAATCTAGGTGAGTGTTTTTTGGTTTGCAAACATGAATGCAGATATAGGCCTGCCTAGGATGTGTACGCTCAAATTTAGCTAAATGTTTTGATTTAGAAAATGTTATAATTGTACCGGTCTATGCCGCTTTAATGACAAGGTAATAAATACCCTGTATATATGCTCCCATATACACGCGTCGGGTGAACAGGTCTGTCTTAATTGGGCTAAGTTTTTGGCAGAGGCGCGTTCGATCCTCTAGGCCCCGCCCCATCCAAATATACCCTTTATATGTGTGCCACAACTAGCACACTCAACTGTGAATTTGCTGTGTGAAAGAGCACTTCAGGCTGTGACTAAGCATTATTGTGGACATGAGACGCATTTCGGGATTCTCCAATTACTATTGAAGATAAAGATTTATTCTCCTTTCTAGTGTTCATTATTATCAGACTATAGTGATTATATTATGATCAGTAGGGCGGGTTAAGCTCAGCCAGATATGGTTGCTCTGTACTGAGGATTAATACAACTGTGTCGACCTTACTAGTGCGTCCGTTGTGCGTGTGAACTTAGATGTTTAACCAAGATGTGCAGGAGGTGCAGTTCTTGGGGTGTTTGGGGAGGGAGGGGAGACCTGGATATGGCTTGTTGTATGGGTAGACACAGTGCCCTGTCCGCAGGGAAACATAACCTTTTAGGACAAAGAGGAAGTCAGGCTGACGCACTGGTGATGGCAGTAGTGGGTGCATATATTCGCATACCTAATCCCTCGTATTGGGGACCCAGGCAGGTGCCTTAGTCATTAGCTGATGGGAGATTTGCATGTTAAATGACAGCTTACCAAACCCATAGCGGCCCCCTGTTAACTATATATCTACTCCACATGTTTATAGCATGGCACGCCAAAAGAGTCAGAATTCAACACTAGCCGCTCCATGATTGAATTATGGTGTGATTGAAATTACTTTCTCCGCAAGTGACTTGGCTGTCTACTGTCATCGACAACTTTAATTGTCTTGCACTTCGAAGTGGTAAATTCGTATGTTCCTCATGAATGAATTCACTGTCATAAATAATTTAAATATTCTTGAAATCAGACGTGCTCAATTAATATTTCCCCCCACAAGTGAATTTACGGTCTACAATTATAAAATATTGGATTCCCACTCATGAGTTCACCTTCTTTCCGCCCTAGAAGCGGACGCCGTGGCCGAATCGGTAGAGCGCTGGCTTCCCATGTGGAAGGTCGGGAGTTCCAATATCAGTCGAGTCAAACCGATGACTTCTAACATTGATACGTGTGGCTACCTAGCTTGGTGCTCTGCATTAATAGGATAGGACTCACATTGGTGTGCACAGTGTCATGTTAATGTGACGGTGTGGGATATCAGGTCAGGGCGATGGCGTCCTGGTCTCTCAGTGGGGCAGCACTATAAGCCACTAGAAGTGTGCATTGTCACAAGCCAGTACCCATTCACATATGACCATATATATGTTGCTAGGATGTAAAACGACAACAAAGAAACAATCCTTCCCTAGACGGTCATGACGCTGTGGTTAGGTCTGACTCATATCGCCAATCATAGGCGCACTTTCCAATTTGTCTGCCCTCCGGTAAGTAGTATAGCGAGTTGGTACCCCGGCTCTGGTATAATCACGCATATATAGGTACAGCAGGTGCAAAGATGCAATCAACACTTATATATACTCCCATTGCTCTCGGGCACAGAAGACATGGAAGCTGAGTTTGGGAAGACATGGCTTTTATTCGGGCACCTCCACCCCATCATCATCAATTATGTTGGTATGAGAGCAGCAACGACCGACATAAGGTCATGGTATATGATCAGTTTATGGGATGAGATGTAAAATGCAGCACATATGATGATATACATAGCAATAACATGTGATTATATGAGAAGATAACATTTAACATGCAGAGCGAATAAAAAGGGTGATGAGAGAATTAAAGAAACAATATAATTATGATTTGTTGAATATCATACCAATTTGATAGTTCAATTGCTTGTGTGTCAATCGTGTGGTAGATAACAACGCAAATGTCAAATGTCTTTCAGTGGTAATTTGATAAATGTTGTTTGATTTGTTTTTTTGTGTTTTGATTGGCTGAGCCAATCAGTCCGCAGGTGTGGTTGGGCGGGTGAATAAGAGGTTTGTAGATGTGGTCAGTCGGAGAGGCTGTTGCAGACTGACCACTAGATGGGGTGGAGTCATGGGCTCCAGTTTGTGTTGTGATCTGATTGGTGTTCTGGTGTGGAGGTGTGTCCAGTATGCAGCTTTGTGATTGGTTCCCCCAACTCTCCCCCCCACCCCCCACCTCCCCCCACCTCCCCCAAAGGCCGCACCCCCCACCCTGGCGGCAGTGGCATGGGTGGTGAGGGGGGTGAAGGGGTGAGGGGGGGCGTGTCAGCTCTGCAGTCCCTGAGCCCAGCAATGAACCCGAATGAGCGTCCTGGCTCATTCCAGAAAATGAATCGCACTATATGTCACAAATACATATGTACCCTTATGTGATAACAGCTCTTAGACTTATTGCTAGGCTTAATATGTCTCCTGCATAATTATTATAAAATAATGCATATAGACAGTGTGTAATGATAGAGAACAAACCCAGTATATTACCATCACGTTAAAAAGATGAATCTGCATAATCCGATAATTGATAGTGTATGCCATGTTTATGTCATATTGATATATGAGCCTGTCTCAAAAGGTGATAACTCTTTTTTTTGTGTCCATTGTAACGATTGACACAAAACATCACAGAAATGGTTACACTGAAAAGACAAGGATATTTGCTTCAAATCAGTATGCATTCTATTGGGATTATGAAACACCATGTACAAAACAAATCAGTTTATCCTGAGCAAATGCATGAGCAGATAGTATGTTGGTTGTTACAATGGACAAAGTTTTGTCCCATATTGCCTAGCACCTTTTGAGCCCGTCTCATATATAGAGAGATATATTATAGTGATCATTGTAATCTGCTTCATCTGTTGGAAAACCACTACAGACTCATGCGGGAGGTCGGCGGGACCAAGTGGTCCTTAGCCGCTGCCGTATTGGCCACTCGTGGCTTACACACTGCTTTTATGCTCCCCCTGAATGTATTGGGTGTCAGTCCCCGCTGACACTCAAACACATTTGACTAAGTTGCGTTGATTTGTTGGCCCTGCACCAGCAATTCTACCCTGCAGACAGTATGCATGACCTTTTTACTAAAGTAAAACAAGAAAACATTTTAGCCTTTTTGAGGGCAGCTGGACTGTACCACCTCATATAGTTTACTAAATAAATTCTATCAATTATTAATTAAACTTTTCTTTTTCTATGGGAATTTGTTTCCCTTGACCACAAATATATGATTGTGAGCTTTCTAATTTAATGAGTGTCTATTGGCACATAATTGGTTGTCTACTTTTACATGTAAACGCGATGGTTTAAACAAAAAACACGCATTTCTCGCCATGAATATGGCCTATACTGCCGACACGGTGTAAAACAACCACCAATCAATCAATTATCAACTTCATTTGAGTTCAATGAACTGTTGTTTTAGTAGGTTAACTTGGGAGATATTTGAGGTGAAAACACATAGTCGGGAATGACCGGGGTCGCTCATTCGGACTCATTACTGGGCACGGTGGAGAGGTGAGGCTGCCAACCCCCCCCCCTCCCCCACCCGCATGGGGCGGGGGGGGGCTCCCGGGGGGGGGGGGGGGGGGCACCCGGGGGGGGGAGCCACAGCACGCTCACCATCCCTCCACCAATCACAACACAACCCAACTCAGCCAATCAAATCACTCCGGCGACCGGAGCCCGGCGCCACATACCACAAGGGAGTCAGTCTACAGCACCGCCTCCGACTGACCACTACTCCACCCCCCTTTTCTACCAACCCACCCACACCTGCAATCTAATTGGCACAGCCAATTAAAAAACAACTCAAAACTAAATTAAAAAACATTTAGACAAGGAAGTCCAGTAACGACTCAATTGTCAACCGTTCGATTGACAACCGCGCAATTGACAAAAACACACCTCAACAGTGCCCTCCGCACCGTACGAGGCTTATTCTATTCACCTTCACATATTCAATGTTTAATTGTACTTGTTCATCATATCTTACTTTACTTATGACTGTTCATCATATCTTATCTTATATCTTAACTTGTCCATATGTCGGATCTCTCATCTCATGCTATTATGTTATCACTGCATGACCTTATGTCGGCCACGGCCCATCGTCAATCCACAATGTACATGCCCATTGCGGCCCGGGGGCCTTGACCGTCTTCTGTGCCCGTGAGCAATGAAGATAAAATGTTAATGTTGATATACACACCGATATCATTAAACTCATATGCTCCAGAAGTGACAGATTCTACTAGATTAATATATAACCATTGATCTGAAACCATAAGGGATTCAGGAATGCATCAGTGTCCGATTTTGATATAGAGCATCAAATGTATGCAAACGCTTTGGTTTCGGAAATATATGATTATGTAGTAGTCCGCACTGACCTCACAGGCAATGAGCCGCATAGACAGGTAGGCGGCGGTATGGTGGTGACATCAGGGAGCCTAGGTGGTGTATGGGTTAACACACTGGTTCGGAATGCGAGAGACGTGGGTTCGATTCCTGCTCTAGGCACAATATTTCCCATTTTCATCACCCCCACATGACAATTCCATCGGATTATCCTGCTTTAACACGTCAACGAATGTCGATAGTCGGGTTCTTCATTGGTGTATCCTGGTTCCCAGCAGGCTAGTAGATGATGCCAATAAGGCGTGATGGAGTGCTCCATTTGTCCGCCTGCCGTTGGAAATGTGTAATACATGCATTCTTAAAGGTGCATTACTACCCCGATACAGGCATCAAATGTCAGAAGCAAACATTTAAAAATAATAGTTTATCCCACCCATCAAAGTCATTGAGCATTTATCGTAGCACAGAAGGAATACTAAGCTAATTTAATAGAACCTACGACTGCGGAAACTTATAATGTCCAGCATTTCAATATGTGCACAACAATTAAGTTTGCATATTTTCAATTCAAATATCTCCTAAGGTAACCGTTGAAAATAAGAGTTAATTGAAAGTAAAGTAAATTTGATTATTATGATCAAGCTGATATACATGTGCTGTATAAGCAATTATAGGTAGTATATATGCGTATATACAGGTGTAGGCACCTGCGGGGCTGGCCTCTCTCCCGCTAACAGGTTTTCATTATCAGCGTTTCGAACGCGCCGGTTGCGCGGTGGTTCTAGCATTTACGCTAGGTGTCGCCACCAGCGCCGGGCGGGTTCGACTAAAGCATTATCCCCTCGCTACTCACTAGTCGGCGCCACCATTAGCTATGTATAACCACTGCACTCGACCGGCCCGACGCCTTCATGATACGCCACCCGGACTGCGAGCCGAAATAACCACCATTCGGGCGAGAGTATAACATTTTTGTTTTGTTGATATGATGATTCGGTGGTTTGTGGCCAGCCAGGTACAGTACTATCTTGTGTCAATAAACTGTATTTCCCACAACTGCTCTTCCTTTTATGCCTTAGCGGGTCTACACGAGTATAATGCTTCGGAAGGCGATTATTTGGCAAAATCCTCAGTTCATTTCAACTGACACTACACCAACTCATGACACTCATCAATTCAAGCGACTGGTCAGGCCTTCTGCCTCGCCTGGTGCTGCCACCTGGCTTCTTCCTCCTCACCTGGCTCTGCCTCGCGCTTGTACCATTCCCTCCCACATTTGGTAATGAATATGTCTTTTTAAAGAATATAAGAGAAGCTTAAGACCATTGGATTAGGCATCTTTAATGACAATCTCCGTTTCAGTATCTCTAAAGCAATTGGGAATTAGCGACTTTTAATAGTAAGGAATACATAATAAAAAAAATTGATTTCCTGAATAACATCAACGCGCGTGTCCTACTGTTAATGTTATATTTAACCTCACATAATCCGATGAAAAGATCAAATTCCGAAAACCAAAACAATTATCTAGATTTGATTCAAGATATCAAACTTAGGTACTGGTGCATTTATTAAAAATAGGGTACCACATAGAAGGCGATACTGATTCAATTTAATAGAACCTGTTACTGCGCAAACCCATGGACTGAGACTTTTGGCCCGCTTGCCAAAATTAATTCAGCATATTTGCAGTTGAAATATCTCAAAGGTTAACCATTTAAAATAAAATGTACTTCAATATAATGTAAGGTAGATTATACTGATCAACCTAATATATCTATCTCAGAAAAATGTACAGAAGCTCAACATCATCGGACTATCCAACCGTAAGTAATTTTGTATTAGCACATTTTTTATTACACACGTCTATGCTCATTTAATCAAGCCTCCTACATTTAATCAAGCCTCATACACTTGTGAGAATGGTACAGGGTGGTGTCTTTAATGGCTATTTCATGACACACACTAAGGATTTTTTCATGACACACCCTTCATTGGCAAGTGTTTTCAATTCCATCAATCCTAGTCAATATAGCGCCTACACACAGCGGTCGGCATCCATATACAGTAAACACTCTCTAACTGGCCACCCCCACAGATCGACCACTCCGAAATATCGATCGCTTTATTTGGCTCCCTAAGGATCACAAAAACAACAAAAAACAACAAAAGACCTTCCTGAGCCGGCCAACTCCCTAAATGGACCATTTAAAGTTGCATGGTCAAATGGTTTAGAGTTCCCATCATTTTCTGAGATAAATACATTAGATTGATTGCTATAGACTACCATACTTTAGTTCGAAGTAACTTTTATTTTAGATGGTTAAATTTGGAGAAATTTGACGTACAACCATGAAACTTAATTTTGGCAAGCACGCCAAACCTCTGACACCATAGCCATCTGCAATAACAGGTTCTCTTAACTTGCATCTGCCTTCCCTTCAGTGTGATGACAAATGTTTAATAAGTGCACCAGTATCTAAGTTAGATATGTTGAATAAAATCTAGATAATTGTTTTGTTTTTGAAAGTTTGATATTTTCATCGGACTATGCAACTTTAAAGTCAGTCCCATTGTCGGTCGATTTACAGAGGTTTTACTGTACATAGCTCGGGCAGTGGCATCTAGTTAGGCTGAAACACAGCGTCACCAGGGGACGTGTGTAGGGGGATAATGCTACCAGCGTGAAATGATGGTAGGTTTTTTCCTTCTTTTTTCTTCTGCAACATAAAAGCCGGGTATCGGTGGGGACTATGCTCAACTAGATGAACATGAATAAATAAATAAATAAATAAATAAATAAATAAATAGAAATTAATTAAAAATGTCTTAATTAAAATGTGACGCTTCTGTCAAAAGCCCATTACGAAGCTGACATCTAGATAGAACCACTTACCTACCGGACCCGCTGGTGTGGGTGGGGAGTGGCAGTGACTGCGCCTGGTAGGCATACCTACCTACCTTTTGTCTCAGAAATGTTGCGTATTTTGTACAGAGTTTTAAGTTGAAGTTCGTCAGTAATCAAAAGTAAAATTATGGATCCCAAAAGAAATTTTGAAAGTACACATCTTTTTTAATTTCTTCTTTTTGTTGTTGAAAGTACAAAGTTATTTTCACTGGAGAACTAAAATATGAAATATGGGGTAGAAAAATCTTGGCTGCCCTAATCTTTTTCGATTTTTGCGAATTTTGTACAAGTTATAAGATGGAGTATGCCATAACACAACATTAATTTCATACATATGTAGTGGTCTGCACTGACCTCTCAGGCAAGGAGCCGCATAGAGAGGTAGTCGTGGGTAGTGTGGTGATATCAGGGAGCCTAGGTGGTGTAATGGTTAGCACACTGGCCCGGATTGCAAAGAGGTGTGGGTTCAAGTCCTGCTCTAGGCGCAATATTTCCCATTTTCATCATCCCCATGACACTGGTTGCTGTGACCATGATCCTATAGAAGCTACATGCTGTATAGTTGTTGAAACTACCCTGTGTATGTGTAAGTGCACTGCCAGTATGTATGTAATTGTAAGCATTAAAAGACTTACAATTCCAGGGGGACAAGTGTAGTGGTCTGCACTGACCTCTCAGGCAAGGAGTCACATAGACAGGTAGGCGTGGTTAGTCTGGCGATATCAGGGAGGCTAGCTGGTGTAATGGTTAGCACACTGGCCCGGATTGCAAAGAGATGTGGCTTCGTGTCCCGCTCTAGGCACAATATTTCCCATTTTCATCACCCCCACAACACATATAACATAATTTCAAATGTACATAAGTTTTGGTTAAGGTGCACAATAGTTTCCACTCAAGGACCCAAATCAAATGAGACATTTGGGTTAGGCGGGTGTAGAGTTGAGTAAGCTCCTCAGGTAAGTGGTGCAGTTAAAGAAGGGGACAAGCAAGGACACCTCGGACTGACTGGCCTTCTTGGAAAGTGTGTCGCGTCTGACTGCCTTAAAAGTATACAACGCCCAATCCCTGCCCCCAACATTCCCACTCACCGCCGTCCGTCCCGGAGTAGGTCAGGCAATTAGTTCTATTTGCCATTCATTCATGTGGCTTTATCAATTTCCACAGGAAGCGAGAGAGAGGAAGTCTAGGGGAACACACCTCAAATTTACTAATTGAGTTTGGTGTTGTCTATGTTTCAGAAATAGTATATATATACATATATATACATGTATATATATACATGTGTATGCACAATAGATCTCAATTATAATATGCCTATGTGTATATATACTTCTATTCATCTATCCATCTATGCGTAAATACATATATATATATATATATATATACATATATACCTGTATACATACATAAATAAATACATGTATATGTATATACATATGTATGTATATACATATATTATTGACTTGATTGAAGTAGAATTGTTCATTATGATTATTGATTATATAAAATGTACTGTGATTATTATTTAACTGTGTTTTTTAATTGCTGCATAACTTCACTTGCATGTTTGACATTGTTACTGATTACTTACAGCCGCATTGAGTAGAAGCGGGCAAGAAAGCCAGAGACCACGGCTGTCATGAAAATAAAGTTGTGTTATTCTCAAACCGGTTTCCTAATTCTCTAATTCCTGGCAAGCATCGAGGACTGAATGATGCTAATATCCACAACTTGACCAGATGGATTGTCAGACAATATATGGGCCCTAAAAAACTCCAAGGAAATACCTCGTTTCAAGCTATAAAAATTGTGCCTTTGATGAGACAAGCATGAGTTTTGGCACACTGTTAGAGAATGCCTTAAGGAAGAATTTGAGATATAGAGCCATCGCAAATTTGTCCCATGGAGCTGGTATCCAGTGGTAAAGGAGCACTTTGCGTGATAGCCGATTGATCACATGATTCCATCTAAAGGATCTATCAATGTTGCCAACACGAAAGAGAAAACACCAATTATAGGCAATGTAAATAGGAACCATTAATTACATCCGGAATAAGTAGGAACTCCCAACCAATGCCAAAATTATTGTATTGCTACCAATTATTACCACCATCAACGAATGGGGCCCATCAGATATCGACCACCAGCCATGCATCACAATGACCATGGACCACCAATAAAGATGAGTATGAATACCCTATTATATTCACAATGTATAGGGATCATCAATAATTGCGAACATGAATACGGGCCACCAAGAATAGGCACAATGAATAGAGACTACCAATTATATCCGATAATTAATAGGGACCATCAAATATACAATGCAATTCATAGGAAGCAACAATTATAACCACACTGAATAGGAACCACCAATAATAGCCACAATGAATAGGGGCAATCAAGCATGCATCACAATTAACATGGACAATCAAATACCTACTGCAATTCATAGGAACCACCAATTATAGCCACAATGAATAGGGGCAACCAATTATAACCACAGTGAATAGGAACCACCAATAATAGCCACAATGAACAGGGGCAATCAAGTATGCATCACAATTAACATGGACAATCAAATACCTTCTGTAATTCATAGGAAGCACCAATTATAGCCACAATGAATAGGGGCAACCAATTATAGCCACAAAGAATAGGGGCAACCAATTATAGACACAAAGAATAGGGGCAACCAAGTATGCATCACAATTAACATGAACAATCAGATATCTACTGCAATTCATAGGAACCATCAATTATAGCCACAATGAATTGGCACTGGCAATAAAAACTACTATGAATAGGGAACACCAATTATAGATCATATCGAATAGGGACCAACAAATAAACCACCATTAATATGGTCCATCAATTATAGAATACAATGACTATGGACCACAATTACAAAGTCCACTGGATAGTGACCACCAATAAAAACCGTGATAAAAAGGGACCACAATTATAGCTGCGTGACCCTCCCTGGAACTATTGCAGTCCAACCTATGGAAACATAGTCCGATAAAGTATCAACTTTTCAAAACCAAAACAATTATCTAGATTTGATTCTACATATCTAATTTAGATATTGCTGCACTTATTAAGCATTTGTTTCTGCATAGAAGGCAATGCTGAGTGAATTTAAAAGAACCTGTTACTGTGGAAGCCTATGGTGTCGGATTTTGATGTTCTTGCCAACACTAATTTTACATGTTTGCACTTCAGATATATCTCAAAAGTGAGACATTTAAGTTAAAAAAATACTTCAAACTATAGTAAAGTAGATAATAACAATCAACCTAATATATTTATCTCAGGAAAATTACACAAATTCAAAACCATCGGACTATGCAACTTTAAGCCTTTCTCGTTAATCCTTTTTCTGGGTGTTCTTTTTTGTACGTGGATATGGTGGACGGGCAGACGTAGCCCAGAAGTGAGTGGGGGGCATTGGGGAGGGGGCTCCACATTTTTACCCTAATCCCCTACCCCATCGCCCCCACCCTACTCCCCCCCGCCCTACTCCCCTCCTCCCCCCCCCCCCCCCATACCGGTAACTAGCGCGTCTGGTGTGCGGTCCGAGCTGCCTCGCATTCAAACAGAAACTACTGAGGAACTTTCTCCTTCGGAGCGAAGGGAACGCGGGTGGGTGGAAAGAAGGGGCTGGGTTATTATTGAATTGAATGCCGCCACTTCAGTACACCGGGAAATCGTCTTTCATGGCGTCTTCCGGAAGTGCCCGGAAGTTCTACAGCAACGCCTTCGGTGGTGGCCATCACCAAATTGGACATGCTTTTTACCAGATGAAATCAGGCGTTGTTGCGTGCCCCGTTGGTTGCTTGTTGGATGGAGCATGCATGCCAAGTTGAAGGTGTATATATAGGAAGGCTGCATGATGTGATATATATGCATTATAGTTCATTCTGTGAATATAAATGACAATGGTACTTATATGTTTCAGCATAACTCTTATGGTAAACCGTGCCATTGGCTGCTTGTTGGAGCGTGCATACCACGTTGAAGGTACATACTTTAGATTGGTTCTTGGGGTTTTACGTCCTGGCAGCAACTAAGGTCATACTAGGACGGGTAGCGACTTGTGACAGGACGCACTCATGGCGACTTGGCAGTGCTGCCACCCTGGGATACCAGACCGCCAACACCATGACCTGATATCCCACTCAGTCCTGACACTGGACCAACCAGTCTTTACCCTATCCTAATAAGGCCGAGCACCTGGCTAGAAAGTGAGAAGTATTAATTCTACGGTCATTGGTTTGACTCAACCATTGTTCGAACCCACGAACACAAGGATTCGGATCCCCCGATCTCTCAAGAACTAGCTGCTTGTTGGAACGTGCATGCCATATTGAAGGTGTATAAAGGAAGGCTGCATATATTTGCGTCATACTTCATTATGTGAAGCTATATGATGATGGAACCTACATATCTGATTATAACTGTTGTAGTCAATCCGATCACTGGTCTGTATACATTTGATTTATATATATATATATATATATATATATGTCCTATAATTCATTATGTGAATGTAAATGATTATGGTAGTTACATGCTTGTTTGAATATAGCAGGTGTGGCTAATACCCCTGTCACACTACGACGTAACGAGCCAACGTGAGCCTAACGTGATGATTTTTCGTCATTGCGTTGCCGTACGTTGGGTTACGTTATGATGACGTCATAATGACGTTAGAGTGACGTCGAGCTACGTCATGTTACGTCGTGTTACGTCGGCGCGCGTCGAGGTTTTGAACCTGTTCAAAACTTTCGACGTATCTCGACGTGAAGCCTTTACGTCGGGATGACGTGACAATGACGTTAGGTAGACATTCCGCGATCGTTATAGCAGCGTAAATGACGTTAGAGTCACGTTATGTCACGTCAGACCGACGGCCCGGGTGGGAGCAACGTGTGGGCAGCGTTTTGCACGTTACGGTCAAGTTACGGTCACGTTGCGGTCACGTTACGGTCACGTTACGGTCACGTTACGGTCACGTTACGGTCACGTTACGGTCACGTTACGGTCACATTATGGTCACGTTACGGTCACGTTACGGTCACGTTACGGTCACGTTACGGTCGCGTTACGGTCACGTTACGTCCACGTCGCACCCGTTACGGCGACGTTACGCTCACGTTACACTAACGCCCGGTCACGTCGCCAATTACCCCTCCCCTCTAACATTGTCACGTTACAGCTAACGTCACGACGTACACCGACGTTACTTTCACGTTACGCTCACGTCAACTACGCGGCATTCACGTCCACAATCTGCATATTACGCCGATAACTTCGACGTGATATCATTATTTTCACGTTGTGGTTACGCTGACGTAGTCACGTCGTAGTGTGACAGGGCCTTAAGGAGCCCACTCGTCACTTTACATATGTAGTAAGCTGCACTGACCTCAGGCAAGTAACCACATAGACAGGTAGGCGTGGGTGTTGTGGTGAGCATGTTGGTACCCACACCCCCACCCCAGCCGGAGGTGTTGGAGGACCACTACATAGCTTATTACACGTGATAAAGGATTATCACGATCCATATATATGTGCTATAATTCAGTATTTGGATATAAATGTTACATATATATGCGGTATTATTCAATAATTGAATGTAAAGGTTGGTGTTGCTTACATATTTAATTGTAGAGTATATATTTAAATAGTCACTATGTGAATATATATTAATATATACGACCAGACGTGATGGTCGAATGAGTTGAGCGTCCGTCGAGTCAAACCAATGAATTAAAAATGTATACTTGTCACGACCTAGCCAGGCGCTCAGCATCATTAGGATAGGCCAAGGACTGGTTGTCTCATTGTCAGGATAATGTGACTGAGTGGGATATCAGGTCATGGTGCTGGCAGCCTGCTATCCCAGTGGGGCAGCACTATAAAGTCAGCATGAGTCCGCACTGTCACAGGTTGATACCCATCCTGTTATGACCTTAGATGTTGCCAGGTTGTAAAACTACAACAACCAACCAACCATTTACATATATATATATACATATATATCTGTATATATATATATATATATATATACAAATGTGTGTATAATGAAAAATCCTGGAGAGAATCTCACGGGGGTCCTTCATATTTGTGTATATAATTCCTTTATGGCTGCTCCAAAGAAGAAAGTCGAGTGCTGAGAAGCACAGTGAGGAATAGCATTAGCAAACATTGAAAGTCTATTACAGTGTGCGTCAGGGACATCTCCTTGCGGCCTTCAACATGGGTCAGGAAATGGGCCTGATGGAAGCTTTCTGGGCATGCAGGCCTTGCAGGCTTGTAGGGGCCTGTGTTGCTGTTATAAGATATCGACTAACTAGGTTTGCTCAGCTCACCAGGGATTAGCTCCCTATTGGGTTAGAAGTATGGGATTGCTTTGGATTAAATCTATACAGTAGGCGGACGGTGGCGGGGGGGGGGGTCATTAGGGGAGGGGGGAGGGGAGCATCATATAAAGGCAGTTTGGTAATATAGTTGGGATTGGCACTGAACTTGGTACCTCTGTTTTCTTTCAAATGTTCTTCTTTGAGAGGTATGGCAAATCTCGAATTATACAGCGTCAATGTTGTTCCCATGAAACCGACAATAATAGCGATAATTATAACAAATACATTAACTTAAAGATGTAAATCTGGAGTTGTAGCTTGTCTACAGCTTGAAGTTGTATAGTCCAATGAAGGTATACCATTTTCAAAACCCAAACTCTTGTCTAGAATTTATTCTACACATCCAACTTAGGTACAGCTGACTCTGAGCGCTGTTTGGTCTATCCTCCCTCGTTCGCCAATCCCGTCCTGATATTACCTTAGATGTTGCGAGGACGTAATACTCCAACAACGGCACAAATACAGTCATTGGCCATCTTTGTAAACTGCCCATTCAGCCACTTCCAAACATATATATATCAAACAAGACATTCACTTTTAATTGATACACAACACAAATGTCAAGCCTCTCCTTGAATTTCATTCGCTAGTCAAAATTGCGAAGCGAAGGGACATTACATCATTCTGGTTTAAAGCATCAAATAGGTTCTTTCAACAAATAAACACACAAAACAGCATATATGTCATCTTTTAGTTGCTGAAAAGCTGTACCAGACAGTGAGAAATCACGAAACATTACTCCAGTTGGATATCCCATAGCAATAGGACTATGCTCCTGGAGAGCAATAACTCTTTCAAATGGTGAACGAATACATATTTGTCTCTCTTTAATTGTAATTGCTTTTTCTAAGCAATATTGAATAAGCCAACTAACGTGGGCTGAGTATAGGTAACGATTGCTTATTTCCTTGCCAGTTACTAAGAAGTGCAGGCATATTACCGTAGGTTCGTGAGGAAGTAAGCCATATTGGATTGTTGTTATTATAATAATAATAACAATACAATATTTATTTCTACATGATCATTGTACATATCATCATCATCATGCTGTCGGTCGTGATGCGACAAAGACTGCTTTCATTACTTGACTGCCGCTCTCCATTTAGCTCTCTGCTGTGAAAGTTGCGTCCATGAGTCGGTCTTAATGTCTCTCAGCTTCAGGTTTCTCTTGATGGTATCCCTGAACCGGAGACGGGGGTGCCCTCTCTTTTTGTAGCCAGAAGACAGTTGAGAATAGACATTGAACATATAGACACTCACGGGATATACTTGTTGAAGCAATGTGAGCATGCGGGTGGGAGAGGATGTGTGGGCTGCACACATCCAATAGTGTTTGATCCCAACATAGAAAAGGTATGTGTACCTGGATGGGCTGAGAACAGTTATGAATTGTTATAAGCCATATTCAAACCTCATTTCAGGCTTATTTTATATTTACAAAACCCAGTGCATCATATGAAGAGGTCAGTGGCAATAGTCATGTAAACGGCAAACCAAAAATGGATATAGACATTAGAATCAAACCTACAAAAAGTTAATTGTTTTATATTACTATGTTTTTCATCATTAATCGATACCCATATGATCATATGAAAAGTGGAATTGGTGAGAATTAAAATTTATTTCATGTAAAAATCTTATATTTAAACTAGATTTTTGGATTGGTGTTTACATGGTTTTGCGTCTGAACTCTTCATATATATGGATACATGTATATTTGTGTAAGTGCAATCTCAAGTGGCACGGAACTGTGTAGCCTACCTGTGTATATATGGAATATATGGAATATATGGAATATATGGAATATATGGAATATATATATATATATATATATGCCCCTGCCTTAGGTCTTTTCGTCCAGCCAGAGTTAAATAGTCACTCTAAACCAGATTTGACTTGTTTGTATGGAATACAATAACGTTAATATCATTATCAGATGGACATGTGCCAATTCTACCATCGCTACCATGATGCGACCCTCACCACCCTCACCACCCTCACCACCCTCACCACCCGCACCACCCTCACCCCCATCACCACCCTCACCACCCTCACCACCATCACCACTCTCACCACCCTCACCACCATCACTGCCCTAACCGCCCTCACCACCCTCACCACCTTCACCACCCACACCACCCACACCACCCACACCACCCTCACCACCAGCAACAACCTGACCACCCGCACTACCATCACCACCCTCACCACCCTCATCACCCTCACCACCCTCACCAACCTCACCACCCTCACCACCCTCACCACCCTCACCACCCTCACCACCCTCACCACCCTCACCACCAGCAACCACCTGACCACCCTCATTACCCTCACCACCCTCAACATCCTCACCACCCTCACCACCCTCACCACCCTCACCACCCTCACCAACCTCACCACCCTCACCACCCTCACCACCCTCATCACCCTCAACACCCTCAACACCCGAATCTCGTGTGGGCGATCTCGAGTTCAATTCACGGTCGAGTCAAACCAATGACAACTTGTAACGTCCTAACCTGGTACTTAGCATTAATACGATAGGGCAACGACTGGTTGGCTCAGTGTCATGACAATGTGACTGAGTGGGATTTCAGGTCATAATGCTGGCAGGCTAGTCTCCCAATGATGCAGCATTATAAAGTCACCATGAGGTCTGCACTGTCACAAGTTAGTACCTGTTAGCACAGATTAGATGTTGGCAGAACGTAAAACTCCAAGCACCCAGCCTTGTTCTCACTTCTGCCACAGTGGCGCCACCCTCGAGTGGGATCTGACAACAGTGAGCTGCTATTCAGAGCCGGATTTGAGACAAAAGGTGCCGAGCAATATGGGACAAAAATGTTGTCCATTGTAACGATCAACATACTATCTGCTTATGCATTTGCTCAGGATAAACTCATTTGGTGTTTACATGGTGTTTTATAATCCCAATAGAATACATATTGATTTGAAGCAAATATTCTTGTGTTTTCAGTGTAACAGTTTCTGTGCTGTTTTGTGTCAATCGTTACAATGGACAAAAGAAAACTGATCACCTTTTGAGACAGGCTCATATATATATATATATATATATATATATATATATAGTGGACTGCACTGACCTCTCAGGGAAGGAACTACATGGACAGGTAGGTGTGGATAGGGTGATTGCAACATGGAACCTAGGTAGTGTAATGGTTAGTATGCCAACAAGTGTGCATTTGAATCCTGCTCTAGGCACATTATTTCCTATTTTCATCACCACCCTACTGACACTGTGTCATGACCCGGATCCATACAAGCTATATTCCATTAATTGCTGAACTCAACTGTAAGCATTAACCGACTTACAGATGTCAATCATTTAAGCGACTTACAATTCCAGGGAAATGAGTGTTATAGGTGGCACAGACCTATCAGGCAAGGAGTGCAGTGACGAGGTAGGCATCGATAGAGTGATTGCATCAAGGAGGCTAGGTAGTGTAGGCGTTGGCACACTAGCCCAGAATAGTAAGAAGTATTGGTTCAGACCCTGCTCTAGATGCAATGTGTCCTATATATATAACCCGAAGGAAAGAGTGATTAACTTGCATAAGTGAAATATATGATGGTGATAAGGTTATTCTTGTTACTATTCATATCATATGTTATAGACTCATATGTACAGAACCATATGAATATGGCATGTGTTTTTAGTGGCATTAGACTGACTCACAATCCTAGCTCTGTTAGGAGTAGCTGCCGCCAGGAATTATATCTCAAGCAGTGATTTCTAGAAATAATTACCTAAGGAGTATCCTCTTGATATATAATATATATAATTAGCATTCCATACATTGGCGACCAGTCTGATAAGTCCAGCTTTTATGATAATAATAATAATAATAATAGCTGTCATCTTATTGTCTTCTGTCAGTTTTTAAGGCACTGAAATACATGTTTGTGATATAATATATGTGGATAAGACTCATGATTAAAGCGTAGCAACACAATATTATTATAACAACAAAGGAATAAAGAAGGTCCTTATCTATTACCACTGATGTGTCAGTTAAAGCTGTACACTCTTATAAAGACCGACTCATGGACGCAACTCTCACAGCAGAGAGCTAAATGGAGAGCGGCAGTCAAGTAATGAAAGCAGTCTTTGTCGCATCGCGACCGACAGCATGATGATGATGATGATGAGATACTGGTGCACGTATTAAGCAATTTGCATCGCATAGAAAGGAATAGAAAATACATTTAAAAGAGCCTGTTACTGCTGAAAAAAAGATGGTGGCAGCTTTTTGAAGCCTAAGCCAAAATTACTTTAGCATGTTTGCATGTGCAATATATCCAAAATTAGATATTTCTAGGATAATAAAATAGAGCAAATCATAAAGAAGTAGGCGTATTTAAATTTAAAATTTTACAGAAACTCAAAAAATATCGGACACTGCTAGTTTAAGTCAGAAATAAATATACAGTATAACCTCTCTAACTCGACCAACCATGGGACCCACTTTAAGTGTTCCATTTAGAGAGGTGGTCGGTTTAGAGAGTTAGAATATCCTAACAATGGTAATGTTGGGACCCAAATAAAGCGATCGATATAGGGGAGTGGTCGATCTGTGGAGGGGTCAGTAAAGAGAGGTTTTACTGTAATTTAAGTAGGGTCATGAACTAGCGTCATGAATATGCGAGTTACAATGTGTACATTGCGTAACTTTTGCAATCATTCACGAGTATTCGGTTTCTATTCATGAACACGTCAGATTCTTCTAGAAATTAATGTCAAACGTTAAGCACTGTTAACTGCTTTCTTTTAGTATTCAGTGATTAAAGTTGCCTAGTCCGATGGTTTTGATATTCTATCATTTTCTGACAAAGATATATTAGGTTGATCGTTATAATCTACCTTACTTTCATTTGAAGTAACTTTTATTTTAAATGGATAACTTTCGAGATATTTGAAGCATAAACATGTCAAATTAGTTTTGGCAAGCACGCCAAAACTCTGACACCATAGGCTTATGCAGTAACAGATTCTATTATATTGCATCATTATTCCCTTCTATGTGATGACAAATACTTAATAAGGGCACCAGTATCTAACGTAGATATGTAGAATCAAATCTAGGTAATTATTTTGCTTTTTTAAATTTGATATTTTCATCGGACTATGCAGCTTTAAGTAGGGAAAATGACAATTGTTGCCATTCCAACCTCCATATCCAATCATAGTATTGCCGAGTCTCAGACAAGCTAGTGGCGTGGGCGTGATGAAAATGGGAAATATTTCGCTTAGAACAGGAATCGAACCCACAAACATATATTGCATTCCCTGTGAGTGAGCTAAGCATTACACCAGCTAGGGTCCCTAATGTCACCACCCTACCCATGCCTACCTGTCTATGTGAATCCTTGCCTGAGGAGACAGTGCATACTACTACACTCATCTCCCTGAAATTGTAAGTATTTTAAATGGTTATTTAATGCTTTCAATTACATGCATACAGGCAAGGCACTTACATATATATACACAGGGTAGGTTCAACAATCATAGGCCTACAGGATGTAGTTTGTACAGGATACTGGTCATAGCACCAGTGTCATCGGTGTTATGAAAATGGGAAATATTGCCCTAAAGCGGGAATGCAACCCACAACTCTTACCGTCTAGGCTCCCTGATATCACCACCCTACCCATGTCTACCTGTTTATGTGGTGCCTTGCCTCAGAGATCAGTACAAACTACTACACTAGCAACATGTATCAGTTGTGCTTGTCTCCAGTTTAACTAAGCTGGGCATTGAACCTATGTCGTCCCCCCAACATGATTTGTTTGTTTCTGTGTTAACTCATAGCAACATCTGAGACCATATCCGGACGTCTACAGACTCTTGGTTTGTGTGCAATCATGACAACTTTATAGTGCTTCACCACTGGGAAACCAGGCCACTGGGACCATGACCTGACATCTCACACAGTCACATTATCTGGCTACTGAGATATCCAGTCCTTGCCCTATCCTATTAATGCCGAGCGTCAGGCTAGGTAGCAACAAGTTTCAATATTGTACTAGTCTGTACTGACCTCTCAGGCAAGTAACCACATATACAGGTAGGCGTGGGTAGTGTGGTGATAGCAGGGAACCTAGGTGGTGTAATGGTTAGCACAGTGGCCCGGACTGCAAAGAGATGTGGGTTCGAGTCCCGCTCTATGCACAATATTTCCCATGTTCATCACCCACCAACTACACTGGTGCCGTGACCCTGATCCTACACAAGCTACTTGCTGTATGGTTGTTCAACCTACCATGTATATGTTACATTAGTATGTATGTGTTAGTGCATTACCTGTATGTATGTAATTGTAAGCAATAAAAGATATACAATTCCAAGAGGACAAGCGTAGTGCTCTGCACTGACCTCTCGGGCAACGAGCCACATCGACAGGTAGGCATGGGCCGGATGGTGATATCAGGTATTCTAGGTGGTGTAATGGTTATCACACTGGCCTAGAGTGCAAAGAGATGTGGGTTTAAATCCTGCTCTAGGCACAATATTTCCCATCTTCACCACCCCCATGACACTGGTTGTTGATCCTATACAAGCTATGCATTGTAAGGTGGTTGAACCTACCCTGTGTATGCATTGCCTGCATGTATGTAATTGTAAGAATTAAAAGGCTTACAATTCCAAGGGGACGAGTGTAGTAAATAGTCTGCACTGACCTCTCAGGCAAGTAACCAGACAGGAATGGGTAGTGTGGTGATATCGAGGAGCCTAGGTGGTGTAATGGCTCGGAATGCAAAGAGATGTGTTTTCGAGTCCCTCTCTAAGCGCAATATTTCCCATTTTCATCACCCCCACGACAATATAAAAAGCCATTGCATTGAATCGGCTGGGATTCGAACTCCCGACCTTCCGCACAGGGACGCCGGCGCCCCCAAACATACAAGGTGAGTGCATTACTCATTTGGACAACCCCGGAGGATATATAACGTGATATATCAAGAGGATATAAAACGTGATATTTTCATCTTTTCACAACGATAATCCACCCAGTTATAATCCCATCAACAGTTGCTCCGCGCCGGATGCAGGAACCGACGAAGTCATCGTAAAAGAAACCTAAAAACAGATTATTGATATCACCAATGAGGACCAACTCAGACGCAATCAATATCAGGCTGCCGTAACCTTGACATTGCAAAATATCATTGCTGCGAAGCTTAAATCGAGCCAGAGTCGCTGCCAAATTGGCATATGAATACTATGGAATTGGTAATAGATGATTTCCACAACTATCCCGGCCCTCTAACGTCAGGATAAAATTCAACACAGTGGGTAGTAGCAGTCTCTGTACAAAGTATTATGCAGGAAGGTATTGTGCAGGAATTATACATCAGGTATTATACAGGATTTCCGTCACCAATCCACGCTATGACGTCACTGGGAAGAACGTGGATGCAGCATGCTCTATGAAAAAGGATTTCCATTGCCAACCCGCCTTCTGATGTCACTCGGAGGAATGTATGCTATGGGCATCAAGCAGCTCAGTGCGTACTTCCCCATGGGAAAAGGTATTATAATGAATAGAGAATTGCCACCACCTATTCACCCTCTGACTACACGTGCAAGGCTCTACGTTGTGGGTCCTATGTACTCATTGTTTAGCCGTGAACAAGATTTATAGCACGCTACTACCACCATGTATGTGGGTAGTAAGGGTGGTGAGGGTGGTGAAGGTGGTGAGGGTGGTGAGGGTGGTGAGGGTGGTGAGGGTGGTCTGGGTGGTGAGGGTGGTATGGGTGATGAGCATGGTGAGGGTGTTGTGGGTGGTGAGGATGGTGAGTGTGGTGTGGGTGGTGAGTGTGGTGAGCTTGTTGAGGGTGTTGTGCGTGGTGATGGTGGTGTGGGTGGTGTGGGTGGTGTGTGTGTGGAGGGGGGGTGTGATGTGGTGTGGGTGGTGAGGGTGGTGTGGGTGGTGAGGGTGGTGAGGATGGTGAGGGTGGTGAGGGTGCTGAGGTGGTGTGGGTGGTGTGGATGGTGAGGGTGGTGTGGGTGGTCAGGGTGGTCAGGGTGGTCAGGGTGGTCAAGGTGGTGTGGGGGTGAGGGTGGTCAGGGTGGTGTGGGTGGTCAGGGTGGTCAGGGTGTTGAATGTGGTGAGATTGTTGTGGGTGGTGAGGGTGGTGAGGGTAGTAAGGGTGGTGAGGGCGGTGAGGGTAGTGTGGGTGGTGAAGATTGTGAGGGTGATTCGGGTGGTGATGGTGGTGAGGGTAGTGTTGGTGGTGAAGATTGTGAGGGTGATGAGAGCTGTGAGGGTGGTGAGGGTGGTGAGGGTAGTGTTGGTGGTGAAGATTGTGAGGGTGATGAGAGTGGTGAGGGTGGTGAGGGTGGTTAGGGTGGTGAGGGTAGGCTGGGTGGTGAGGGTGGTGTGGGTGATGAGCATGGTGAGGGTGTTGGCAGTGGTGAGGATGGTGAGTGTGGGGTGGGTGGTGAGTGTGGTGAGCTTGGTGAGGGTGCTGTGGGTGGTGAGGGTGGTGAGGGTGGTGAGGGTGGCGTGTGTGTGTGTGTGGGGGGGTGATGAGGTGATCTGGGTGATGAGGGTGGTGAGGGTGGTGTGGGTGTTGAGGGTGGTGAGGATGGTGAGTGTGGTGAGCATGGTGAGGGTGTTGTGGGTGGTGAGGGTAGTGAGGGTGGTGAGGGTGTTGAGGGTGTTGTGGGGGTGAGGGTGGTATGGGTGGTGAGGGAGGTGGGGGTGGTGAGCATGGTGTGGGTGATGAGCGTGGTGAGGGTGGTGAGGGTGGTGGGATGAACATATTTGTCCTCACTGCGCATGCTGACCTGATACGACTAAAGAAAACATGTGGCTTGTTGTAACGGATTCTCTGGTCACCACCCCCCCCCCCCCCCGTTCTGCGGATGTAATTCTATATCCGGTATTAAAACTCTAGTCGTGTTTCCGTTTCCAGGATTCCGCCGACGGCTCTCGCGACCTCAATAAAAGGCGTTAGGCCGATTTGGCCTCAGTGAATGGGTTGCTGCCCGGAGGGGGAGGGAGTGGGGGGGGGGGAACCGGAAGTTCAGCAGTGGGTTGCACTTCCGGTTCCCATGAATAATCACGGTGTCTTAGTTTGTATTTTCTTTGTTGTTTACCGGGGTTTGCCGTCCTAGCAACCTGGAAGGGAGCATGAATTAGGGAGGACAGCAACCGGAAGTGTGTCATGCGCATAGCGCCGCCCCAGATAGCCTGCCACCTGAGAAAGTAACTGGGCACCGCCACAGGCCTGTAACTAAGGGTGGTTGCCATGGCGACGTGGTTGTTTGCTGGTGATGGTCGTCAATGTCGGCCGGTGTAGGCGGCCAGTTCCATGTTGGCTTATTCAGAGAGCTTGCTTGGTTGTGTGGAGTTTTACGTCCTGGCGACATCTAAGGTCATATCACAACGGGTACGCCTTGTGACAGTGTGGACTCAGAGCGACTTTATAGTTATGCCTCTGTGGGAGACCAGGCTGCCAGCACCGTGGCCTGATATCCCACTCAGTCACATTATCCTGACACTGAACCAACCGGTCCTTGCACTATCCTAATAATGCCGAGTATCTGGCTAGGAAGCGACAATATCAGGCTGCCGTAACCTTGACATTGCAAAATAGGACATTATCCTGACACTGAACCAACCAGTCCTTGCACTATCCTAATAATGCCGAGTATCTGGCTAGGAAGCGACAAGTATCAATTTTGTCTAAGGCATTGGTTTGACTTGACCAGGGTTTGAATCCCAGAAGCTACCAGAATGGCAGACGGCCGTTTAAGTTATTCGCTCATCCTGTTTGGTCTACAGGCAGGCGGTGCCTTCTGTGAGGCGGGATATGTGAGAGGATGTTCACGGTTCAGCGGTGAGGGAGGCTGGGTGAATTGTGGAGCGCGGGGTTTACTTGTCTTCTTCTTATCATTTTTCTGTTATGGAACTAGTTGTTAATATTGTGCTTGCACAGATTCATTCACACAGCGCATGTCGTCGATGATGCAGTATAATTTGAGTGGTGTGTGTATAGTATCGCATTGCATTGTATCGTCGATACAGCAGATTGTTAAGCTAATGCATTCATTCAATGCATAATCACCAGCATACATGTAGCTACTTACCTGAGCTGCTGGTACCCAGCTTATGATAGCCGGCCTTCATCATACTCCAGGTTGTCCGTGTTGTGAGGTGATCAGAGGGTGATAGTCCGGCGTGGAGGAGGGTTCCCTTAAATGTGACAGTGGTGGTGGTGGTGGTGGTGGTGGTGGTGGTGGCAGCAGGGGTTGTGGCTGCGGTGATGGGTGTGGCTAGTTGCCCGCGTCCATAGTCTAGTCGAGCTGTTTGTCCAGACGGCGTACAGTAGTGGCACGACACACGCAGCCATCGTCCAGTGCACGCCGCGTGCGCCGCCCGGCCTGCCTCCCTACGCGCACCGTCTTATCTGCCGGCACGCCGCGTTGCCGCCGGGAACGTCGCGTCGCAGCATCGGCGGGGGAGCGGCGTGGGGAGAGTGTGTGACGGCGGGGAACTGGGTAGCGGCGGCTGGGGACGGGGGAGCGGCGGCGGGGGACGGGGGAGCGGCGGCGGGGGACGGGGGAGCGGCGGCGGGGGACGGGGAGAGTGAAGGGGTACGGGCTGCGGCGGCGGCGGGGGACGGGGAGAGCGAAAGGGGAGGGGGAGAGCGATGGTGATCGACGGGGGATCGACGGGGGAGTGATGGCGGCTGGAGAGCGACGGCAGCGGTCGGAGGGATGGCGGGGCGGGGGTGGCCGGGTGAAAGGCGGCAGGGGAACAATGGTGAGGGCGCGAAGGGGGGGGGGGGGGGGGGATGAGAGATGAGAGATGAGAGAGCGGTGGTCGGGGGGCGGTGGGGGGGGGCGGAGAGGGGGCAGCGGTGGACGGACGGACGGTGGCCGGAGCATGCTCCGTGCTGACTGAGCGGCGCACCTGGGTGAGCGGGGGAGTAAGCAGGTCGGCGTCGGGAGTGATAAGGTGCGGGTCCGGCATCGTGAAGGCCCTAATCAATCAGCCCTCCCCCCCCCCCCCCCCCACACACATAACTCAACGCGCTTTGTCATCACCGTGACCCCAACGCCAACTGCTGGAGCGTTGATGAACGAACAAAAACCCGGCAGATCACGTGGTAACCTCCGCCTTTTGCCCATTCAGCCCCCCGTCCAACCCATACCCCGAGGCTATACCTGGGGGGGGGGGGGGGGGGGGGGCGGGGGCGAGGGGGGGGGGGGGTTAGAGGGGCTTCTCTGCAAACAAAGTTGCTACGGTCCGATGGTATACAGTATGAATGGAGAGTTGGGAGTCGGTAGGGGGAGCGCTCCCGATGGTCACTCGTCCTTAGATGCGGCCAGAACGTAAAACTCCAATAACCAACCAACGCAATGGTCAGGGTAATGAAGGCGAAAGGACAGTGTGGGAAGTGAGCGTGTTATGTGAGTTAGGGTGTTGAAGGATGTAGGGGTGGTGAGGGTGGTGGAGGTTGGAAGTGGGTGAGAGGCTAGAAGGGTGAAGGGGGTGAGGGCAGGAGGGTGATATGTGGATGAGGGTGGTTAGGGAAGTGAGGGAGATGGGGGAGTTGATGGTTGTGAGGGTGATGAAGGTGGTGTGGATGGTGAGGGTGGTGAGGGTGGTGAGGGTGGTGAGGGTGGTGAGGGTGGTTAGAGTGGTTAGGATGGTTAGGGTGGTGACGGTTGGGAGAATGGTGAGGGTGGTGAGGCTGGTTGAGGGTGTGATAGGTGTGAGGGTGCTGAAGATGGTGCGGATGGTGAGGATGGTGAGGGTGGTGAGGGGGGGGTGATGGTTGTGAGGGTGGTGGTGGGGTGGTGAGACTGGTTGAGTGTGGTGAGGGTGGTGAAGGGGTGAGGGTGGTGGTAATGGTGAGGTGCTGAGGGTGTTGAGGGTGTTGAGGGTGTTGAGGGTGGTGAGGGTGGGGACGATGGTGAGGATGGTGAGGGTGGGGAGGGTGCATAGGGTGGTGAGGGTGGTGAGGGTGGTGAGGGTGGTGAGGGTGGTGAGGGTGGTTGAGGGTAGTGAGGGTGGTGAGGGAGGTCAGGGTGGTGAAGGTGGTGTGGGTGGTGAGGGTGGTGAGGGTGGTGAGGTTGGTGAGGGTAGTTAGGGTGTTGTGTGTGGTGAGGGTGATGAGGGTTGTTAGAGTGATGAGGGTGGTGAGGGTGATGTGGGTGGTGTGGATGGTGAGGGTGGTGTGGATGGTGAGGGTAGTGAGGGTTGTGAGGGTAGTGAGGGTGATGAGGGTGGTGAGGGTGGTGAGGGTGATGAGGGTGGTGAGGGTGGTGAGGGTGGTGAGGATGGTGAGGGTGGTGAGGGTGGTTAGACATGTGAGGGATGTGAGGGTGTTGATGGTTGTGTGGACGGTGCGGGTGGTTAGGGTGGTTAGGGTGGTGACAGTGGTGACGGTGGTGACGGTGGTGACGGTGGTGACGGTGGTGATGGTGGTGAGAGTGGTGTGGATGGTGAGGGTGGTGAGACTGGTGACGGTGGTGAGGGGCGTGTGGATGGTGACAGTGGTGAGGGTGGTGAGGGTGGTGTGGGTGGTGAGGGTGGTGAGGGTGGTGAGGGGTGTGGATGATGAGGGTGGTGAAGATTGTGAGGGTGGTGAGAGTGGTGAGGGTGGTGAGGGTGGTGTGGATGATGAGGGTGGTGAAGGTTGTGAAGGTGATGAGGCTGCTGAGGGTGGTGAGGATGGTGAGGTTTGTGACGGTAGAAAGGATGGTGAGACTGGTGAGGGATATTAGACATGTGAGGGAGGTGAGGGTGTTGAGGATGGTGAAGGTGGCACTCTCGGAGTAAAACATAACAGGGCAATAAATGAATGGTGGAGGACAATGACTCTGGCTTGCTGAAATAAAAGGCTACCATTGTTATTCCGCGTGGTCAAAATTTAGCGGTGAATGGGTCAGATACACGGTCTCCCACTTCGTCGGGAACAACTCGAGCTGAGGTTTGCCATCTTGGCCCAAGCAACTCCTGCCCCAAGAAGCATGCGGGTGGTGAGATGTGAGGGGTTTGACGGAGGTGGGGCGGTATCGTTTGTGAGGGAGCCGAGGAGCAGGGTGGGAAGAAAAGGCGAGTGTGGCGAGGGCCGGGGAGAGGGGAGGGGGTAGGGGGTAGGGGGGGGGGGGGGGGGGGGGGGGAGCGGAGATGTGTGGTGGAAGGTGGTCCTCAGTCAGGGAGGCCCGGGTCTCACATCGCTCACCTCCTGTTGTTGATTGCCGAACCTCGCTGTCTTTTTATGGGAAGCACTTCTTCTGACCATGACCCCACAATTCCACGCAGGTGACCTTGAACTGACCCATCCTTCACCCCAGCAGCGCAGTGAATCTCCGTGAAGGCCGACCTAACATGAAGGAAGAACTCCCTAAATGCTTTCTGGAAAGCAATCCCTAGCGGTAATTAATCAATATATTTCTAGCCGAGGTAGGATTAGTGGGTTTAGCTGCTATGGTTGAAAATCAGGACAATTGTTGGTATTTTTTACATGAAGGATTCTTACTAATCTTAGATCAATATAAAGTGGGATTTGTATTCATGCAAGGCATTCCATTATAAATAAAAGCGGAATAAATTGTTCACAAAATAACACCAAAGTGTGATCTTTATTTTGTAATATTATTAATGCGTAGAGTAACCAGGAGGAAAGTCATTTTAAGAGAATTGGTTTCCCTCAGACCACTGTTCACCGCTCTATCCCAGTAAAGGAACCACTCAGTGTTACTTTAAGGCCCTGTCACACTACGACGTTTCTCACGAAGGCGCTTCAGCACGTGGCAACGTGTTCCATTTTTGGGAGAACTGTCGGTACACGTCTGGTATGTTACCGGCGCGTTACCGGCGCATTACCGGCGCGTTACCGGCGCGTCGGTACATAGCAACGTGTGAATGGACACGTCGGCGCGCGTCGGGCCGCGTCGAGGTTTTGTGCTTGCACAAAACTTTCGATGGGCCGCAACGCGCAGCAGCATTTTGGGGGGCCCGTTACGGACGCGTTAGCAACACGTCGACACCCATTGGCGGCGCGCCGGCGGAACGCTGGCAGGACGTTGATCAACGTGGGTTAACATTGGCTTTTTTTCCCCCAAAATGCGAGCGTTCCATCGGCGCGTCGGGATTGTCCCATCGACGTGTTGGGGGCGCGCCATTGGCATTGCTCCAGCGTTTTTCGGCGCGTTGGACGTGTTGCAGGCGTGCCTTGATGCATTTGCTGCGCGGTGTGGACGCGCTGCGGGCGCGTCCTAACGTGTTGCTGGCGGGTATATACGCGTTGACACGGTACTAACACGACACCAACGCGCTGTCAACGCGCCGACAGCGCGCCGACAACACGCCGAAGGTACGTTGGGAACCCGCTGGTGGGACATTGACATGCTGTTCCGTCGCGGGTCTAAGCGCGTTGGCCGCGCGATAATAACACGCTATGATCATGCTACCAACAAGCTGCCACCCGTCCTACTAGCCTCCGAAACGCCGAAAAGTTTGACGTATCTCGACGGGTTGCAAATATTTTGCGCGTTGCCGGCGCGCCGGGGTAAACGTCGTAGTGTGACAAGGCCTTTAGTTAGATTCTACTGAGGGTCGAACCGACGATGTTTTAGTGGCGAGGGATTTATCACGATTGCCAATTAGATGGAGGGGGTCGGAGGCGGTGGCCGAATCCGTAAGAAAGCTGGTTTCCCGTGCGGAATGTCGGGGGTTCGAATCCGGAATGAGTCATAGCAATGACACGTGAATACAGAGACACAGACACATGTACAAACACGGACAAAGAAAGAAGTGCGCACGCAGACACATTCCAACACAGACACATACAATGTTTGGGTGTTCTCATTTCAGGTCCTAGCAACATCTAAGGTCATACTAGGATAGGTACCGACTTGTGACAGTGCGCTGTCAGTCATGGCGACTTTATAGTACTTCCCCACTGGGAAATCAGGGTGTGGGCACCATGACTCGATAGTCCACTCAGTCACATTATCCTGACACTGAACTAACTAGTCAGTGCCGTATCCTATTCATGCCGAGCACCTGGCTAGGAAGCAACACGTCTCAATTTTAAAGTCATTGGTTTGACTCGACCTTCCGCTCGCAAGGCCGGCGCTCTACCGATTAGGCCACGCGCCCAGTCAGACACGTACAAAAACACAGACACCCATATGCATGCACAGAGAAGCATGGGCACAAAGATATATAAACACAAAAACACATTATTACAAACATACATACATAAGCGCACACATACGGATACACACAAATGCCAACAATCAATGCACAGTCATACATGAAGACTCACATAGACAGGTAGTCGGACACACGCAGACATACAAGGACTCAGAAACAAGTGCAGAAACACGCACCGACAAACATGCATACAACGACACACATACAGCCACTGACCTACATACATACACCGACGCACCAACATACATACATGCACCGACACATAGACACACACAGACACGAATCGACACACAGACATGAACTGGCACATATACATATACCGACACACCAATACACATACACACATGCATACACCCGCACGCAGACATGAACCGACACACATACACACACTGACACATAGACACACATAGATACACACATACACATACTGACACACAGGCATGCACTGGCACACATACATATGCTGACAAATAAACACGCAGCAATATACGCATCGACACAGACACACACCGAAACACACTGACACACACCAATACAGACACACACCGACATATAGGCATACACAGACCTGCTACCTCAGCATATTTCTCCCCACCCACCCTCGTCGGTCTGTGTAACATAAGTCATTGATTAATACATGCCTGTCTCATATGAACGGTCATTGCATCCTTAAGGCCCTGTCACATTACGACACATCTCTCCAGCGCACGGCCAATGCATAAAAACACTGTTTTACATCGAAAAGTGTCTAACTTATCGACGTGGGGGGTGAAGTTGGACGTATACATACCGTATACCTAGCATATGGCCAACGTATGACCAACGTATGGCTAAAGTACCTCCTGGCAAAATATGCTCGAATTGCGCTCACGGGACATTCACAGTATGCCGGTGAACATGATATACGTTATTCGATCACCAGAACTATGCATCATACATTACATATGTCAAGACAGGCTGGAGAAATGCTAAATGTATGTTAGACATATGTTAGGCTTATGTTATCCATACATTGTCAGTAGCCGGACTGTATGTTCCCACTGCCTTTAACATAGATCAACGTAGTGCAACTAGTGAACAACATTTGTCTAACGTATATCTAACCTAATTTGATATATGTGTAACGCATACATAACGTACGGCAGACATAAAATCCACACATTGTCAAAAGTTGTTGTACATCGAAAGTTTTGTTCAAACACAAAACTTTGCTAACCCCCTGATGTGCAACCCCTTGACGTATACCAACGAGCGCCTAACACACACATAATGATGTATCCCGATGTAGCAGCCATAAATCACATACGTTGGTGTATGTTGGCACAATGCGTCATAATGTGACAGCCCCTTTACATATCTGAAAGCCCCTCGTGTGCGGGATATCGGGGGTTCAGCTCCTGGTCGAGTCGATCCAATGACTTATAAAATTAGTATGTGTCGCTTCCTAGCCTGGCACACGGCATTAATAGGGTGGGGGAAGGACTGGTTAGCTCAGTGTCATGATAATGTGACTGAGTGGGATGTCAGGTCATGGTGCTGGTGGGATGGTCTCCAAGTGGGGCAGCGCTATAAAGTCAGTGTGAGTACGCACTGTCACAAGTCACTACCCATCATGACAAGACCTTAGCTGTTTCCAGGATGTAAAGCTCCAACAACCGACCAGCCAACTGAAATCCCCTTTGGCTCCCACCATTGTGCAGCTTCTGGCCGAACGCCACTAATTAGTAATATAGGCGGTCACGTGGTGTGGCCTACCCATGCACTTCCGGGGCAGCAATCTGCAGAGCGGGCCTCCTTACAGCCTGAGGGTGCACCGCTGCTGTAATAATTTTGAAACACAATTAATTGGGTGTTGGGAACTGTAGTTGCGTTGGGTCTTTTTTTGTTGTCTTTGACAAAAATCAAGTGGAGGTTTTTTTAAAATGTTTAAACAAAAATGAAAGCAATGCTCGTGCGTTGGGAGTTTATTGCTTTGATTTCTCGTGTGTTTGGAGACAGTCGTGGGGATGTGGGGTTGAGGGGGGGGGGGGGGGGGGTTCTAGGCAACGCCGACAAAGGCGTCGATTTGCCATGGTAATTGCCAGGTGGCGCAGAGATGCATAACTAGGCGCATCCAGCACAGTACGAAATGCGCATGCTCATTAATAAGGGGACATTGTTGGCCTTAGATGTTCTTTGAATGTTATTGTATATGAAGAGTTTATGCGAAAATCCACGTAAACGTCAATCCAAAAATGGAGATAAACATTGGAAGCAAACCTTCAAAAGGTTTAACAACAAATTATTCCTACTTTTTTGTTCATTGCTCCATAACCATATGATCATATGAAAAGCGGAATTATTGATTAAAATTATTGTCATGTAAAAATTTGTTAGTGGTGCGTGCACAGACGGGTGCCCGCCATCCCCTACCAACGTATCTGAATATGACTAGGATCACAGTGTAGCTGAATAGAAAGGCTCCTCCAGTCGATGACTGAGGAAGGAGTTAGCGGTGAGGAGCAGACGGAAGCTTCCACCCTTATGGTACTGCTATAATGGCTTATATAGCAAAGCTATATATATATGTGATGTATCCGCATTATGCGAGTATAAAGGCACGGAAGGGATTATATGTTTATTTCCTATCTTATTACTGATGGGGTGGCTTACCTGATGTATGGCCCCCTCTCCAACCACGTGACCGCTGGCGCCACCGCCGGCACGCTTCTATACTGGACGCTACACTGTCACTTGCACCTGAGAATTTTTGTCGGGACCATGTAGTCAGCATTTATATACATATATATGTTCAATCTATATATGGTAGAATTTAACGATCTGCAGCCAGAGTGACATTTCACATTCCGTGCCGGGATATTTAATATAATAGTAATAATATGTATACACAATGAGTTACTCAGTAATATATCTTTATTAAGTGACTGGTTATAAATCTGAAATGTCAACAGACGTGCATATATAATACATCCTGTTTTTTTCTTTATCTTCTCGACTTGGCTCCGTTATTACCGAGCTGGTACATAACGCTTTAGAAGCACATAGAATATTTTGTTTAATTACTGATAACCTGATAGAAGTGGCATTAATATAATTCTTTTTTAATTACTTCTAACCTAAAAGAGGTGGCATGTTCTTTATTCAATAAGCCTATATTCCATCATTGAAACATTCGCCATGCACACAAAATCACTAATGCAAATGTTGTACCCATGATCAAAACATTTATCATCAAATTGCATGCTTCTACTTTTTGGGGGGGGGGGGGGGGGGTACCTTAGTTGTTTAAGCAGGGGAAATTTCAATCATGGACAATTGGTCTTCCTCATTCCACTGCTCCTTGCCCTTTCCTAAAAATGCCAAGTGCCTGGCTAGGAAGCAACAAGTATCAATGTTTAAGTCATCGGTTTGACTCGACCAGGGTTCCAACCCGACAGATGCTCTAACTCATTTGGCCATCCCGTCTGGTACTTGTTTTCAGGTTTCCAATTTGTTAATTGACACCTATATATTACTGCCCTTATGCATCAATAACTAGATGCATTATCTATTAGCTATGTGCTTGAAGATCTGTTCACCTAACTCTAATATGTATATATTGCCTAAATATTCACTCTCTCTAATTAAAATCATCATATACAAAAATATCAACTGCATTGCACAAACACTTCATATTTGATATATTAGCTATGTGCTTGAAGATCTAGTCACCTGGTTTTAATATGTATTTCTTACCTCAATATTCACTAAAATCACTTATAGAAACTGCATAGCACACAATCTTCATATTATATTATTTGCATCTCCATAAAATATAACAAGATAATAAAGGATTGGCTGAGAACAATGATTCTGGCTGCCCGAAAGGCTGCCGTTTTTATTCAGCTCGGTCAAAATTTAGCGGTGAATGGGGCAGGTAAATGGTCTTGCACTTATATGTGAGCAGCTTCAGCTGGGGTTTACCATCTTGGGAACATACCAATGTTACCCAGGCCACTCCTGCCCAACAGAGATGCTACTCTGCCCGTCCTTAAATAATATTTTTAAAATCCTCCGGTGCGACTGACACTTGTAGACACCAGATGGAGGGGAGGTGGGCACAGGTGGCGCCACCAGTCAAGTGCGGAGTCTTACGGAGAATAACAATGGTATCAAGTAATATAATAATATAATATTATAAAGGAAACAATTCCCTTCGTATTTGTATACTCGCATAATACGCTATACATCACATATTATTCATATTGGACAGTGGCGTCAGGGGGGGCCCACCCACCAATTACCCCAACTGCTGAGGGGTGGGGGGAGCACTCCCCACCCCCCCCCCCCAAGCAGCCAAAGGGAAATAATATACAGAGTACAGTCACGTTCCCCTTGCATTATTACTCGTTTAATGCGTTATTCATCACATAATCTAGTGATATAATATTCCAAATTATGTATATCTTCGTAAAACATAACAAGACAAGAAGTGATATACAATCAATCAGAGACAACAGCCCACAAGGTGTAATCAATTAGGCAATCAATGACCCGCAGGCCCGTGAACTTTCTTGTGTTACCTAGTATCACTATATTTCACTGAGGCAACATGTACATGCTATTTATCCTGCGGCTGAAGGTGAGAGATACTGCAAGGCTCAGGTCTCTTCCTGCGATATACTTGGTGTGTAAATAATACATGAACCTTGTGGCTGCTTCACTGGGAAGGAGGCAGACAGGCCAGGTCCCCTGGAACAGCCTCCACCAGCCTTGCACCAGATTCACATTTCCTGTCCTTACTCCTCAGCACAAACCCTCCAGGCTTCTCTGGAGCTGAGCTGCCCACCCGAAGCACCCACTCAATGAGCGCCGACACCAGCACCCCCTCCTCCGTCAACAGTCACCACCTTCCCAACTAATACTAGTAATAGGTACAGACAAGTCAACATACATGTCAACAGTTCAGGCCCAACGCCCTGTATGCCCCAATCCAAAAATTTAGATAAACATGTTGTCAGGGTTATATTTCTGAAATGGTATTGTCTGTTGTTCATGCGATGAGATAACCAAACCGCATTTCTACTACCTTGCCACAAGACTGGTGTCGTGTGGCAAGGTGGTAGGTGATTAAGAATACTAACCAGACGGGATGGCCAAATGAGGTAGAGCATCCATCTCCTGTGTTGGTAGATCGTGGGATCGTGAGTTCGAATCGTGGTTGAGTCAAACCAATGACTTAAAGATTGATACTTGTCGCTTCCTAGCCAGATGCTCGGCATTACTAGGATACAGCAAGGAGCAGTGGAATGAGGAAGACCAGTTGTCTGTGACTGAAATGTCCCCTGCTTAAACCACTAATGCATTAAAAAAGAAAAATTATTTTTCAACAGCTTGTTGGTTGCCAGGTAAAACATTACCAGCTGACTCCTTGAGGAGGCAGCTTGACAGCCTCTGTTTGAAAACATGCTCTAATTGGTCCATTGTATGAGGCACGTGACCCTCACCTGGAGGCAGGCAGCTGGTTGAAAGACTTACACCTGGTGGCAGTTTTTGTGTTGTTGTTTTTTGTTCAAGTATTTTTATTCCTCTGAATAACATATTGTCAGTGCGAATGCACTGGTTGTCCGGCCCTAATGACAATTGCCACTACACAGTAAGCAAAGCTACAACAATATCGACAGACAATTACAAGACAATTAGCAAAGCATCGATATGAATGACAGCTAAAGAACAAGATACGTGGAAAGAACTAATGTTGCGCATGGAAATGTTGTATTTGGAGGCGACCGAAATTAGTAAAAAAAGTATCTTGATATTGATTATAAATATGGGAAATGACACAGACCTTTAAAAGGCAGAGTGTCTTGTCGTGTGGTGTGATGACAATGGGTAGTATTCTACCCGGAGAAGCTTTCAAACCCACACCTGTAGGGCTAAGCTTTACACTAGGTAGGCTCCCTGATGCAATCACACTTTCCATGTTTACATGTAGACCCCCTATATGTGGTGCCATGGCTGAGAGGTCAGGACATACGACGAAACTTGTCTGAATGGAAGTGTAAGTATTTTTTTGTTGTTCTTTTTTTTCTTTTTGTTGTTGTTGTACATTAGTTGTTTAAGCGTTAAGACATTTTAGTGACCATAATTGTATATATGGCGCATGACATTTTCATATTTGTTATGTATCTACCCCCAACACACCAATTGCTGGATGACCTTACATCCATGTGCCCTTAGAACAAATCACCATATGGCTAAAAGCTCCTTCCGGTACTGACCAGATGGGATGGCCGAATGAGTTGAGTGCCCGTCTCCCCTTTTGGTAGATCGTGGGATTCGAACCCACGGGTTGTAACCCTGGGCTAGTCAAGCCAATGACTTAAACATTTATACTTGTCGCTTCCTAGCCATGTGCTAGGCATTATCAAGATATGGCAAGGACTCGTTGGCTCAATATGAGGATAATGTGACCGATGGGATATCAGGTCATGGTGCTGGCAGTCTGATCTCCCAGTGGGGCAGCACTATAAACTTGCCACGACTGCACACTGTCATGAGTCGGTACCAATCCTAATATGACCTAAGATGTTGCCCGGGCGTAAAACTCAAACAATCAACCAACCAATCTTCGGCTACTAAGCAACACAGACATGGAAAAAGCTACCCACTAACCTATCCTGAAATATTCCATAGCTCCGACCTCCACGAAACTCTCAGTGGCCATCTTAGCATCTCATTAACTCCACCTTCAAATTGGAAGAATCCTGAAACAGCCCTTTTTGACCCAATACAACCAGATTATAGCAATTTAAGGGGAACAGCAACAATATTAAAATACCTATCTTAAAGATCATTCTATTTCGTCTCAATCATTATACCTCATCTAACCTCTCAGCCCGTAAGACTTCCCAGACCGAGACTAGGCTTATTGAACCTTAATGACTAGTGCATTAATATGCTATGTACGTATAGTTTCATATATCACTATGTTATTATCCACTCTGTAACCGTTGCACTAGCAATCACCATAATTATTTTTATAAGCAAATCTATCCCATAAACGATCTATATACATTAGGTTGTTTTTAACGTGTGGTTCATCTTGATATTATTTTTAAAATAATTAAACTGATTAGATCAATTTTCTAATGTGTGGTTCATCTTGATATTATTGGTAAAATAATTAAACTGATTAGATCAATGTTCTAATGTGTGGTTCATCTTGATATTATTTGTCAAATAATTAAACTGATTAGATCAATTTTCTAATATGTGGTTCGTATTGATGGTATTTGTCAAATAATTAAACTGATTACATAAATGTTCTAATATGTGGTTTGTATTGACATCATGTGTCATATAATTAAATTGACTAGATCAATTTTCCTATCTATGGTTGGGCTTGACGTTATTTGTCATATAATTAAACTTATTAGATCAATTTTCTAATATGTGGATCATCATAATTTTATTTATCAAATAATCAAACTGAATAAAATAATGTGTTCATGAGCTATTGTAAGTTTGTAGAGATTCAGATGGATGTAAACAGGCAGGAAGATGGCCCCCGAAGTGGCGTTCCAACCAAACAGGACACTTTTTTGTAATGAATGACTAAATAAAATGCAATTCAACTAAGAACATTATATAAATTATGTTGCGTATGTTGGCCTCTTAACCAAGATAATTCGGTAACGACGTCACCTGACTTCATTTTGCTACTCACGTGATCCCCTGTTTCCAGTTTCGTCAGGTGACTCCGATCTACCGGACGAGCAACTTTGCGCGCCCACTCCCACATTCCCTCCCCTTAAGGTATCAAGGTTAAGTGATGGTTTACCATCTCGCTCACTAATGACTCCTCCTTGTATTTGGTTTAATTTTACTGGCCTCACTTGCTCGCACATAAGTGCAACTGCTCCAATCTCCATGACCAGATGGGATGGCCGAATGAGTTGAGCATCTATCTCCCGGTTTGGTACATCATGGGATTCGAACACAGGGGTTCAAACCTTGTTCGAGTCAAATCAATGACTTAACAAAACTGATTATTGTCACTTCCTAGCCAGGCACTCAGCATTATTAGGATAGGGCAAGGACTGGTTGGCTCAGTGTCAGGATAATGTGACTGAGTGGGAAATCAGGTCATGATGCTGGTGGTCTGGTCTCGAAGTGGGGCAGGACTATTAAGTTGCCATGAGTATGCACTGTCACAAGTCGGTACCCGTCCTGATATGACCTCAGATGTTGCCAGGAGGTAAAACTCAAACAACCAACCAACCAGCGACTGGTGAGAGTGATGAATAGTAATAATTAATGAACACTGTCACAAGTCAGTACCCGTCTTGATATGGCCTTACATGTTGCCAGGACATAAAACTCCAACACCCAACCAATCTACATATTCTGGTTATATTATCTGATGTCTGCCGACAGGTCTCACCTGTACACTTGGAGTTCATGCTCACAGCCCGGCCTACCGGGGTCGCTTATTTATAAAATATTGTTTTTTATTGTTAATATTTTATTCATCTGAATACATATTTTGTCATCGCCAAGGCAGTGGTCAAACTAGCAACATCTATTCCAAAGACACTGAGCTGTGTGCAACAACCATTGGACTCCGGTTCAATGGGCTGCAGGCACTGATTCTTATATACACCAGCAAGAGTCATGAGGATCTCTGTGGGCAGTTGGTAAGGAGTGAGGGTGATAGGTCGCTAGTAGGTGAATAGGATGCCAATAAAGCACAATCTCTTCACTGTCAATCTTGCGCGACTTGTCTTCCTTTCTTCCTTATGAGTTGTTGAGAGTAATTACAGGTGGAGACTGACAGACAGTTGTCAGAACACACCTGTGGAGCATAGTAATGTTTGGAGTTCAGAAGGCCGAGTCCCGACATATTACAGCAGGTTGGAAGGTGATCTAAATATTATATTAGTCTGCTGCATCTGTACGAATGGACAACCCACTCTACATTACTTATAAATGTAGGTATAAGCAAGGACAAATACAAACCTTTACTTGGAGAAGAACATATCTATCACAAATCTAAATTGGTACAATACCGTCGTGGGGGGGGGGGGATGAAAATCTGAAATATTGCACATAGAGCGGAAATCGAAGCTACATATCTGGCATTCCAGGCCAGTCTGCTAACTATTTCTCCACTTAGCCTCTCTGATGTCACCATACTACCCCACGCCTAACTGTATATATGTCTCCTTGCCTGAGAGGTCAGAGCAGTACTCTAAAATATAAATAAATAAGGTGATTTGTTGGTTGCGGGAGTTTTACGTCCTGGCAACACCTGAGGTCATATCAGGTCAATAAGGTGGAGGGATGATGGATGTGAGCTGCACGGGCAGGGCGTTGAACCGGAAACGAGACCCAGCGTTCAGTGAGTGAGCGCGCATGCTCGTTGCAGTGGGAGTGGGGGTGGGGTGGGGTGAGTGGGTGTCCTCGAGAAGGAAGGCTGGCTCAATGGTGTGTCCCTAATTGAACAAAAAAAACAGCTGATTAATTGATGAAGACAATTTGAAAACTTGACTTCTGGAAAATGGGATCGAAATAGGTGTTGTAGCGTTTCACGTCCACTACCCCTTGCCAGAATAAAATGCATGCTGTGTGTATTTGAGATTAATTGTTTTTTCTATTTTGTTATAAATGTTTTATTAGAACCAGGGTATTCAACGTATCATTTTGCATTTAATATTTGGTGGTTTATTGTATGCCCCTTTTTTTATGAGTAAAGGAATAATGCAGCTCTGGTGGGAACATCTCAAGTGTTCCGCTCGTCACTACAAAAGCACCTGGAGACGAAGAAAATAAAACAAATACTCAAATCAAGCTGGGATAATGCGTCTTACTTATGTAATTGATAATTGTCTTGAATGAGCGAGGTCGCTCATTCGGTGTCATTGTTGGACATGGCAGGCTCAAGGCTGAAGCCCTCCCCCCTGCCACTACTGTGGTGGTGGGGGTGGAGTGATGCGGGGGAGGGGGGGGGGAAGAGGGGGGAAGCCATCTTCCCCCCTCCGCCAATATAACAACTCCTGCCAGCCATCACGGCCAGGCACTATCCTGGTGTCTTCCGGAGCCACCAAAGCTGGCCAGTCTTCTCCAAACGCCCACACTGACCACTTCCCACCTCCAATTTTACCCACCCACCCACACATGCAGTTGATTGTGCCCACAACAATCAACAAAACCAAAAACCAATCAAGCATTTAAACTAAAAAATAAAGAATACTATCTAATGAGCGACTTACACCCGCGCAGTTGACAGATCACACCTACTTAAATGTCACATTTATGATAATTTACCCTCTACTGTTATCTCATATTTTTATCATTAACTATTGCTATTGTACTTTAACGTAATTGATTACTCATTTGTTAAATCGTTCACATGACTCATATGCCCTCATCACATTTCATTTTCCCAATATATTGGGGCCTTTGCTCGTTCGCTTCTTGCCCGATGATACACAGTCAATGTACATGCCACCGGGCGGGCAGAGCCCGAATAAAAGCCTTGATTAACCCACTCATGCCTCTGAGTCAGCTATGTCCGTGAGCAATGGGAACAGAATGTTACTAGGCCCCGGTGTTTATGATCGCCCTCGTGAAATTAAAATGATATTTCTAATTTCACTGGTCCTGACAACTGCAGTAGAAAACAATCCTCTGCCCCATCCAAATATGGGCCATTCTCTGAAACTGGGCGCCACATAATTGATTTCCATGTTACGATGGTGAGAATTTTATTGAATTTGTGTTATAGCAAGTGATAATTATTGTGTCTATGTCCGTCTCTATGTGTATTTAATCCATCCTAAAATACGGTTCAAAATTATGCCACCATGATTTTCTGCTAAGGTAAACGTACACATGACCATACTTCAACTCATTTTCAGCATTCAACAAAGTTTGTCCCCTTTAAGAGATAATCTTGTTTGCTTAGCTATATTCCATGAAATCTTGTTTGAATTTGTTGGGCATGTTGAAATGTAGATAAAGGATTCACCCAGTACTCGCAGTACAAGGGTGAATACCAGCCTATATAAAAACGGTCGAAAAAGCGGGGAAATGAAATGAGAGCCTAATTTCACAATCTAAGCAGTAACATTTATTCTTTGTATATGTCTTCATATTTCCCCGCTACCTTTGAGTTGAAAAATATAATAAAATATCTAGTTTAATAAGATTTAAAAGTGAAATCGATGGCGGTGTATGGCCGCCATCTTGTCTTTTTGCATTCTCTCCCATTTCACCAACTCTGTGCCTATATATGTAGCCATTTGATCCTGGAACAACAGTTTCTAGTTCCTGTCCCATACTAAAGCTATTTTTGCCCGTATATACACTACGTTGTCGTTCACCCGTGTATTACAAGTACTGCGTGAATCTTTATCTAGTTGAAATGATGGTCAGGATGTGTGTTTGATTTCCATATTACACGAGTGATATTCACATATTACTCCATTTGTACAAGATGAAGAAGGACATAGATTTGTTTTCACTTCCGGCATATGCATAACAGGTAAAACTTGATATGAACATTATTTGGAACGTTTTCTGCTATTACTTAGAGGGTTTTCACTTTTGATGTCTATCTCACACTTTAGTGCCCAGTTTCCGAATGACTGATATCCCCCTTTTGATATATACTAATGCACTCACTCACCTTTTACTACAAATATTCCCTATTCTAGCAATGGTCATTTATAAAATGAACCAACTGACAATGGAAGAGTATGACATCCACCTGTGCTGGGTGCCTAGCCATGATGGCATACAAGGAAACGAACGAGCTGATCGGGCTGCGAAGAAAGCCCTGAACTGTGATCTGTGAACATTAATAAACTTAAAGAAATTGAACCATCTGTGGGAAAACTACCACAGACTCATGCGGGACTCATGCGGGAGGTTGGCAGGACCACGTGGTCCTTAGCTGCTGCCGTATTGGCCACGAGTGGCTTACACATGCTTTTCTGCTCAAGGGGGAACCTCCCCCTGAATGTATTGGGTGTCAGTCCCCGCTGACACTCAAACACATTTTACTAAGTTGCGTTGATTGTTTGGCCCTGTGCCAACAGTTCTACACTGCAGACAGTATGCATGACCGTTTTACTAAGGTAAAACAGGAAAGCATTTTAGCCTTTTTGAGGGCAGTTGGACTATACCACCTCATATAGTTTACTAAATAGATTCTATCAATTATTAATCAAACTTTTCTTTTTCTTTGGGAATTTGTTTCCCTTGACTGCAAATATATGATTGTGAGCTTTCTAATTTAATGAGTGCCTATTGGCACATAATTGATTGTCTGCTTTTACATGTAAAAGCGATGGTTTGACCAAAAAACAAACATTTCTCACCGTGAATATGGCCTATGCTGCCGACATGGCATAAAGCAACCACCAATCAATCAATCAACTACAAATATTTGTGTATTCTTCCCCGGCATCGGTTAATAAACACTGACTGGAACAAATGCACCGGTTACCAACAGCTGGAACCCACGGGTTCGAAGCCTGGTCGAGTCAAACCAATGACTTAACATTTAATACTTGTCACTTCCTAGCTAGGCTTTCGGCATTAATAGGATAGGGCAAGGAGTGGCTGGAGTTCAGTGTCAGGATAATGTGACTGAGTGGGATATCGGACCATGGTGCTGGCGGCCTGGACTCCCAGTGGGGCAGCAGTATAAAGTCAGCATGGGTCCGCACTGTCGCAAGTCGGTACCCGTCTTGATATGACCTTAAATGTTGGCAGTATGTAAAACTCAAGCAACCACCAAACCAACAACTGGCCTTCCAATTACGCATAAATAACGTAAGAAATGCATCTATCCCCGCCTAACTTGGCAGAATGTTAAAACAGAGTTGGGCTTCTTAATTTATTGCTTATTTAATGCCATCTTGTAAAATATTTGGGAATTACGGGGTGATTTTTATTTAGTGCTAGGCAGCCAATGGGCTGCCGGGTACCAGCTAACTAGGTCAACTCACTGGTACCCGGCTGTATTGGTACTCTGTAGCCAATGGGCTGCCGGCTACAAACTAGGGTCACCTGACTGTTACCCTGATTTAAACCTATAAATAAGGGTGCAAGTCACATGTCTAATCTCTCTTTCACCACAGCTACCAGCCAGTCCAGACCATGTACATATATGCCTGTAGCAACTATGTTGACATTAAAGAAACCATGTGATGGACAATATTGCCTTGTTGTGGATGTTTCAGGCACTGAGCCTACCAAGATAGCAGGAGTAGATAAGGGATATATATAGAAAGAAAATCAAACATTTCAATCTCATGCTAGATGCTTTCCATCAACTACAGTTAAGATTATCAGTCGCCACACTGGGAAAGTAATGAAACTGTATATTTATATCAGAGATTTAAGTATGTAATGGTATTAACTTTGTATGCTCTGGTGATTTTGAGTTTCGGCCATATTATATATATGGTGTAAAAGCCATTATACAAGTATAATATAGCTTGAAGCATCCATCTACTCTTCAGTCCTGACTCCTCCCTCAGTCATCGACCGGATGAGCCTTTCTACTCATCTGGTGTTCTGGCCTAGTCAACATCAGATCCGTTGGAGGGCGCCACCCGTCTGTGCACGCACCACTGCCCTCCTCCCACATACACTCACTGTACCACCGAAAAGGAAAAGAAAATATATACAGGGTTACACTTCTAATATTTCTAAAGTTAATCCTTTAAAAGAAATGTTGCTTCAAACTAAACAAATAAAGGTTGCATCAAGCTAAAATAAAGTATATATATAGATACTTCATTTTGTCTTGACGCAACTTTCATTTTAAAGGATTAACTTTAGAAACTTTGGATGTAAAACTATTCTCAGGCAATATTTGTGGATACACTGAAATGACGGGTATAGGCCTCATTGTCATGTTTCCAAATATAGTAGCATCGCATAAAAGCACTAGGGAGCGGGACGTAGCTCAGGCGGTAGAGTGTCCACCTGTGATGGTGTGGGTTATCCGATCGATCCTGCTCAGTGGACACATTTTCAGTTTGGGCTATTTTCCATTCAAACCAGTGGTCCACAACTGGTTAATCAAAGGCTGTGGTGTATGTTGTCCTGTCTGTGGGAAAGTGGATATAAAAGACCCCTACTTGCTTATCGCAAAGTGTAGCCCATGTTGCAGCAGCGGGTTTCCTCCAAAGAAATATGTCAGAATGACTATATTTTGACATCCAATTGCAATAAGTCTCAATTTGCCATAGAGGTGTCGGTAAATAACAAACAAGCCATAGTATAGGAGCACCAGACTGCAATAAGGTTTAATGAATGCACCTGTATCTAAGGTCATTATGTCGGTTAAACTCTAAGTACATGCTTTGATTTTCAAAATGTAATACTTTCGTCAGATTACTCAGTTTTAAATGCAAGTGTTGGAGAAGCTTTCAATAATGACGAAGCATAGTTAGCAGGTCAGCATTAGATTCCAATGTGGAGTATCGGTTCAATCATAGAGACATAATAAATGTGGGGTTGTATATTGGGGAGTAGTTATGTACATATGGCTTTGCATATATATGTGCTGTATAAGCATTTATACGGGTATAATTATCCGTAAACCAATTACCCATTCCTTTGTTCACACCATATGATACTACACAACTAATAACACTCAGCTACTCAAGTGACAGGTCAGGCCTTCTGCCTCACCTGGTACTGCCACCTGACCGCTTCTTCGTAGTTTGGCTCCACCTCAGGCCTGTACCACTCGCTCCAAAATTAATTCTAGCAAACTCTGTGGTTAGAGGGTCTGACTATTTTCTAGGTCGGACTCCTAATCTGAGGGTCGGTGGTTCGACTCCCCTTGCACCAGCTCTGCCAATTTGGATTTCCACCGTTGTGTATAACATGCAGCGTCCTCAAAGGCCAGTTGCTCCCATACCATGTCTATTCAGACTTAACCATGATAGGCGGTATAAATCTTCAAGAAGAAAAAAAGAAAAAAGAGCAGGTTTCAAGCTGTTGCCTATCATCATTTAGGAAACATTGTAAACATATCTTAGGTATTTTATGATTGTATACACTATTCTTCTTAATTATTTATTTAAGTTGCATAATTCAACGGTTTTGAAGTGTTCTCTTTCAAATAAGTAGTCCTACAGTAAGGTATCAGTGACACTTCAGCTTGTGATCCCCTTGCGACCACTTCGGGACCACTTTGCACCAAACTGAGCTGAATCTTCAACGGATGCCACAATATTTAAGTTAGCTTTGTAGGGTCAAATGGAGGTCAGTGCTTTCATTTCGAAAATTTTATTTTATTATTATTTTTATTTGTAAACAATTTCCTCATCCTAGTATACACATTTTGAACTCCAAGTTACTGGTCTTCCGCCTATAAGCGAATAAATTGCAGATAGGTCTATTTGCACGTACGCAGCTAAATAAGGTAGATTAATTAACTTTAAAAAATAGGTTAATTAGCGTGGATTATGTAGATTTATGAATCAATAATTGCCTAATGAATAGTTCATGTAATCCACAGGATTGATAGCAGTGTTTGCCCGGAACCTGGGTCATGCGCATAATAGCCAATTAATTAGGACCGCCATAAGATGCGCTCTAATTGATTAAAACCTAAAGTAGACTGAATATGCATGACCCCCCACCCTCCTCCCCTAACCGCTGCGTCTGACACGGCTTTGGGTAACGTGTGAACCCACTCTGTGGGGCGTCGTTGGCGCTGTCCATCCATCACTCCACTCTGCGCTAGCAGTGTAGCCAACTCTCACGAACTTCCCGGAAAAGAGTCATGGACATTGAAGGTTCTGAACAGTCATCTCACGAGTCTAAGATTGACCCCAAAATCTCATACATTTGTGTGTTTTCTACACAGTTTTTCGCGAATTTCTGTACATGTGTATGAATTTCGGTACTGTTGATTAAATAGAAGTAAATACATATGCTAAATTATCAGGAAATGCCCTCAAATAGAGCATTTTAGAACCATTATAAACAATTGTTCTGGGGGGCATGCTCCTGGAACCCCGTAGCAATCTCGCACCTGATGCCACTCGCATTCCATGCATGCAAACAACATCGAATGTTGAAGCCATTATAAAGAGATTTTCGGGGGGGGGGGGCACTGGATCCATCTAGCAAGCTTGCAGGTTCCGGCACTCGCATTCCACGCCCGCAAACAAGACCTCAAGGATTCTCAATACTCCAGCTTGGCAACATTGCACATGCGCAGGATGTAAGTAGGTCGCGTTCGGCCTCAGTCTCAATTGGGGATAACGCCAGTCCTATGTCGTTTGAGGAAAGGGAGAAAGGTGATAAGTAAGGTATGGGATGATGCTTTTTTTTTTTTTGTTCAAGTGTTTTTATTCCTCTGAATAACATGTTGTCAGTGCTAATGCACTGGTCTTCCAGCCCTAATCACAATTGCCTCTACACAGTAAACAAATCTACAACAATATACAAATAGACAATTACAGGAAAATAAGCAAAACATCGTTACATGAATGATAGTTAAAGAACAAGATAAGAAAAATAGAAACACATGCGGGGAGGTAACTAAGTTAGACTAGTATGGTAGGCGTAAGTAGGGGGTGGGGCACAGCTGGTTATCTTTCTAGTAGTAACATACTCTTTGAAAGGGTGATGGGGGATGTAGGGTGGGCCTTTGTGATTGAACTTACGTTCATGGTAATCTCAGGTGGGGGCCTATTGAGTTAGTAAGTATGTTAATATTGATTAATCATGTACCTCAGTAGGATCCAACTACAATCATTTCCAGGCTCATTCCATTGTAGATGGGTTGTTGGTCTAGTTGGCCGCTACTGGTTGGGTTTACAGTGTTTGTTTGGGAGTGGGGGAGCGGGGTGCCAGGGAAAGGTTGTATACGAAAAGTCAGGTAAATACATAATTAATGTACTAAATATAGAATTTTCTGAATGTTCTTGCTAAATATATCGTGCCAAAGGTCGGGAGTCCGAATCCCAGACGAGTTAAATGTATGCCTTATAAAGTTGATACTTGCCACTACCTCGCCTGGCGTTCGGCATTAATAAGGTAGGACAAGGACTGGCAAGAGCAGTATCAAGATAATATGACTGTGTGGGATATCAGGCCATGGTGCTGGTGACCTGGTCTCCCAGTGGCTCAGCAGTATAAAGTCACCATGAATGCGCAGTCACAAGTCGGTACCCTATTGGTATGATTTAAGATGTTGCTAGGATGTAAAACAACAAACAACAACGACAAATGTATATAGAGATATATATTCCAGTTAGCTATGTTATCAAACATATTTACATTTTTACTGATGAAAGCTAAAGTCAGTTAATGAACACTTTCTACCCTCCAATAAAGTCTGAGCCCCTTCAGCCTCTATATTATGAATCAACCTCGACTGTGCCTTAGTCAATAGTCATCACACTGTCTCTCAAAATATATGCATATCTGTTCCAGCAGCCGAACTACCATGATAATCTTACTGTACCCACGAACATCGTTAGACAAACTAGACTTATCAGATGACATTACCACAACAAATATTCGATGGAACACCCTTTGAATAACTGAGCTGACCTATATAACCCATATAATATGGGCCAGTGGGTCAGTGGATTCAGTGAGAGAGTCTGTGTGAGTGGGTCCTCCCGAAAAAAGAAGGGTGAGTCTATTACTGATGGAGTGCATGTTTGTGCCGGACTGAGTGAGCGAGTGAGTAGAAATGAGTGAATGAGTGAGTCAGAATGTCAGTATCTCCATGAGTCAAAGAGTCAGTGAGTTAAGGAGTCAAGGAAAATAGGCGTCAGTGAGTCAATCAGTAAGGGAGTCAAGGAGATTAGGCATTAGTGAGCTACTGAGTCAGTGAGTAAAGGAGTCAAAGAGATTATGCATCAGTGAGTCAGTCAGTAAAGGAGTCAAGGAGATTAGGCATCAGTGAGTCAGTCAGTAAAGGAGTAAAAGAGATTAGGCATCCGTGAGTCAGTGAGTAAAGGAGTCAAGGAGATTAGGCATCAGTGAGTCAGTCAGTAAAGGAGGCAAGGAGATTAGGAATCAGTGAGTCAGTCAGTAAACGAGGCAAGGAGATTAGGCATCATTGAGTCAGTCAGTCAAGGAGTCACCGAGATTAGGTATCAGTGAGTCAGTCGGTAAAGGAATCAAGGAGATTAGGCATCAGTGAGTCAGTGAGTAAAGGAGTCAAAGACATTAGGCATCAGTGAGTCAGTGAGTAAAGGAGTCAAGGAGATTAGGCATCAGTGAGTCAGTCAGTAAGGCATCATTGAGTCAGTCAGTAAAGAAGTCACCGAGATTAGGCATCAGTGAGTCAGTCGGTAAAGGAATCAAGGAGATTAGGCATCAGTGAGTCAGTCAGTAAAGGAATCAAAGAGATTAGGCATCAGTGAGTCAGTCAGTAAAGGAGTCACCGAGATTAGGCATCAGTGAGTTAGTCAGTAAAGGAATCAAAGAGATTAGGCATCAGTGAGTCAGTCAGTAAAGGAGCCAAAGAGATTAGGCATAAGTGAGTCAGTTAGTAAAGGAGTCAAAGAGATTAGGCAGCAGTGAGTCAATGAGTCAGTGAGTAAAGGAGTCAAGGAGATTAGGCATCAGTCAGTCAGTCACTCAGTCAGTCAAGCATTCAGACAATCAGGTAGTAACTCAAAGTATAAGACAACACCAACACTACAGCTGGCCAGCATTGAAAACAAGCCTGGATACCCAGGCTTACATGCTATGGACAGAATAAATACAGGCTCAATAAACACAAATTTTGTAAAATGACTCAGTAAGTGAGTAACTAAGTGAGTAACTGAATGAGTAACTGAATGAGTAACTGAGTGAGTGAGTCCGTTACATATTCATCACACCTGAGTGAGTGACCGAATGAGTGCATGTCTACCTGAGTAAATGCACCCGAGTGTATACGAATGGACGTCATAGCGCACCTTTAATTTGATCAAACAAACAGGTCCTCCTGAATGGTTTTTGTATGGTTTTATTTGTCTAAATTCAAGTTGTTATTGACTTCCAAGCGGGAATCGAGGCCGTCTCCTATATCGGGCTCGGAATGGTGCTAATGCTTTTCTTACGGTTTGTAATTATATGCCTGCAACGTGATTAGCCTCTCCTTGAACGGCAGCCGCTCCATCAGGACCAACCCGCATTACTGTGCAAATGACATGCCACCGAGCAACGGACCAGCAAGAAATCACCGTCAGTATCAACCAGAATGTAGCGTAATTCATCTAAATCACGTCCACTCACTTTAAAATAGCTCCAAATGAGCTCGGTCGTTTGTTTGTTGTTGTTGTTTTACATCCTAGCAACATCTATGGTCATATCAGGACGGGTACCGACTTGTGACAGTACGCACTCATGGTGATTTTATAGTGCTGCTCCACTGGGAAATCAGGCCACCGGTACCATGACCAGATATCCCACTCAGTCACATTATCCTGACACCGAGCTAACCAGCCCTTGCCCTATCCTAATAATGCCGAGCACCAGGCTAGGAAGCGACAAGTATCAATTTTTAAGTCATTGGTTTGACTCAACCTTGAACCAAACTCGCAAACTCCCGATCTTCCGGACGCGAGGTCTGCGCTCTACCGGTCGGCCACCGCGCCCGGTCGTATAAACACTGGTTCATTATACTTATGCTCTGAACAACATCCAGCAGCGCATTACCAAAACATGCCTCGATGAGATTCCAACCATGGATGAGATGGCTAGAGCAATCGCCAGCCTGAAAGATGGCAAAGCACCTGGGGGTGATGGAATTCCTGCCGAGGTATGGAAGCATGGAGGAGACAATCTGCTCAAAAGACTGCACCAACTAATCACCAATGCCTATGAGGAGGGTTCTGTACCCCAAGCATGGAAGGATGCCAGCATTGTAACCATCTACAAGAAAGGTGATCGAACAGACTGTGGGAACTATAGAGGAATCTCTCTTCTTTCCATAGCAGGGAAGATCTTCGCCAGGATCCTACTCAACAGACTATCTATTCAGATAACACCTGGTGTGGTTCCAGAGTCACAGTGTGGCTTCAGAGGTAACCGGAGCACTGTGGATATGATATTTTGTCTCCGACAGCTACAAGAAAAGTGCATTGAGCAGGACCGACCACTGTACATGGTATTTGTCGATTTCACTAAGGCATTTGATACAGTCGGGAGGACCGGGCTATGGCAGCTACTGAGGAAGTACGGATGCCCAGAGAAGTTCACAACTATGATCGAGGCTCTACATACAGGAATGATGGCGAACGTTAGTGCTGGAGGGGAAGTCTCGGAATCGGTTGGGGTTACCAATGGGGTCAAGCAAGGTTGTGTACTGGCCCCCACGCTCTTCTCCATCTTCCTATCAGCAATGCTAGACGAGGCTTTCCGAGACATGGGGGATGGCATCTATATATAGTCCAGACAGAGCGCTGACCTATTCAATGTCGCACACTTCAGAGCGAAGACCAAGACTACTCAGATACTGGTGAGAGAGCTACTATTTGCAGATGACAGTGCACTGGTTGCCCACTCTACTGAAGAGACCCAGAAAATAGTGGACGCTTTGTCCGATGCATCAAAGAAGTTTGGCCTGAAAATTAACATCAAGTAGACGGAGGTGCTGTACCAACCCAACTCTACAAGAACCCGAGAGGAGGAGATCATGGTTGACGGAAACAAGCTGAACTCTGTTCCGGAATTCACCTATCTCGGATGCACTATATCAAGTGATGGACGCATTGATGCTGAGATACAGAGGAGGATGGCCAAGGCTAGCGCATCTTTCGGCCGACTACGTCAGAGACTCTGGAACAACCACCATGTGTCCATTCGGGTCAAAGGTAAGATCTACCGCGCAATCGTGCTATCCACCCTACTATACGAGGCCGAGGCCTGGACAGCATACAGACAGCAGGTGAAAAAGCTGCATGCCTTCATGATGCGACATCTGCGTTCAATCATGAGGCTAACCTGGAAGGACAAAGTGACGAATAAGGAAATACTCGAACGGATGGGGCTGCCCTCTATGGAAGATCTTCTGATCAAAAAGAATCTCCGGTGGACTGGACACCTCATGAGGATGTCATCAGACAGGCTACCAAAGCAGATCCTCTATTCTCAACTGTCTTCTGGCTACAGAAAGAGAGGGCGCCCCAGTCTCCGGTTCAAAGATACCATCAAGAGAAACCTGAAGCTGAGAGACATTACGACCGACTCATGGACACAACTCTCACAGCAGAGAGCTAAATGGAGAGCGGCAGTCAAGTAATGAAAGCAGTCTTTGTCGCATCGCGACCGACAGCATGATGATGATGATGATAGCAGACTTCATAGTTTTACGTGCTAAGATATGGAAGGATCTACTCATGATTGTTCTGGGCATGTTTGTCAGCCAGTGCTTAATTGATTCAAGGTCAGTTGTTATCTCATGCCCCAGTCACACTACAACTTGCGACCACTTGCGACCACTTTGCAATCACGTGGGACCAAATCATTCCCCCTTGCGACCAAACCAATGGTCGCCGACCTCATTGCGACCATTTTGTTAGAAAGCTTTGTTTTAATACAGTAGCCACAAAATGGTCGCAAGGAGGTCGACGAGTACTGAGGACCATTTAGATACCACTTGCGACCCTTTTGTGACTATGTTCTATTGTCCCAGGCGGTCGCAAGCAGTAGTGTGAGTGGAGTAATAGTCGGACCTCTAAATGCGTAGCAAATGCATAAATATGTGGAATGGCAGCAGCTGGGGCATGTCAAGTCATGCGATGTCGGTCAGGTTGCTAAGCAACCAGCGGGTGTGGCATACTATTTACCAACTGACTCAGGACGACATCCTGTACAAAAGTGCAGTGGACGACGGTGGCGCTGTGGCGACAAGTTGTGGAACTAGACACCAAAAGCATGTTGTGGGTTAGGAAAAGATTGCTTTCATGGTGGTGTTTCAGACAATGAAATATAGATGTGTATAAAATATGTAATAATTAATGGTGCTGTCACATTACGACGCTTCTCGCCAACGCGCGTCGATGTATGTGATTTTTTGGCGGAAAGTCGGGATACGTCAGGAAGCATTACACACACGTTAGGCATGCGTTGGTATTCGTTGATGGACAATGACGGTCAGTGGTCCATGTCAGGGGATCAGTGAAGTTTTGTGCTTGCACAAAACTTTGGACGTGCTACAACGCGCGGGTGGTAACATTATGGTGACGTTAGGGGCGCATCGAGATATGATAAACGCGCTGGAATAACATTATGCGAACGCCGGGCACATGCCACATGCACATGAGGCTCGTTGCGCCAAACTGTTGCTTTGTTTGTTTGTTGTTGTTTTACGTCCTAGCAACATCTAAGGTCATATCAGGACGGTGTGCCAAACTTTTTTCTTTTTTTTCTCACAACGTCGGCCGCATGCTACCAATACGTTGTGCTGACGCCGAAAAGTTTGATGTTTCTCGACGATTAAAAGTGATTTTGCGCATTGGCGGAAAGCTGGCGAGAAGCGTCATAATGTGACAGGCCCATAATGCATGATATGTATACTATCCATCATATTTGATATAGCCAAGACGCATAAATGGGACTAGAGACTGAAATCATATAAGCCGTGGGCACACATACAGCGGTAGGCCGACTTAGATGAGGCAAACTACTTCCTGTGGATAGATGATTTCATATTTCATCCATCCGATTGGCCAGCAGGCTTTCACATCAATAGCATCACTTACTCTGAGTTCACCACCATTTCATCACTTCTTGGCGAGCCGTCAACGCATACATTTTTCCACCCACCAGCTCTATTAGTATTACTGTTATCAGCTTTCAGTGTGGGGTATTTTTTCAATAGGGTTGGACCTGGGCGATGTTGATTACCCTCAATAAACGGTCGTTAGTTCCACTTCCACTCCATGTGATTCTTTTGCGGAATTGGATAATTCTAGAGATCTACAAAAGAAAGAATTATCACAACATTGCACTCCACCTCAGGGGTTACATCACAAACCTGGACATTTATGACATATTACATTTCAAAATCCAATGTATTAAAATAAACAAGGTATCAAGAAGTCGATCCCCCCCCCCCATTCCAACCAGTATCTGCCCCTCTGGAGTACTGCTCCCCCAACACAGCTTTGTTTTGTTTGTTTGTTTTGTTTGTTTTGTTTGTTTGTTTAAAGACCCCCAAGCACAAAAAGCAAACATCGGCTATTGGTGGTGCATGGGGTGGGGGTGTGGGTGGGGGGTTCTCATACCCTAACAGAGCATATGTACAAATACACACTGACGCACTAAGTTGGGTTTTTGTTTGTTTGTTTGTTGTTGTTTTACGTCCTAGCAACATATAAGGTCATATCAGGGCGGGTATCGACTTGTGACAGTGCGCACTCATGGCTACTTTATAGTGCTGCCCCACTGGAAGACCAGGCCACCAGCACCATGACCTGATATCCCACTCAGTCACATTATCCTGACACTGAGCCAACCAGTCCTTGTCCTATCCTAATAATGTCGAGCGCCAGGTTAGGAAGTGACAAGTATCAATTTTTTAAGTCATTGGTTTGACTCGACCAGGGTTCGAACGGTGTTTTAAAATATAAACAAGATATGATCCAAATACCAATAGCCTAGAAGTGACCTAGTTCTCAATTTGTTTTCCCGCCAAAATTCCGATGATTTGCTTGTGAGACCGGTGTGCGCGTCTAGCGGTGTTCACTGAGGCGTGGAGCGGCCCTAACGGTTTGCGCCTTCCGCCTTCCGCCCATGTGGCTGACACGTGACGAACGCTGTCACTTCTGGGCCTAGCCTTATGACGTCACGCGCCAGTGCGCAGTCGGGCGGGGCGGCAATGGACGCCGCGCACGTACGCACCCAGCACCGGAAGTGCCCCCAGTCACGCCAACTGTGCACTCAACCGAAGCAATTTCCGACTTCCATTTTCCTTTTTTCTTTCCTTTTTCTTTTCTCGAGAATTAATCGCTTAATCTACTCTGTCCATTATGCTCGCTCCCGATCCAGGCTTCTGTGGTTACCGGACATGGTGCTGGTGGTCGAATCGGTAGAGCGCAGGATTCCACGGTCAAGTGAAAACAGTGACATTAAACAAAATTGGTACCTAGCCTGGCGTTCGGCATTACTAGGATAGGACAAGGACTGGCTACCTCAGTATCCGGATAATGTGACTGAGTGGGAAATTGTGCAATGCTGCCGGAGGCCTGGTCCCCCAATGGGGCAGCACTATAAAGTTTCCATGAGTGCGCACTTTTCCAAGTCGATATCCATCGTGATTTGACCATAGATGTTGTGAGGACATCAAACTTCAGCAACCAACCAAGCCTTGTGTGGTAGTGTGTATATATACGTGGTGCCAATCTCGTGCTCAGAAACCTTGGGAACCAAAGTGTGGCACGGAGATCGAAAGTGAAAACATTCCAAATAATAGCAGAACCCATGTTTATTTGAAGGTTTTCATTTCGTGCCAATGTTTTAATTTTAATGTCAGAGATGTTGATGGTCTACAATTTGATCAATACGTTAAGATCACTTGTGTAACATGAGAATCAAGAGCACACCCGGTGCATCATTATAATATACACAACACATACACACAGTATTTTAATTGATTACAGTTAAACAAAAAATCACTATGTCTTACAACAACAACAAGATTTTAAAAAAGATTGGGTAAATGGATGGCATCGGTGTGTAAGTTTTCACATATTCACATTAGCATAACACCGTACAATTATACTGTCGATGCATTTTGTAGGATAGATTAAATACATTTAAAATTTCTAACAAAATTTACAGACAGAGAACAAAAAGAATTAATTATCACCTTCGTAAGGTGGAAACCAACTATGTGTTGCCCAATCTCAGAGAAAGATCCTCATAGGTTCATGTGAAGGTTACGACACAACAGTTCACAGTTGGGTTTAATACAACTAGTGCACTAATATAACCAACATTCTTAGCCAGTTAAGGAGTAAGCCTAGTACGACTATCGCCACATCATCAAACGGATGTGGCAAAACATGATCAATGTTCTCTCTACTACTAAGATTAAAGCCACGTCACGTCTCGCACGTCACACCTACGTAGCCCAGGCGGCCGTGACGTCACGGTCGTGACGTGGCGAGTGTGGGGTGGTGCGCGCATGCGCTTACTGGAGCTGTGACTTTTAGCTTCCGGGGTAATCTGTCATGGCGGATATGACGGCCACATCTATCCAGCTGGTCTCGCGCCTTTCTACTGGGTTTTGCAAAAAAACTACCCAGTGCAACAACAAAAAGAAGACTAGCCCAGACTTGTTTACCTTCTGGTTCCTGCTCGTTAGTATATACCTATTTCATGTGACGTCAGCATAGGTATCTAGGTCAGTGCGCGCGCTTTTTGGCTGCAGGACTACACACTGTCACACTGCAAAGTCACTGGCAGTGTGCCTTCGTTCTGCAGCCAAGCGGCTGCGCGCGCATACACACTGTTTATAAACATGGAAAGGGGTTTATAGGATAATCCTTCAGTAGAGACCAGACCAGACGGGGTGGCCGAATGAATTCGTACCTAGTGTTGGTAGATCGTGGGATTCGAACCCACAGGTTGAAACCCTGGCAGAGTCAAACCAATGGCTTAAATATTTATACTTGTCGCTTCCTAGCCAGGTGTTCGCCATTGTTAGGATAGGGCAATGACTGGTTTGGCTCAGTGTCAGGATAATGTGACTGAGTGTGATATCAGTTCATGGTGCTGGCTGCCTGGTCTCCCAGTGGGGCAGCATTATAAAATTGCAATGAGTGTGCAGTATCACAAGTCGGTACCTGTCCTGATATGAGCATAGATGTTGCTGGGATGGAAAACAACAAACAAACCAATCTGTGTATGATGCATACCTGCTATCTAACAGCTACCTGACCTATCTGAATGAGTCCGCATTTGCCCCATTTAACAAAACATTAGAATCCAAACAATGGAACTACCTGTTAACGTGAATATATATATATATATATATATACACTAAGCACCCCATTGTGTGGTTGACATCACGAAGCACGACAACCCATTAAACGTACCAATATACAGCCTCCTTCACCACTCATCGCATTCTCATTTCCTAGTTTATTCACCAAGCGTGATTGTGTAAATGTGATGCACATGGCTCTAAGACCAGTACATCGGAACTGACAAATGTATTTATCTGAATAATAAAACTATTTACCATATATATTTACCGCGGTGGGGGGGGGGGGGGGGGTTAGCTCAGAGTCAGGATAATGTTGGTTAGCTCAGAGTCAGGATAATGTGACTGAGTGGGATATCAGGTCATGGTGCTGGCGGCCTGATTTCTCAGTGGGGGAGCACTATGAAGTCACCAGTTCTGACATGACCTTAGATGTTGCCACAATGTAAAACTCCAACAACCAACCAACAATCAAAAGACATGAATTTCCGTATGTGGGGGCGTATACTTCTGCGAGTGATGGGCGGGGTCAATCTGAGCCCATTTAGTTTGTATTGTTTGTTTGTCGTTGTTTTACATCCTAGCAATATCTAAGGTCATATCAGGATGGGTACCGACTTGTGACAGCATGCAGTTGTGGTTCCTTTATAGTGCTGCCCCACTGGGAGACCAGGCCACCAGCACCATGACCTGATATCCCACTCAGTCACATTATCCTGACATTGAGCCAACCAGTCCTTGCCCTATCCTAATAATGCCGAGCGCCAGGCTAGGTAGTGACAAGTATCAATTTTTAAGTCATTGGTTTGACTCGACCAGGGTTCGAACTCACGATCCCATGATCTACCAACATGGGAGACGGACGCTCTAACTCATTCGGCCATCCCGTCTGGTTTGAGCCCATTTCAAAGCACTGCCATCTCTCATAGAGACTGCTATGTTTGATTGATTGATTGATTTATTTGTTGATTGGTGATGCATAGTAAGGGCCATATTCAAGGCGAAAAACTATTGATACCTGTGTAACAATGTCTTGCTTTTTGATGGCCTTTTTGGTTGTTGCACCCATGCTGTTATTTAGTCATATTTTCTTTTGAACCATATGCTGCGAATATAGTTTCATTCCCTTTGGGTAATTTGTGTTGTCTTATGAATATACTGTGTGTCTCTACTGTAGATGAATGTCATAACTTTTAGATGCAACTCTCTTCTGACGGCTAGTGTAATATATGCAAGACGTCAATACACCAAGTCCAGTAGCATTTATAGTAATCTATTCTGCTACCGTACCTCACCAGCACACCTACCGGTTGGTCACATGACCCATGGTTCACTGTTCAGGCACCCAAACATATTTGCATGCATTAAAACATTACAGTTAGTGTTGCTGTTTTTGTTTGCTTTTGAATGTCAGAAGTTGGATGTCTATTTTCCATGTTCCATGCCTTATTGTATAGCTTAGTAGTTTGCCTAGTGATATTTCCCTGCCTCCCATATAGAGTATCCCTCCACAATCAAAGCATGGGAGATTCATGGATAAATAAATGTTCATGGCCATCTTTTATGTCACGAAGCTTCTTATTCTTTAGAAAAAAGCCATATTATATTAATTACTTTCTGTATTATATGATCTATGCTTAACTTGTAATTTTGTTTGTTATCTAGCTCAACTCCAAGTTATTTGTAGACTTGTACCCTTTCTAGGAGTTGGCTACCAAGGGTTGCTGCTGTGGAGGTCTACCCTGTTGGGTTTTCCTGTTGCAGAAGATTAATGTTTGAGACTTTTTGACCTTCACATTAATTTTGTTAGCTTCACAGCAGTTATGTAACCTTTCTAGCACAGTGTTTTGTTTGACAATTACCTCTTCTTTTAATCGACCCTCTGCGCAGATAACTATATCATCAGCATGGAGTTGTAATTTGTCAGTCTGGAGCCAGTCTTCTAGATCAGCCATGTATGTTATAAACAATAATGTACCTATATAATCTATGGGCTAATCCCTTTTAAAAGCTGGTCACCAGATCTTTATAAATGGAAGTGAACTATAATGAAATGCAAGTTAAATATATATAAAATACCATAAAGTACCAGAGGGTGTAGTATAGGAAAGGTTGTGGTGTAGCTCAGTCCTATAGTTGCCTGTCTATAATAGTGAAGTGGCTACAGTGGGAATAGCACAGAAGAGAGGATGGACACAAAAGTACCTCTTGTCACATGAAAGGCCGAGTGGTGACTGCCAGCTCTCCCAGGCTTTTTAATCTCTCCAACACCCCTACAGGCATGTCATTGAAGGTACATGACATTATTGAAGGTACATAATATTATTGAAGGAACCTGATGTCATTGATCCACAGCATATTGTTATTTTACACTTTATGGTGGCCATCTTGAGATTCCAGGACAGTAGAGATGGGTGCAGCTCAGGTGCACCCCTCATTCCCACATCCCAGCTAGCACTATGTCATGCAACTTTACCTGACACCTCTATCATAGCCGATGCACTCCATACAGATTCAATCGAGATCTAATACACATTAAGCATTAAATACCAAACATGACTGTCTCCCACCCTATCAGTCTGGGTTCAGCAATAGGTTACACATTCTTCTATCTACTCACTAAAACAAATGGGTACTTTAAATGGAATTTATTTTATAATGTAACTATGTGTAGAAAGTCGAAATCCTTGTACACCTAGCACTTAGCCAAAGCTGATTTCTCTTTCAGATGAGCTAGTGTTCCTTGGTTTAGTTTTCTGTTTGCGATTTATCAGGTAGTATTTTGCACATTCTAGGGTTTTACCTCTTATTCCTATCATATCTAGTTTTTAAGTTAATATTGACAGATCAATAGTGTCTAATTCTTTTCTGAAATCAATTAAAGCTGCTTACTGTTCATTGTATCAAATATGTTATCCGTTAATTATGCAACACGAGACCAGTACAATATATAGTGGCATATATTTGTCTTCTTCGACACAGATAACTTTATGTTTCATGTAGAGTTTGAGGTTCCCAGACACTTAACTATGGCATACAAATAAAGTCTTTTATAATTGCTGGGTGGATGGCATGGTGAGGTTGAGAGCTGATGATGCACATCTGATAATAATTCTTTATCTAACCATGGGTCCTAGTCGACCGTCCTTGTTAGGTTTTTTAATGAGACATAGTGCCCATGTTGGTTCCTCTTGCCTTGAGTATATTATACCCGTCATCATTAATGTCTGACTTTGCATTAGAAAATGTCTCTTATTTGGCACTTAGTTTTTCTTTTAGTTTATGTGGCTGATTATCTTTAATTCAGGACATGACACGGGACTACTTAGTATGGAATTTATTAATCTAGACAGGAGAATACAGACAGGTAAAAGTCAATAGGAGGTCAAGAACAATAGGTAAAAGTTCAGTCTCTGCATGAACCGGGCACTCAACCCACATGTCAGTCTGAAAGTAGGGTCGGGTGGGGCAGTGAGAAAAGGCGGGAGGTGGTCTCAGGTCGGCGTCTGGAGGTGAAGTGCCGTCTGGAGAGGCGGGAGGGCAGAAGTCCCGTCACAGGGACGGGGCCCAGTACAAGCCGGGCTACAAGCAGTCGGGGCGGGGGCTCCACCTGGAGTCACCTCTGGGCCCCTATTGTTAAAAGGGGGAACTAACGAATAGGTCGGGGGAGGGGGTAGCGAGGGAGTCATGAGTCCCATGTCGATCCCGAATTACCCATGTTGCCTATGCAACATGACCAATATGATCTGCCCGTTGTAAACTCACATAGGTGCTTTGTCATTTTGTCCCCTTGTAGTATAAACCAGTTCATTATTGCTTAATCCCCAGCTTCTAGTACCACTTACTGAGATGCTGTTTCCATTAGGTAATATTAGCTAATGGTGCTGTATTTTATGCTGATTAATTATCTGATTTAATCATAGACCTTTAGTGAACTTTTGCGATGTTGTTCCATTTCTATTTTCAGCGTCATAGTTTATATTGAAATCCCCTAAAAAAAAGGATTTCCACTCTAGATTCTGGTTTGACATCTAGGACGCTGTTTGCCTAGTCTTCTATACAAGATTTGATATCTCCACTAGGGAGGGCGGGTATGTACAGGTCATCTACAGCCAGCCATCTCCACTTGCTTACTGGTTGTGTCATTAGTATCAAGCACATTTCGAGGTTGCTGTCGAAAAGGTTTGAGAATGTTGTCAATGGCTCCTGCAGTTGAAGCGATGAGAACTGAGAAGATGATGGGCAGCACCTGATAGCGCTGACCTGCTTCGAACAAACACACTGCCAACAAACAGCCGGGTGTCATGTATTCAGGCAGGGTCCCATGGGACAAGCCCATGTGGTGGCCATTCATCGAGCCTGGATCAATGGGAGCCTGCAGTAAAGTAAGTGCAGCCTTTCACACCCGAAGCATTCACACCAAGAGCATTCACACTACGCCAGCATGCACACGTGTATATAGCAACATGTGCTGCTTTGGTGTTGAATCCAGGGGTGCTGCTTACTCTTCCCAATGGCACTAGTCGCGTGTGAAATCACAAGAATATAGTTTCAGAGTGAAGAGTAATAAGGTTGGGTGGTTCTTGGAGTCTTGCGTCCTGGCAACATCTAAGACCGGAATACTAATCATAAATCGGCACATGAGTTAATGAAGAGGAAGTAAAATGTAATCATAGATTTAATACTAAACCTTCCAAGTGGGCTGAGTGCTTGGCAAATTGGACTCAGATCGTCGCCTTGACCCATTGGAGATTACTTGAATCACTCTGTCTGGTTGTTGTCGTTTTACGTCCTAGCAACATCTAAGGTCATATCAGAATGGGTAGTGACTTCTGAGAGTGGACACTCATGGCAACTTTATAGTGCTGTCCCACTCGGAAATCAGGCCACCTGCAACATGACCCCATATCCCACTCAGTCACATTATCCTGATACTGAGCTAACCCATCCTTGCCCAATTCTATTAATGCAGAGTGCAAGACTAGGAAGTGACAAATATCAAATTTATAAGTCATTGGTTTGACTCAACAGGGAAGCGATTTCCCGATTTCTCGCATGCGAGGCCCGCGCTCCACCAATTCAGCCACTGTGCCCAGTTCAATGAATCACTCCATGTCAACCCATTCAAACTAGTACATATTCAGAAGTAAAATGGTGCAATTATCTACAATCACATCTGTAAAATCGTGTTCACTTGATTAGAATGCACTCACATATTACAATAATGTAAGCAGCATGTATGACCTTCTTAGCAATGCAAACCAACAAGAAATGTTGGCCCTCCTCAGGATGACAGGACAGTACCACTTCAAATAGCGTATTAAAAACAAAGTAACTCCATTTAATAATAATTTATGCAATTGAATTTTCGGTCAGATTTAGTTTTCCTTTATGACAGTTTTCATGGTTGTGAGGTTTAACCTTCATTGTCGTTTTCTCTGTGGTGTAGTGGTTAGAGTGTTTGTCTTTTTTCGAGGTTTGGACTCCTAATATGGAGGTTGGTGGTTCGATTCCCAGTGCCCCCCCCCCCCCCAACTCTGCCAATTTGGATTTCCACCGCTCTGTATAACTTACATCGCCATCAAAGGCTGGTTGCTCTAGGTGGTGCAGGAGGTTAAAAATCCCTTGGGTCGGTAAAAGTGTAGGCTCAGGCTTTCTATTGACAAACTGTCTAATGGTAAAAACAAGTCTATTGAGACTTATCCATGATAGACAGTATAAATGTTCAAGATGAAAAAAAAGGTTTCCTTTGACACATAGTCCTAATTAATTGTAAACTTCTACAGTCCAAATAAAAGCGATGATTGAATAATACAACAGAATCAACCTTGAATACTTCTCATAATGTATATGCACTTTGCTTCCGACAAGGCATGGCAAAATCTCCAATCTATCCTATTAATCAATCGTCAACCCATGTCATTCAATTATGATTGCAGAACTTGTACACAAAAATTCATGGCACTACTCGGTATAAACAAGAATGTATGAACTCCCGAAATGATATAGTGATAAACCCGTTATCGCGTGTAATAAGCTCTGTAGTGCCTCCCCCAGCCCCACGCCATCCAGGGGTGGAGGGTCCCGCCATGCAATGCTCCACCCGCTGCGCGGGGCTTGACACTCCACATACTCGGAAGGTTTTTATAGGTTATGTTTGATATATGCCATATGTGACATGGGGGCGATGAAAAAAGGTAATATTATGCCTACACTATACAAACTCCCTGATGCTATATGTGACATGGTGGTGATGGAAAAAGGTAATATTATGCCTACACTATACAGACTTTGGTATGGAGGTATTGCAGGTATAGCAATACCTTAGGGAGTTTGACGCCCCTGCCCTGCAGAGTTGTAAGCCAATGCCATGTGGCACAGGTTCTTGACAGAACCGAAGGCTAAGGGAGCAAACCCTAAGCAGAAAACCATGTCACTGTGGCAGCATTAAGGGCGGTTGATGTATGGAACTCCCAACATCTCCCAACCAGCCACTGCAGGGACAAATAGTTTTGCGCCTGTCTTGACATGTTCTTGCCGGTGTGAAACCTCTATTTGCTCCCCAAGAGAGTGCCGCTGGTAACTTACAAAACCCAGCAGCAGTTCAACACTTTTGCAGGCAGCTTTCATGAAATGTACAACCGCACAAAACACCATACCGGCTCGGTCGTCGCCCGGGTTACCATAAGACCGACTCATGGATGCAACTCTCACAGCAGAGAGCTAAATGGAGAGAGGCAGTCAAGTAATGAAAGCAGTCTTTGTCGCATTGCGACCGACAGCATGATGATGATGATGATACATGTGACATGGGGGTGATGAAAAAAGGTAATATTATGCTAACACTATACAGACTCCCTGATGCAATCACCAGAATCATGCCTCCTGTCTATGTGGTTCCTTTTCTGAGAGGTCAGTGCATATACACAGTTATGGAGATCAGTTGCAATGTACTAGTTTGTAGGAAAACATAACTGGGTGATTGATATATGACGATGGATGCGGTTATGAACATATTGGAATAATTAGTACATTCCAAGCTGTCACTCAGATTTCCATATTAGAAGGACACAATTCTGTCTGACCGAATTAGGTTAGTTGCGGTGAGGGGAGTTTGATGGGGTGAGATCTCAGTGGTGCTATATGATAATATATAACTGTTGAATTTGAATAGTTGGCTTGTGTTGGTGTATAAGCAGATGGGATGGCCGAATGAGTTAGAGCGTCCGTCTCCTAGGTTGGTAGATCGTGGGGTCGTGGGTTCGAACCCAGGTCGAGTCAAACCAATGACTTAAAAATGTATACTTGTTGCTTCCTTGCCTGGCACTCGGCATTATTAGGATAGGGCAAGGGCTGACTTGCTCAGTTTCAGGATAATGTGAATGAGTGGGATATCAGGTCAATGTGCTGGCAGCCTGGTCTTCCAGTGGGACAGCACTATAAAGTCGCCATGAGTGCGCACTGGCACAAGTCGGTACCCGTCCTGATATGACCTTAGATGTTGCTGGGATGTAAAACAACAACAAACAAACAGACAAACTGAACACAGGGCTGTTCCAGAGGAGTGCATATTCAGCAGTTCCAATTGAAGTAAAAGGAGCAAAGAGTTAGTATAGAGATATTCCTTCCGAAATGGTTGTCAGGAAGGGTTCAGCGAGATCTACTAAATGTTACTGAAATATTATCCTTATAATAAGTTAAGAAATCACATATATTTATATATCTGTCAAGTATGCTGTAAAACAAATGATAACCATATCGGTTATTTTTGTAATGTGACAAAAATGACCAGAAATGTTGTTTTTAACTTCCTGGTTGGTTGGGTGGTTATTGGAGTTTTATGTCCAGGCAACCTGTATGTGCACATCAGGACGCGGAAACTTCTTGCATTTTCCTCAATTTGACTGCAATTCAGAAGTGGAACGCTGTATCTAAACACTGCATCAATCAATGTGTATCAACTTTAGAATCTGAACACCTAACCACTTTGTCTAGACATGTTTCAGGTGAAGATTCTGAACTGAACAGGCCGGAATTCGGAAGAGTTTGAACATTACAAGCGGACCACTTTGTGCCTATTTGGAGCAGGTACTCCCACACTAATGTCAGTGCATTTAATGTATAATGTCAGTGCATTTAGTGCGGGCTTAATGTATTATTGATGTGGTCAATTAGGGAGGTCATCCGAATGTGTCTTCTAAACCCTGTCGCTGGTGGGCCCCGCTCTCCCCATTATCTATTCTCCCTGTAGGGAGTGGATTCCGAGCTAATTAATTAATCATTATAAACAACACTTTCATCCGAATTGCCAATTAGGGACATTTGAGTCTTGCCTCCTGCATTAAACCTGATAATAGAGTGCTTAATAATTACACTTTCTATTCGCGGAACTCCGAATGAGACTGACATGTTGTAACAAAGGTGACTCGACTCAACAGGGGAATGAGGTGAATAGGACTGAAAATGTGCAGATTGAGGTGAAATTTCATCAGTTGCTCTTCAGATATATATTCAAAAATAGTGAACCTTTCTGGATATATTTGCGCCATTTAAATCTATTTTTTTCACAAGGGTGAATGAAGCAGAACAACTTCTCTACAAATTTAGTTTTCTTTATTTTGCGCTTCAATTCCAATTTGTGTGTTGAATCACTAGCGGTTAAGAGCTTAGTATAAATAAACTAGTGCACTATCCCTGGGGTTGTTGCAAACAATAGTTGTCATCATGCTTAGAGTGGGACACGAACACATAATTCTGTCAATTCGGACATGTATCTTAGCCATTTGACTATGTAGGCTCCATGGTGCAATGAACATACCACTACATATATATGATGAATATATAATGATTGCCTTCTGCGGCTTTATACTCGCATAATTCGTTCTGTATCACATACACTGACTTGTCGAGACCCGATGGAGGGGAGGTAGGCTGCAGGTGGCGCCACCAGTCAATTGTGGAGTCTTATGGAGAATAGCAATGGCAATAACTGTAATAATAATATAATATATAATGGAAACAATTCCCTTCGTATTTTTATACTCGCATAATTCGTTATGCATCACATATATTATATGATATATGATATTATATATGATGTATAAGTATTATGCGATTATAAAGGCACGCAAGGGAATACTATTATTATTATTGTTGTTATTTGTTAAATTTGATTGCCAACATTGTCCATCCTATCACCCAATCACGACGGGTGGCGCCGCCACCGGCCTCCTTCGCTCCCATGCTCACTCGCACCAGGGATGTTCTCCATATATGCATCATATAATATATGATGCATAACGCATTATACAAATATAAATCCTAGGAGAACATATAGGCATCACTATTAGTCTTCCATAGGCGCCGTGGTGAAGTGCCCCCCCCCCCCCACACACGACAGGGTAATTGTATGCGGCTGCCCCCCCCCCCCCCTCGCGCCGCAGACACTGGAGAAATGATGTGTGCATGGGCCATTTCGGCCAGGAAGGCTAGAGGAGCTGTAACTCTCATATTTATGATTAGGCCAAATGCAAAAAAAGAAATCGGTGATCGTCCCCGCACGTGCCTGAAAAATCGCCTGCCCCTTTTTTTGTTGTTTAATTGATAAATAGAGAGGGAGGGGTGGAGTGAGAAATGGAAAGTGGAGTGGAGAGTGGGGTGGATGGAGTGAGACAAAGAAGGGAGTGAAGAGGGGGGAATGGACATGCCAGTGGGGAAAAGGTTGGTTGGTGGGTGGAGTTTTACATCCTGGCAACATTTAAGGTCATATCAGGATACCGACTTGTGACTGCGCACTCATAGCAACATCATAGCACTGCCCCACTGGGAAATTAGGCCGCCAGCACCATGACCCAATACCCCACTCAGTCACATTATCATGGCACTGAGCTAACCAGTCCTCGCCCTATCCTATCAATACCGAGCGCCAGCCTAGGAAGCAACAAGTATCAATTTTTACGTCATTGGTTTGACTCGACCGGGAACCAAACTCCCACTAATTCCGTCGCTCTACTAATTCAGCCACCAGGCCCCGCCCACCCAGGAAAGTGAGTGCAACTAACTCACTAGTCACTGCACTCATCCTAGAGGAGGTAGAAGTCTCATATATATTATTACAAATACCCAGGTAGCGCAGTTTCTTGCATGCATTACGCAGGCCAAACACCCTTCATCAGTCAGTATGTACAATATCGGGAGGTGTTGTAAGTGTTTACCATCAAATGGGAGGATATGCCTCCCGCATTCGAACCCGCATTCCTGCCATTCCGGGACGAGCATCCTAACTATCTTACTGTCTAGAGGACCTAATGCAACCCAACTATGCTCATCTACCTATGATTATTTTGGGTTTTTTAAATTTTAGTTCCTGGCAACATCTACGGTCATATCAGGACGGCTTACCTATGTAGGTGGGATTTCACCTCGAGAGCTGAGGTGAGATAGCACCATGCACCATATCTGTGGTTACAATTATTCCAGTAGCACACTTCAAGCACATAAATCATCATCATCATGATGCTGTCGGTCGTGATGCAAGAAAGACTGCGTTCATTACTTGACTGTCCCTCTCCATTTAGCTCTCTGCTGTGAGAGTGATGGCCATGAGCCACATTTCATGAAAGCTGCCTGCAAAAGTGTTGAAGTGCTGCTGGCTTTTGCAAGTTACCAGCGGCACTCTCTCGGGGAGCAAATAGAGGTCTCACACTGGCAAGAACATGTCCAGACAGACGCAAAACTTATCTGTCCCTGCAGTGGCTGGTCGGGAGAGTTTGGGAGTACGATACATCAACCGCCCTTGATGCTGACACAGTGTCATGGTTTTCTTTTTAGGGTTTGCTCCCTTAGCCACATACATAGGGCAGAATTAACACAATATAGCGTACAGCATCCTGGTCACAGCACCATTGCCATGCAGGCGTCGGCAGCTGTCGTCAACAAATGGCGACGCCATACCTAGAAGTGAAGATTGCTCGAGGATATCACGTTCATGTAGCGAGAACCATTCTAAGTATTAATTACCTCATTAATTACACCACGGTTTCAATGACAGCCTCTAAGATCGATGTCCTCTCGTGGCTAATCGGACTTGTCGTAGCACACCGATAATGGGATATCTAATGACACACAGGCAATGGATGCCTGCTAGTTTGCTAAATGGCGCAAGTTAACCTGCACTCTGTGAGCTCCTGTTTCTGATGACAATGTAAAACTTGGCTGACACATGGTGTCAGGTTTAATTAAAGTTGCAAAGGCCAATGGTTTTGACTTTTGGTAATTTTCTGAGATAAACATATTATGTTGATCGCTATTATCTACCATACTTTAGTTTGAAATAACTTTTATTTTAAATGGCTAACTGTTGAGCTATTTGAAGTGCAAACATGCAACATTAATTTTGGCAAGCATGCTAAAACTCTGACACCATATGCTTCTGCAGTAACATATTCTATTAAATTGCCTCAGTATTCCCTTCTATGTGGCAACAAATGTTTAATAAGTGCACCAGTATCAAAGTTAGATATTTAGAATCAAATATAAATAATAGTTTGGGTTTTGAAAATTTGATTTTTCATCGGACTATGCAGCTTTAAAGGAGGGTATACAATGAGGAGACTGCTGCCGTTATTTCCCCCAATGGCTGTCTTCTGTACGACTATTGGCGGTCCAGCTATAAAGAGGCTATAAATGTGACAAAGTTTTCCCTATTTCCACACTGAGGCAATGGCTCATCGCAAGTCGATGCTGGCTTATATATATATATTCTTTTTTACTAGTTTATTCATCAGAATATACATTTAGTATATAGGTAGATCAGTGGGTACTTGGATAGGGCATATTAGTAGATTATGAAGGGGGTTAGTGTGTTAGTGGGTTAGCCATAATAAGTTCTGTGTTAGTGGCTAGATGGTGGGTTGCTGCAAAAAACATGCTGCTATTACGGTATAGCTGAGGTAAGTAATTGAGTGAGGGGTTGAGGACAAGTAGGGAGTGGGGGAGCAAGGCTGGGCAAAGGATCCACGCTATGGTGCTTGTTCAAGGGCCTGCCCAGTGAGATGCATTCGGACCAGTAACTTAAAGCCTTGGTAGGAAGGTGCACTTCTAATTGCAGATGGTAGTTTGTTCCACATCTTGCTCCCTTTAAATATTGGTGCCGTAGCTAGTTTGTCTGTGCTTGGTCTAGGAATTCTGAGGAGTGATCCATATCCCATTCTTGTCAGCCTGCTAAGTAGATCTCTGTATTGTGGTTCTTTTGATATGTTATAAATAAGTCACAACAGATGAATGTCCCATCGCTGGGCTAGGGTTTCAAGATTTGCTTCCATGTTCATGTTGAAAGTAGTTGTGTTGTAGCAGTGGTGAAATTCCACCTACATAGGTAGGCTGTCCTGATATGACCTTATATGTTGCAGGACGTAAAACTCAAGTTGTAGCAAATTCCCTGTATATCTGATTGCGCCACTCCTACTATACAGAATGAATTCCTTATATTGATGCCAGTTTCAATTAATTCATAGAACCATTATTGTAATGTTTATAGCTATATATAAACTGACTACTGAATAGAATGCTGAACTACCTGATGATCTGGCTTACTCGAATTATCAGTTGGCAATAACCCAGATGTAATATCTTGGGTCTCGGCCGTCAGAGCCCCAGATACCACTTCCTCTTCCCCAGGTGCGTTCTGACAACTGTCTGTCAGTTCCCACCTGATGCCCCTCTCAACAAACTCATAAGGAAGAAAGGGAAGACAAGTCGTGCAAGATAGTCAGGGAAGAAGTTGTGCTTTATTGGCATCTACTCCTGTTCACCTACTAGCGACCTATCACCTTCACTCCTTACCTACTGTCCACACAGATCCTCATTACTCTTGTTTGTGTGTAGAAGAATGAGTGCCTACAGCCCATTGAACCGAGCGCCATGGTTGTTACACACAGCTCAGTGCTTGGAATAGCCGCTGCTAGTTTGTGTATAGAGAGTGGAGCCTCAAACAGAGTGCCTGGGTTCCTGGACAAGAGATGAGTGCCTTCTGCTAGAGTGCCTAGCCAAGAAGTGAATGCCAATCAGGCCCTTCTACAGGCCTAGTGATGAGGTCGCCATATTTAATTAGCTATCTATTATAAGCACCTATGGCCACCCTGCCCCCTCCCACCACCCTACGCGCTCCTTTGCCTGCTGCCAACAAACCAAGTTATCCACCGTACAAATTATTTGCCCAGCAAAATCGGAAAGGTGTAACAGTCTGGTAGTATTGCTATAGACCGGGGGCCCTATGGTACTGGGACGGCTCACTCCCTATCTCTCCCATGTGATGTACATTTTGCGGTGCCACCTTGTGGTGGGTTTGATCGACCCAGCTGCTGGTTGGTGTTTCACATGTAAACACATACGGTTATATCATGCATGAGGCGGGTAAGCGTGAATACACATCAATATCGGATTGCTATGAACAGGCACACATCATCGTCGTCCTCTTCGCCATCGTCACACAGCTTTCACATTCATATATACATTTGTGCATATATTATGGCATCTGTTTAGCCGGGGAAACAGCCAGCACACCAAGTGGTGGGTTTGATCATTTTGATTACACAGTACAGGGTGAGTCAGCTGTCTTGGTATTATAGGGTATTTGTACAAACATAGACACTAATAAAGTCTGTACTAGACTACTAAATGACTGAAACATACAATCCTCCAAGCATTGTTTATCCCATCATTACTAACAACCTACTTACTCAAACTACTTCATGTAGTCAAAAAAAAACACCGGAGGTATTAACCTTTTAAGCATAACCCTATAAGCTAACCACACTCTATCTAACAGAATAAACAAACCATTCTACTAACACTCACTCCATCTCAAAATGTTAACTCCAACAACATGATAGTTTTGCAATTCACAACATAGTAGGCATACAAACCTATGAAGGAAAACTATGCACCTAACCACTCCGTAATGTAAAGGTCTAATCAATACACATGTATGTATCAAGTGTGTAGGAATACAACATATAACTGCTATTTTTGTATGTGAATTGTCAAACTATACCATATGTAAGTCTTTGAATGTTTGATATTGTTATTTCAGCTGATTTGGGCTAGCTGCATAAATTGTAAATAACTGTATTGTCACATGGCTGGAAGACCAGTGCCACGGCGCTGACAAAAGACTTTATTCAATGAATAAACTATATTTACAACAAAAAAAAAAAAAATAATGCCTACAGTGATGTCTGTGTGTCAGGTGTAAGGAATGCAGCTGACTGGGCCTCCCACAGCCAGCAAATCAGACACCCTCTACAACCTGGAAGGGCGACACCCTAATAGGGGGCAGCTGCCACTCAATTCCAGCTGCAGGTGGTGTCCATAATGTATGCAGGATGGCTGGGTGTGCTTGCCCATCAACCCTGTGGTAACAGGTAGTTGCAGACAGTTACAATAAACATATATTAAAAATGTCCTTCCCCTCCACTTGCATGCTTACTGGTGCATAGAGGGAACATTTCACTAAACATTAACTGTCTCTTACATATGAACATCACGTCACAATCTCGGGCACTATGTGTTATCCTATATTCCACATAGTGTCTTATGTCACACAGCGAGTGGGGCACCCATTGCTTCTCTGTTACATAACCTTGGTCCACAGTCCGTCGCCCGAGAATAGTAATGCTCTCTGCCAATATATAAATCGGAACCGAAAATCCGTATATTTTTACACAGAGCTTTCTATAAATATATCAATCCTCCTATGTGACTGACCCTTGTCAACATCCGGTGGAGGTGAGGAGGGCCACAGGTGTTGTCACTGCTACTATGTTGAGTAATATGGAAAATAACAATATAATAATAATTCCCTTACATATTGTTGTAGTCCAGACCCCACTGGGAAATCAGGCCGCCAGCACCCTGACATGAACTGTGGTGTTCTCTGTGGTAGAGTGGCTAGTGTGTCTGACTTTTTTCTATGTCGGACTCCTAATCTGAAAGTTGGTGGTTCGATTCCCCATGCCCACACCTCTGTCACTTTGGATTTCCACTGCTGTGTATAACTTACAGTGTTATCAAAGGCCAGTTGCTCTCATACCATGCCTATGTGGTGTGGGAGGTTAAAAGTCCCTTGGGTCGTTAAAAGTGTAGGCTCAGGCTTTCTATCGACAAACTGTCTAATGGTGAAAACAAGTCTATTTAGACTTGTCGGTGGTTCCATTCCCCGTGCCCCCACCTCTGCCAATTTGGATTTCCACCGCTGTTTATAACTTACAGCGACATCAGATGCCACTTGCTCTCATACCATGTCTATGTGGTGTGGGAGGTTAAAAATCCCTTGGCTCGGTAAAAGTGTAGACTGAGGCTTTCTATCGACAAACTGTCTAATGGTGAAAACAAGTCTATTCAGACTTATCCATGATAGGCAGTATAAATCTACCAGAAAAAAACAAAATAAAAAATCCATGATAGGCAGTATAAATCTTCGAGAGAAAAAAACATGATATCCCACTCAGTCATATTATCCTGACCCTGAGCTAACCCACCCTTGCCATATCCTATTAATGCCAAGCACCAGGCTAGCAAGCGACAAGTATAAATTGTATAAGTCGTCGGTTTGACCAAACTCCCCATATCCCGCACTAATTCTTGAACATGGCCATTTTGAGTTGCTATTTGATTTACATTCTATGTTGTTATATTGTTGCTCTCATGCGCTGTTGGGGTATCAACAGAGTCAAAAATAAATTCATTGTCAATCATTATTATTCTCATTGTCATTGTCCCAATCCCAAAATGGCAGAAATGTGGATTCTAGTCCAACTCTAGGCGTAATGTTCTCATTTGTTGCAAGAAGATCTAATACAAATAAAAAGCATGAATACAACAAAATCACTACAATGGTGTCATCCCTGTATGCCCATCTGAATGTGGTTGTTGTTGTTGCAGGTGGTAGTGGTGGGTGTGATGGTGGTGGTGGCAGTGCCGAGGGGGCTGGTGGTGGTTCCGATTGTTAATCAAGCTCGTCCACACTTCAGAGTATGGGCGCCGGATCTGTCCAATGCGCCATCTGTTGAGAGATAACACAAACATAGAAGCTAAAAGCCTGCAGTGCAGACGTCTGGTGTGCAACGGAGAACGTTGTAGCGGGTGGCAGAGGCTTGGTACGGGGGGATTCTTTTACTGCTCGCACAGTGTTGGTGGCCTATGAAGCATAAGCATACTCAGCGCTCGATGGAGCGACCCAACCAGCCACGGCTGCGACCCAACCAGCCACGGCTGTGACCCAACCAGCCAAGGTTGAACTTGTTTGAACTTGTTTCCGCTACAAAGGTATTCGCGGTCAGCGATTGGTTAATAATATATCAAAACAAATGCTTTCTCCCATAGAATGTTTTCTCAAAATTAAAAGAAATAAAGAACATTTTGGCATAAACATGGTACACAAATACAATATTATTACTTTATTATTACTTTATTCCACCGAAACGATGGTCATATAACATATTGCAAATGGCGGCCCCCATAAGGGGTGGCCATTTGCAATCGAAAAGAACAGCTCTGATTGGCTAAAATTATGGAAAGATCACATTATTATTTTAGTAGTTTCTTGTTCAGACATATTTACACATATATATGTATCTTTGCACAGATTAAAGTGCTTGAAGTATATTTTTAATTTATCAACATCGACTTCTGTTTAAATCACACAATATCATTACTGAATGGGAAACTACGCATTACGACCAATCCTGCAAGGGTATGCTCGATATGACCCAGTGGTCAGCCGTTTTTGATTCTTTCGTCGCTGTGGACCTTTCTCCTATGAAGAACACTCGTTTAGAATAGACTACATCACGGTTCCAGTGGTGCGGTGCATTGTGGGATGCATCAGAGCAAAACAACCCCCCCCAAAAGCACATGACACATGCTAATATACTGGGTGCAGCTATGAAATGTGCTAGTTTCAGCTCATTTCAGCTCTTGTTTGAAACATAGAATACTAACTAAAAAAATATATATAATAAATTAAGATATTAATCTTTTATCCAGCATTGCAGGGTTAGGGTTTTGGATTTCTATTAATCTTGAATAAGACTACACTTTTAAGAATTGCGACGCTGATATCTTCACTGGACCACAAAATATATATATATATATATATATATATATATATATATATATATATATATATAAGTATATATATATATTTGTAAATGTCACAGCTGGACTATTTTTAAATGTATGTCTTAAAGGACTGGTCACAGGTTTTACGTTTGTTTTCTATTACCGGTACAACAAGAGACGAAAATAGACACTGGTTATCAGACCATCACTTTCTTCATATTTGTCCTAGAATCAAAATAAAACCATTTTAATAGTACTAATAGGCCCCCTAATTCACAGTTCTTTCCAATGGAACCGGATGCGGGGGCTGAATCAGTAGAGCACAGGCTTCCCATACGGAAGGTCATGAGTTTGAATCTCAGGGGAGTCAAAACAATGACTTACAAAATGTATGCTTGTTGCTCCCTAGCCAGCCGCTTGGCATTATTAGTATAGGGTTAGCTCAGTGTCAGGATAATGTGACTGAGTGGGATATGGGGGCATGATGCCTCTGGTCTGGGCTACTTATTCCTTTGTTCTACTCGTGTCTGGATATCTAGGGCTACTGTATATATTACACCAGTGGAGCAACTGATAACCGTTGCCATGAGTGTTCACTATCACAAGTTGGCATCCGTCCTAATATGGCAATAGACGTGTCTAGGACATAAACCCCAACAACCAAGAGAAACAAGAGTTTTCAATGGTACCAATAATACAAATACATGAATTAAAATGTGTCGCGCTGGAACCGATACAGGCCTCCAGATCCACAACACGCATATAACGGCATATATGCAGGATTATTTGGATTCAATACGAGCTGTAGGAATACTAGTGTTGCCAACCTGGGGGAACTGAGAATACTTGAGGTTTTGCATTGAGTTTGCATTCTCTGTGGCGAGTGGTTAGAGGGTCTGACTTGTTTCTAGGTCAGACTCCTAATCTGAGGGTTGGCGGTTCGATTCCCCATGCCCCCAGCTCTGCCAATTTGGATTTCCACCGCTGTGAATAACTTACAGCGTCATCAAAAGCCGGTTGCTCTCATACCATGTCTATGTGGTGTGGGAGGTTAAAAATCCCTTGGGTTGGTAAACGTGTAGGCTCGGGCTTTCTATCGATCAGCAGTGGTATGAGGCAGACCAGTCGTCTATGACTGAAATTTCCCCATCTTAAACAACTAATGGACCAAGAAAACCCAGGTGGTGGCAGCCGAAAGTTTCCTAAGGGGATCCAGGGGCATGTCCCCCAGAAAATCCTTTTTAAATGGCATTAAAATGGGCTATTTGAGGACATTTCCAATGGATTATAGGCTGATCTTAGTCAACATTATGCGCGAGTGAGACAGATAGTGGGGGAGCACGCGCGCACGTGACCCCTGAGTCGGTAGCTCCCCCGTATTGGGAGCATTGAGCTGGTACCCAAGGCACTCCACCCCAGTCAAGTGAGCAGTAGACAAGCAAGCAATTACGAACATAAGAAGTACTCCCATACCGGAGTGCATGTCGGCCCGCTGACCTGAAGTACAAAGCTACACAATAATCGCTATTAATATGGCCTATGCTGCCGACACGGCGTAAAGCAACCACCAATCAATCAATCTACACAATAACAGCACTCAGTCACATATCAACTTTATATCGGATGGCTCGCAGGCACCAATGTATTACAACGACTGAGTCGCATATCGCCCCCCCCTTACTGGCCTGCAGATCCATAATTAACCATATGGCTCATATAGCACCACAAAGACTTATATCTCGGTTAATAGCAGACAAAGGTGGACTCCATTCCAAATAATATTCGCATAACAAGTTATACAACATGATATTTACTTGTATTTACTCAAAAGTGCATTGTAGTAGAGGATATGAATTAGAAAAAGAACTACAATAGGAATCAAAACATTCTTTGCGTGAATTTCATGGGATTTTGGCGTTGATTGATCAGAACTTTCAATTTCCCTGACTCATACGGGAATTTCGTGAGAGTTGGCAAGACTGGAATACCACAGTCGACGGCACACAGAGTCGACACGACATAAGCCACACTTATCACAATACATAAGAGGCTCTATGGATTTCCACTGAGACCGGACGCTATGAGGCCCCAGAAGGTCTTAGTGCAAGCACCTGAGGATGAAAGAGGGTGGTTATGGCGGCACCATGGGTGGCACTAGCGGCACAATGAGCGGCACTGTAATGGCACAGGGGACCTGGGTGGGGTAAGTGACTGATAGCCACAGCATTTTTATATCCGCACACAGGGTAATGGAATCAGATGGATCTAACCTCCACCCTTCCTGCCCAAATGCTGTTGTTGTGTGAGGTGGCCCCTTTAGGGACTTGTTGTCGAGCCGGTCTTTGAAGTGGCTGTTTGGAACTGGAAGTGCCCGTGTATCAGGGATGAAAGATCTCCGCCACTTCGCGGATTTCTGCGAGTTTTGATGAACTGCAATTAACGTTCACGACATGCCATATATATATATATATATATATATATATATATATATATATATATATATATATATATATATGGATATATATGTGATGCATAAGAGTTATGCGAGTATAAAGGTGTGTAAGGGAAGATTCCCTATATTGGACACCCAGATGTTGTGTACTACTTTATGGGTGACCCCGCTTTGCATGGTAGGACAGGTGGCGCCACCACCCCCCACCAAGACGAGTGCAGGGAATACTGTTACTCCCGCACTGGAATTATATATATATTATATATATATTATACATATATATATATATATATATATATATGGATATATATATTTATATATATTGCTGTCCTATATTTCTCAAAGCAGTGAAAGGTGCAATGTGGTAAATATCGGACAACACTGGACATGGTCTGGTTTGAAATTGACTTTTTTCACCGGTTCTGCTCTTTGTTCGTTTATGCTTGAGTGGGGTTTTCTGTCTTGGTCACATCCGAAACCATATTATAATGGATATCTACATGCAACTGACAGTGTGCTCTCATGGTGACTCCATAGTGAGTGTACAATGTTGATACTTTTTTGGGGTAAAATCCGTGGTGGCAGGACTGCTTCGTGGTACTAATCATTACTGTACAGCTCTCTCACCCGCCGCTGTTTGGTTGTTGGGGTTTTACGTCCTGGCAATATCTAAGGTCATATCAGGACAGGTACCGACTTGTGACAGTGCGCACTCATGGCGACTTTATAGTGCTGCCCTACTGGGAAATCAGGCCACCAGCAGCCTAAGCCAATATCCCTCTCAGTCACATTATCCTGACACTGCTCTAACCAGTACTTGTCCTATCCTATTAATGCCGAGCGCCAAGCTAGGAAGTGACAAGTACCAATTTTCTAAGTCATTGCTTTGACTCGACCGGGAACCGAACTCCCGATCTCCCGCAAGGGAAGCCTCCACTCTGCCGATTCGGCCACCGTGCCCGATAGGTACCGAAGAAGGTCAGCAACCTGAGCATTATTGATGCGCTAAGAGGCCCCGGCGGGGTTACCATAGTCCCATCGGGTAGTGTAGCCGCACCTCCTCGCTAATCTCTCCAGTGAATGGGCAAAGTGGGGCTTTGGGGTGGCGGGGGGCGGAGGGGAGTGGCCCGGAGGGGGGCGGGGCGGAGGGGGGTGCCCAGGAGAGGGGCGGTTTGCGGGGAAGGATCTGAAGGCGGGCAGGCGGTCGTAGATTGAGCAGGAAGTGCGACGTAAAGCAGGGACTTTGTGCGGCTAACGCGGGTAAAGATTGGGGAAAAGAGGAGGGAGTGGTGGACGAGGTCTCCCGGATGTGGAGGAGAGTGCGCTGAACTGGCTCAGGTCGACGTGTTTTTATGTAGGCTCTTTGGACCTTATAAGCGCTAAAGCAATATCATACCAGGCCCATTCACAACGCCACCTATCGTTTCACTGCTGCATCAATGCCTGTCACCGCCTACGTCATCGTGCTCTTCCTAGTGGCAGTATAATACTAGTAGTTGACGTGACTAGGGAACGATGCGACGATTTTGTACATTGAAAAGGTTAAGTAGTATGAATCCTAAATCTTCGGTGATAGTTTTACGTTCAGAATATAATGACTAGACAAGTTGAGAAATGTGTGTTGTGTGTTAACAATTGTAACTTAATTTAGTTTATTTTTAAAAGGAAAGTAAGAAAGAAAAGAAAGAAATACATACAGAATGAAAGAAAGAAAGAAAGAGAGAAAAAGTCAGGATGGCCGAATGAGGTGAGCGTCCATCTCCCATTCTGGTAAATCGTGGGATCGTGAGATCGTGGGTTCGAATCCTGGTCGAGTCAAACCAATGACTTAACTTCTCACTTCCTAGCCTAGCGATTGGCATTACTAGGATAGGGCAAGGAAGGAGCAGAGGAATGAGGAAGACCAATCGTCCGCGATTGAAATGTCCCCTATGTAATCAACTAATCTATCAACACAAAAACCGAACAAGAAAAGGAGGAGAAAAAAGAAATACCGATTTAAAAATTGAAATATCATTGCGCTGGACATTGAATGTATGTGGGGTTTTTTTTTTGTGGCTGCTAATAATATGCTGAGTTGTTGGGTTTTTTGTATTAGGCAGATCGGTGGAGGGTGGTTGGTGGGTATGGTGGACGGTGAGTATTATTCCTAGGTTTGTATTGGGAATCATCGATATGTAACCGTATAGAGCTGGGATTACCAGGGTTGTCATCCCTAAGTGTAGTGCGTTAGTCTTACTAGCCTGTCGTATGTCACCAACCTCACCCGATGTTGCTAGTTCATTATCAATAAACACAAGAAAGAGAGAGAAATAGAGAGAGACAAGAGAAAGAGAAGGAATGAAAGGGGTGTGTAGTAAGGTGAAGATACTGAAGTGATGGCGAGCCACAGCCTACATTGGGTTAGTTGACCTGGCCTGGTTTGAAGTGGTGGCACAGCCTATGTTGGGTTAGTTGACCTGGCTTGGTTTGAAGTTGTGGCACAGAGTATGTTGTAAAATTTTCCGATATGATGACATGAGGATATATCTGAACTCTACTATAATAAATTGCAACTTGTCTATATAATGGTAAATGGTAATATATAAAATCCAAAGGCATATGAGGGATATGTGGAGTTGGTAAACTATTACTCATTAGGTACAGACATTATATAGTAAAGTAGTATAGAGGAGGAGTGTCACTTCTTAGATACAGTTTTTGGAGGAGTCACCTCACATACCCCCTCCCCCCAGGTGTTATTTATGGATCACTGGCACATACCCCCTCCCCCCAGGTGTTATTTATGGGATTAGCCACGGAGCAAGTCCAGGAGTACTCCCTGGCTACACCGGGGAGTCCGGGGGTGGTCTGGGGTGATCCGGTTTCTGGTAGGGGGCTCGTCCGGGGCTCGTCCAGGAAGGTGTGACTGCGAGGCACAAAACGACGAAAACAGTCATTTTATCTCAGACGGTCCGGGAGAGTCCGGGCGATTGGTCCGGGAGTGGTCCGACTCAAAATCCGGGGCTCGTCCGGGTAGCTGTGACTGGGGCTTTAGTGGGCTTAGTGAATGGAGGTTCAACTTGCTATAGATATAAACCAACGCAGGTTGAGTTCTTAATGGGTTAATTGGTGTCTGCACAGAGCTTCGTCAGGAAGTGGCATTCATGATTATGTAAACCTTATTTTCTGTGTAAACTACTCAGCTGCAATAACCTAGCGCTGCCTAGACCGATAACCCGTTCACAATGTCCCCAATCAGTTCGTCACTGAGCTGGTGACGTCACTTAATTCCCCTATATTCCTCTAGAGGGCGACACTACAGTATTGCACACCATAGTGGTGTGTTCTTGTCTTCTGTACGTCTTATTGTACCGTCCATGTTAAATCTCATGTCCACGATTATGTACGCTATTTGTTAATGCCGAATATTATTGATGATTTCGCTTTCATCCAGAATAAAATTCTGCCAACGTTTTCTTGTTAATGTGAAGTACTACTTAATGTATTGACGCAAAAATATTGGCAATATCCTGTTTCTGGAAATCATAAATATTGGCACTATCCTGTTGCTGGAAATCATAAATGTTGGCAATATCCTTTTGCTGGGCTACATAAATACAAACAATATCCTGGTGCTGGACTTCATTCAAGAAGGTCCTAACCTAGATTAGATATCGTAGACTAGTATTTAGGTACTTCCATATTGTAATCTTTCAGATTTTATGCAAATGGTTTTACATCCTGGCAACATCTAAGGTCATATTAGGACGGGTACTGAGTTGTCACAGTGCGCACCCACTGGGAAATCAGGCCGTCAGCACCATGACCCGATATCCCACTCAGTCTCATTATCCTGACACTGAGCTAACCAGTCCTTGCTTTATCCTATTAATGCCGAGCACCAGGTTAGGATTGTTTGTGTGTTGTTGTTTTACGTCCTAGCAACATCTAAGGTCATATCAGGACGGGTACCGACTTGTGACAGTGCGCACTCATGGCAACTTTATAGTGCTGTCCCACTTGGAAACCAGGCCACCGGCACCATGACCTGGTATCCCACTTAGTCACAGTATCGTGACACTGAGAACACCAGTCCTTGCCCTGTCCTAATAATGCCGAGCGCCTGGCTAGGAAGCGACAAGTATCAATTTTTAAGTCATTGGTTTGACTCGATCATGGTTCGAACCCATGACCCCATGATCTACCAGCACGGGAGACGGATGCTCTAACTCATTCGGTCATCCTGTCTGGTTAGGAAGCGACAAGTATTAATTGTATATGTCATTGGTTTGACTCAACTGGGAACCAAACTCCGGATGTCCAGCATGCGAGGCTCACGCTCTACTGATTCGGCCACCACGCCCAGTATTGCTCCTGAAGGGCAAGATGTAAAAGATAACAATATCAGGAAATGGACATTCCTACAGTCCCAGAGGGCAGTGTGGAACAGGGAAAACTGGAGGAAACAGGTTGCAGAATCATCTGTGGTGACCCGCCGACCCTTGAAGTTAAGGGATTGATGATGATATATTTGGTAGTGATGCTCCTGAATGGCCCATTCAGTTCGAGTCTCACTCTAGGCATGATGTTCATGTTGCTGCAGCAAGCATCTCTCACGATACTATTATGTATTGATAGCTGTCTCAATTGTCAGGATAGACAGCTCCTACTTATATATACCCCAATTTCTGGTCAACGGTTATCACCCTATATATATCCTGATATGACCTTATGTAAAAATATACGGATTTTCGTTTTGGAATTATATATTGGCAGAGAGCATTAATATTCTTGGGCGACGGAGTTGGGACAAGGTTATGTAATCTAAAAGCAATGGTGCCCCACTCACATTATGACATGATCCCAAGCCAAAAATCAGTAATCTAATAAATTACAGTACTGGTGAAACAATACCTGATATTCAACTAGCAGAAGAGATCAACAAATACTTTGTTGATATAGGAGCTAACCTAGCCCAAAGATTTCAACCAAAAGATGATGTCCAGGAAAACTATAAGGTTGTAGTTAACCAACATAGATATGATCTCATAGAAACAACAAAACACAAGATCCTTACCAAAGTACAAAATCTATCACCATTCAAACCTTCAAGCATGAAGGACATCAGTTCAACCTTTATCAAGGGCACCATCAAGGCTCTGATAGATGAATTTACATACCTATACAACCTCATAATTACTACTGGAATTTTCCCAGAAAAATGGAAGAGAGCAACAGTTACCCCTATACCCAAGGTAGGTAACCCAAAGTCCTGTAATGAACTGCGACCTATATCCATACTACGTCTCCCTGGCAGAATAATTGAACAGATAATTCACGACCAAATAAAAACATTTCTTGAGGACACTAACTATTTAGCCACCCAACAAAATGGCTTCAGAAAAGAAAGGTCAACGACTAAGGCACTTGCCTCATTAATGGATGAATTGTTGATTAGCACAGACAGAGGTGAGCTTACAATAGCTGTTTTTCTTGATTTCAAGAAAGCTTTTGATACAATTGACCACAAAATCCTGCTATGTAAGATCAAAAGAGCTGGACTGGGAAAAAGATCATGTAGGTTCATATCCAACTACTTAAACAATAGACAACAAGTCACACAAATTAATAATACAGAATCCTCCACGAGAACTGTCAGAACAGGAGTGCCCCAAGGTTCCACTTTGGGACCACTCCTCTTTCTGATATTTATTAATGACCTACCATTGCTGTCTACCAGTGCTAATTTCACACTTTTTGCGGATGATGCTGTCCTCACAGTGCGCAATAAAAACATTATTCTGGCAGCTACTATGGTAAACAAGGTGTTAAAAAAGGTCAATATTTGGTGTGCTGATAACAGACTTACCTTAAACACACACAAATCAGAATATGTGATATTTGGAACAAAATCTAGAAAATTGCACGCGCAAAATATAGAGCTATGTATAGGCAATGCAGTGCTAAGAGAAGTGAACTCGTACAAATACTTAGGAACCACACTTGACTCTACACTGAATGCAAACCAGCAACTATCGAGGCTGAACCAAATTCTAGGTATGAGAATTACAACCTTTAGAAAAATAAGATGCTACATGAGTGAGAACACAGCGCTCAAACTGTATAAGGCAACTATACTGCCAATAATAGATTATAATGATCTAATCTATGGCCTTTTAACAAAACAACAAGAAAATAAATTACAGAGAACTCAAAACCGAGCTCTTAGAACAGTATATAGGGGCAAAGTTCTCTCAGTGAATGAGATGCACACTAGATCTAATATCACATACCTGAGCCAAAGGAGAGATGCACATCTGCTATCTCTTATGTTTATCAGAGCCAAGGATGAAAACTACATAGACCATACTACCAGAGTTAGCAGGCAGGGGGATGCTACACTCCTCAAAGTTCCTAAACCACTCACAAATAGACTGACAAGAGCCCCTATCTACAAAGGCAGCAAATCATGGAATGAACTCCCAGTCAGAATTAGACATGCACAAACACAACTAGAATTCAAGAACCTGGTAAGATTTCACCAAGCCAATCAGGCCCTTCTACAGGCCTAGTGATGAGGTCGCCATATTTAATTAGCTATCTATTATAAGCACCTATGGCCACCCTACCCCCTCCCACCACCCCACGCGCTCCTTTGCCTGCTGCCAACAAACCAAGTTATCCACCGTACAAATTATTTGCCCAGCAAATTCGGAAAGGTGTATCAGTCTGGTAGTATTGCTATAGACCGGGGGCCCTATGGTACTGGGACGGCTCACTCCATATCTCTCCCATGTGATGTAAATTTTGCGGTGCCACCTTGTAGTGGGTTTGATTGACCCAGCTGCTGGTTGGTGTTTCACATGTAAACACATACGGTTATATCATGCATGAGGTGGGTAAGCGTGAATACACATCAATATCGGATTGCTATGAACAGGCACACATCATCGTCGCCATCGTCACACAGCTTTCACATTCATATATACATTTGTGCATATATTGTGGCATCTGTTTAGCCGGGGGAACGGCCAGCGCACCACGTGGTGGGTTTGATCATTTTGATTACACAGTACAGGCTGAGTGAGCTGTCTTGGTATTATGGGGTCTTTGTACAAACATAGACACTAATAAAGTCTGTACTAGACTACTAAATGACTGAAACATACAATCCTCCAAGCATTGTTTATCCCATCATTACTAACAACCTACTTACTCAAACTACTTCATGTAGTCAAAAAAACACACCTGAGGTATTAACCTGTTAAGCATAACCCTATAAGCTAACCACACTCTATCCAACAGAATAAACAAACTATTCTACTAACACTCACTCCATCTCAAAATGTTAACTCCAACAACATGATAGATTTGCAATTCACAACATAGTAGGCATACAAACCTATGAAGGAAAACTATGTACCTAACCACTCCGTAATGTAAAGGTCTAATCAATACACATGTATGTATCAAGTGTGTAGGAATACAACATATAACTGCTATTTTTGTATGTGAATTGTCAAACTATACCATATGTAAGCCTTTGAATGTTTGATATTGTTAGTTCAGCTGATTTGGGCTAGCTGCATATATTGTAAATAACTGTATTGTCACATGGCTGGAAGACCAGTGCCATGGCGCTGACAAAAGACTTTATTCAATGAATAAACTATATTTACAACAACAACAAAATATATATATAAGCTATGTGAAATATATGTTCATACATGATGCCTAAGATTAATGAAGAGATGTTCTTATATAAGAGACAGTCCATGCTTGGTGAAATGTTCCTCTATGCATTCATAAAGAATGCAATTGGAGAACAATGACATTTTTAATATATATATATATATATATATATATATATTTGTAACTGTCTGCAACTACCTGTCACTACCGGACCTATGGCCAAGCACATCAGACATACCACATTCCTTAGGGCCACACCCTGCAGGCTGGGTTGGGTGGCAACTCCCCATATTAGGGCATTGCACTGACCGGTCTGTAGGGGGGTGTCTGATTGGCTGGCTGTGGGAGGTCCAGTCACCTGCCCCCTATTATGACCGCACTAGTCTCATTCTAATTAATTATTCAAGAAACTTCTCCACCAGGCACACTGATCACTCTACTCCTAGCTCTTGAGTGAGACACACCTACTCTATAGCAGGAGCCCAGACACTCTGTCTGATGCTACCAAAATTCATATATCCAAATTGAGTGGAGTGCAACAACCAAGGGACTCCGGTTCAATGGGCTGTAGGCACTGACGCCGACTAGCCCTATATACAAGAGAGGTAATGAGACTTTGTGTGGCCAACAGGTAAGGGGTGAGGGTGATAGGTCACTAGTAGGTTAACAGGAGTTGATGCCAATAAAGCACAACTTCTTCACTGTTAATCTTGTGTGACTTGTCTTACCTTTCTTCCTTATGAGTTTCTTGATGAGTTTGTTTAAGGGTTGATTAAGCGAGGCATCACAGGTGAAATGAAGGGGAATAGTTTAATGGTATTCTCTGGGGCTCTGAGCGGCCGAGTAACCCAGTAAAGGGTACATTCCTTACACGTGGCATGCAGCATGCAGTATACGAATGCGAATGCGACAACAAATCTAAATGCCTTGAAGCCTATGGGCTACATTCCTTACACGCGGCATGCGAATGCGAATGCGTCAAACCGATCGGTCCCTGTAGCGATTGGTGTGGCATGCGGTATGCGGCATGCGGTGTGCGAATAGAAACATCAGTCGCACTTGTCCATTAGTTATAGACGAGGAGAGGCAACTGAGCATTACGGAACGGTCACGCACAAGGCTTCTGAGGGGAAACATATGGTAGTGGTGGTGGTGGGGGTTCGGAATGGGTTCGGGTTGGTAAAATTGCTACCAGAGCCACAAAAATATGAATACTTATCTATAATTTGGTAATTATAAAGGTAGCAATCCCCATGTGACGTACAGAGAGGTACATAGATATAAATGCAATATTAGGTCATATACAGTGCAGTATTGAGTATACTTGTTTATTTTTATTTTTTAAATATAGCCAGTCGTGTGCCGCATGCCGCATGCCACATGCCGCGTGTAAGGAATCACACCATTCGCATACCGCATGCCGCATGCCGCATACCGCATACCGCGTGTAAGGAATGCACGGAGAAGCGGAACACGTTCGGGTAGTAGCACACATGGGTTGGTTGGTTCGTTGTTGGAGTTTTACATCCTGGCAACATATAAGGTCATATAAGGGACTCTGAATGAGTGAGTGGGGATGGTGGATGTGGGGGCTGCAATCGCCCGGGAGTACCCGTATGTGCTCATTAGCTAGCAGCTGGCCGAGTCACGTGGTGTGACTGATTGTGTTGGGTGCCCACACAGGAAGCCGACCCTGGCAATTAATGTTGCGAACAAAATAATTCTAATTTTGTTCTCTCGATGTCTCTAGTACAGTTACTACTAGTGTTTTAGCCACATAAGGGTGATTACTGGGAGTACAAGGTTCAAGTAAACAAATGACATTATCAATTATAGCAGACTTACTAACACATCAGCCAATGTAATGTACATGTACATGTAATGTATCACTAATAAGTAATAGAATTTGTTTATATTTACATTGGCTTGTATTTATTTCATTCAGTTATCACCTATCAAAATATATACTGTAATACAGTAAAACCCCTCTAATGGCCCTTTCACAATATGATGCTTCTCGCCGGCGCACCATCAGCACAAAATATCTTCTAAGCATCGAGACACGTCCAACTTTTCGGTGGTTTGGGGAAAAGGTTTGGCGTCAGCGCGGCGCATTATTGGGTCGTGGACAACGGGTGTCGACGCGTGAGGAAAAAAAAAAAAGTTTGGCACGATGTCTTCATATGACCTTAGATGTAGCTAGGACATCAAACAACAAAGCAACAGTTTGGCGCAACGTGTAAGAACGACCGTCATGCGCGTGCGGCGACTGCCTAGCATTCGAATAACGTTATTCCAGCGCTGTCGACGTCCTTCTGACGTCGCCATAATATTGGAACCAGCGCGTTGACGCGCATTGTGGATCGTCAAGGTTTTTTGACACGCTTAAAACATTGAGCGACCAACTACGCACGCCGCCGTCCTCCGGCGACTGTCGACATCCAGGATAGTGTACCGACGTGTACCGACGTTTGCATAACGTCCCCCTAACGTTTCCCGACGTTTCTCCAAAAACTGACAAACGTCGACGCGCATTGGAGAGAAATGTTGTAGTGTGACAGGGGTATAACCGACCACATCCACAGATCGACCACTCCTCTATATCGATCACTTCCCTATATCAATCGCCCATACAATACCATTGTAAGAATTTTTTAAACTCCCTAAGCAGACCACCTCCCTAAATGGACCATTTAAAGTCACTCCCATGGTCGGTCGATTTAAAGAGGTGTTTCTGTATATATATTTTGACCTTCCGAGTGGGTCCGGAGGCGATAACGGCCAGACACAGCTGGCTTATATGAGGTCAGAGTCCCTGACAGGTGGCGCCGCGTGGCCAAAACTGGAACTGAACAATGTCATACACTAGATGTGGTTCGCAATTTAACAATACCCATATGACTGAAGATGGTAGTGTCCTTGTTTATATTCCCATAATAGATTATAGAGCACATAATATATGGTGTAAGTAATTTATATGTTGTATATAATATGTGAAGCATGTAATATCTTTTATGGGGATACTCAGTCACAAACAATGCCCAGAGGGGGGAGGGGGGGGGGGGTACTCCACCAATGCCGCAGCGTAGGAGGAAGGGATACAATTTATTTTCCTTCAAGCATTTATGCTCATATAATGCGTTATTCATTACAATTCACATATTATTCAATATATAACATGCTGCGTAATTTAGACAATATATCTCAGATTATGGGTGCATGAAAATATACTATGCCAGGTGAAACGGGTCAAAAGGCTGTGTTGCATACGTAGAAAATGCTTTTAATTTCCTCTTTATTCCCTTCAAATCTGAATATCAAGAAATGCGTTTAATTAAACAGAAAAGTGTGATGTAGACCCTGCTTGAACAATGTTCAACGAGGCTTAAGACAGAGCGACAGATGTTGATGAGTCACCTTCAGAATCTGGGTACCGATGTTTGACATCGAGACCAACATGAAAACATTCAAAATGATAGCAGAAAACATTCCAAATAATAGCAGAAAACATTCCAAATAATAGCAGACTCCACGTTCATATGAAGGTTTACATGTTGTGCATATGTCAGAGTTGAGAAAAAACTATTTCGCTTTTGGATGTCTATCTCGTCCAAATTGAGCAGAACCTTAGAATCACTTGGGTAACATTGAAATCAAACACAGCTCCAGAACAGCCTTTTAACGCATACAACAAATTCAATTGTATTGATTATAATTAAGAAAAACAGTTTAGGTCTTACAAGAAAGAATATGGGACAAATGTTTGGTGCATGGGGCCAATGTTCAAATTTTCACTTTAGCACAAAATCACACAAGTACACTTTTGAGACATTTTGTGGGATAGATTAAATTAATGTAATATTGCCAACATACTTAATACACAGAGGCAACAATAACTATGTGAGTTGGCACCAAAGCAAAATAATGAATCATCACCAATGTAATGTGGAAGCCAGATATGTGGTACCCAGTTTCAGACAACGACCCAGATAGCCAAGCAGAGCGTAAGGGAACCAACTGGAGCGTGAAGATAGAGGATGACTGATTAGGGTTTATCTTCCTGGTTCATATCTGGGTTCATATCAGGGTGAGCATTGGTATGTGACTCCTGTGTTTCCCCGACTGAGATACAAGGCAGCTAGGAACATGCTACAACATCCCACTCAGTCATATTATCATAGAATTGGTCAACTTGGCATTGGCCTATCATCATAGCACCTAGTTACTCCTGCAGCACTGTCCCTATGATAGGGCTGCTAAGACATCATCATCATCATCATGCTGTCAGTCACGATGCGACAAAGACTCCTTTCATTACTTGACTGCCGCTCTCCATCTAGTTCTCTGCTGTGAGAGTGATGTCCATGAGTTTAATGTCTCTCAGCTTCAGGTTTCTCTTGATGGTTTCCTTGAACCGGAGACGAGGGCGCCCTCTCTTTCTGTAACCAGAAGACAGTTAAGAATAGAGGATCTGCTTTGGTAGCCTGTCTGATGACATCCTCATGAGGTGTCCAGTCCACCGGAGATTCTTTTCTGCAAAGTAACCCATTAGAAAAAAAGAAGTCTCGGAAGGCTGGGCTATGGAAATAACCACATGATATTGCAATCTAATATGCTAAATATATTATTCAAATACTGATCAATCATAGCGCCCTACCTTCAAAGTTGAAAATGTAGGAAATCATGTAGATTAATAGACTTTAAAAGATTAATCGACAGCATTCAGCAGGTGCGAGTTTCATTACTTTTCTTTTTTTTATCATTCTGTTCAATTCATCAACTCTGTTCCAACTTAGGTCAACAGTGGATGCTGGAACCAAGGACTCCAAATCTTGTTTATTCGAAAGCAGTTCTTGGTCTGTATTAGAAATGGTTGCCATCCACCCTCACGGTGGTTAGAGGCGAATCTGTTATCAACATAGCGATATGTGGAGTAGTGATAAGTGCAAATCTTAAAGTATTTCATTTGATCCAGCTCCGGGTTTAAAGCTAAAGCCCATGACCCGCCCAAATAGGAAGCGGACCCTGAACCATTAGGCCATCTCGTCCGGCTTTAATGCTAGAGAGATGCATGCGATATATATATATATATATAAACCACTAGGCAATAAGGTTAGACAAAGCAGAAGTGCTTAGCGACTGGCTAAATGCGAGCGAAGTGACAGTGGTTTGAGTCATTTCCGCACCAAAGATTTGGCGCCCCAATCGCGCGCATATAAAGGGGTGGGTGCGCGAATCCCGCAAATAATCGTACAATGAATATGATATCAATATTGCAATTGCTCCGTTCCTTTATATTATTATAATACATTATAATACACACACATATATATATATATATATATATCTACATGTGATATTCCCAGGATATGTCCAGGGTACACCTCACACCAACATATTAATCCGTACAAACGAAAAACATGATTATATATATACGCTTCAGCATGTGTCTGAGTGGGTCGACATCGTTATTTAAAGTTGCATAGTCCGATAGTGTTGAGTTTCTATCATTTACTGAGATAACTACATTAGGTTGATCATTATAGCCTATCTTACTTTAGTTTGAAGTGAGTTTTAGTTTAAATGGTTAACCTTTGAGATATTTGAAGTGCAACCATGCAAAATTCATTGGGAAAGCATGCCAAAACTCTGACTCCATAGGTTCATGCAGTGACAGATTTGATTAAATTCACTCAGGATTCTCTTTTATGTGGCGACAAATGTTTGATAAGTGCACAAGTATGTAAGTTAGATATGTAGAATCAAATCGAGATCACTTTTTTTTTTTGTTTAAAGAAGATTTATACTGCATATTATGGATAAGTCTGAATAGACTTGTTTTCACCATTAGACAGTTTGTCGATAGAAAGCCCGAGCCTACACTTTTACCGACCCAAGGGATTTTTAACCTCCCACACCACATAGACATGGTATGAGAGCAACTGGCCTTTGATGACGCTGTAAGTTATACACAGCGGTAGAAATCCAAAGTGGCAGATGTGGGGGCATGGGGAATCGAACGACCGACCTTCAGATTAGGAGTCCGACCTAGAAAAAAGTCAGAGACTCTATCCACTCTGCCACAGAGAACACCATGCTTTGTTTCTTTTAATGTTGATGTTTTCATCGGACTATGCAGCTTTAAAATGGAACGAAGCTGCAGCTGAGTCCTACTTTAAACACCAATCCTTGATTATTCACAATTAGTAACATCAACTATGCCTTGTCCTGAATTGTAAGGCTTGAAGCAACCTGTGCTCTAGGCGTTGTTTATGGCCCGAGTCTCTGTTGTCAAACTGTGACTGTTCATGTCAGCAGTTTTACTTCTAGCAACACAGGGAAGGAGCATCAACATAAGCCATGTTCACACATACATCGTTAGGTCAAATTAGTTAAGCCGGACTAACTAAATCGACCTCGCGGCGCATTCACACACACAGAGTTTTGAAGGTCTGGCCCATTCACACACACACGTCAACCTGGCTCAACTATTTCAAACTAACTAATCCGGATTAAAACGTGCATGTGAATGCGCCACTGAATCGACAGTGATGCCCTTCAGCTGGCTCAACTAAACTGCTTGCATTCACACAAGCAACTTAGTGCAACTCAGGATAAGTTGGCTCAAGTAATCCACCTCACGAAGCAGTTTACACGAAACAAACTTGTTGAGTTGCCTTAGCGCTAATCCGATTGAGCTGCTCGTTCATACGTGCATTTTGATCCAGACTAGGTCAAACGAACTAGAGTGAAACCTCTCTAACCGACCACCTCTACAGATCGACCACTCCCTTATATCGATCGCTCTATTTGGGTCCCAACAATACCATTGCAAGGATACTCTAACTCCCTAATCCGACCACCTCCCTAAATGGACCATTTAAAGTCGGTCCCATGGTCGGTCGATTTAGAGAGGTTTTACTGTAGTTGAGCTTGTTGAACGTGTGTGTGAACGGAGCTATATAGCTGCTCTGAAAGGGATTGAGAAGACAAGAAGTACTGAGAGACTGCATTAATGCCCTCACAATGGATTCAAGCACACTTTCGAAATGAAACCTGCTGACTGTGTGCGAGTACTTTGCTTCAATTCAACAAATTAATGTAGTTGTTACTGAGATACTTAGGTAATACTGAGGATCTAATGGAACAGCGGGGAGGTATGCGTTGCCTTGTCAGCACATGCCGCAACAGTAATATTAGTAGCAGGCTGTCATTGTAATGTCTCTCCTAAGTGTAGTGTAAATCGGTTCAGGTATCATAAGTGGTAGAATAGCTTTAGAGAAATGTGTATCAGTCTACTCTTATTGACGCCGTGTTCAATTAAGCACAGAAAGTTAAAAGACTGTATGCCACAACATGATACCTATATCTTAAAGAAGGTTCAACTGTAGCTTACTCTTTAGAATGTTCCCCCGATACTTACCCTGATAGTGATACCGTTGGAAGGGTCGCTCCATAATATTCTGTGTTGCAGGCCTAACTTTATGGAATATATTGTCAGACGGGGTAAGAAAAGCTGCATATCTTAAAAAATAAATGTTTACTCCTCCCACAAGACTCACCTGCTTAAGGTAACTCGTGTTGGTAACTCCTCAGCCAAATAATAATATATGATATTATGGTTTTATTGCACAACACCTTAGAAGAGTTCTGCTAGGAGAGGCACTCTATAGAAATGACATACTCATTATGGTTATTATTCAATTACATGGAGAAAGGAATTAACAGGTGGAATCGCATAGGTCTTACAATTCTGTAAAGGACTTCTAAATTCAGAAGTATTCGAAGGAAACACTGTCGGATTGCTCAGGGATTCTAGCATATAATTATTCTTTTGTGAGTTTTTTGTTTATGATTATCCCCTATAATTAGTTCCCTATGACTATGAGCCTTCGCCTTTCCAATTCTGGTTCATAGAGAAACCTTGTCAGTCTGTGTCAGTGTCCATTTGAAAAGTTCAGGTGCAAAACCATGTAAATGCTAATCCAAAAATGTTGTTTAAATAACAGATTTTTTCCTGACAATAATTTTAATCAATAATCCCGCTTTTCATATGATCATATGGTTATGGAGCAATGAACAAAAAAGTAGGAATTCTTTTTGTTAAACCTTCTGAAGGTTTGATTCCGATGTTTATCTCCATTTTTGGATTGGCTTTTACGTGGTTTTGCGCATGAACTTTTCATTTATTTATAATGTATGTTACTCTAGCTGCTGATGTTGTTGTTGTTTGTTTGTTGTTGTTTTACGTCATAGCAACATCTAAGGTCATATCAGGACGCTAGCTGCTGAGGTTATCAGGGATGACGTGACTATCTAATAAGTGACCCTAATTGGTTCTCACAGCATGAAACCTACATTAGATAATAGCAATCTCAAAGGAAAAAGACATGAATTTATTTCATACAACCGTGATATCTTTGAATATGTATACTAGTTTTGGTCATGTTGGTGCAACTTTAAAAGCATTGACACCTGATTGTATTGCGTGTTCCTTAAATGAATATTTGCTATTCCTTATACGCCAGTCACACAAGAGCCAGCATCTGCCTCCGACCTCCTTATGCCCAAAAGGAAGCCAACCTCCCAGTGTCCCATTCGATACATTGATTCAAATATGTGGTAGGCGCCAGGTCAGTGCCATGTCGGCACCAGGGCGGCACCAGGGTGGCGCGAGGGCGGCGCGAGGGTGGCGCGAGGGCAGCGTGAGGGTGGCACAAGGGCGGTGCTGGGTCATTGACAGGGCGGCGCTGAGTCAGTGGCAGGGCAGTGCTGGGTCAGCGCCGGGTCGGCGCCAGGGCGGTGCCGAGTTGGGGAACGGGCAGCACCCTGGCGTCGACCACATGGTGACTGCAGCATTGCATGTGTTGGTGCCACCAGGTCGGCGCCAGATCGCCACCATATCGCCACCAGATCGCTGCCAGATAGCCACCAGATCGCCGGCAACTCGCCAACCCAGGGCGGCATGAGGGCGGCACCAGGGCGGCGCCAGGGCACCAATCAATTTGAATGGCGCCGCCGGAACAGGACGCAAGGAGGTTGCATGTGCAGCAGCAGCAACCTCCTTGCATCCAAAATTTCCGAAATGGATGCCGGGAGGTTGGCGTCCTCATGGCGACAGCACTTAATGAGGGCATAAGGAGGGTGCAAGGAGGACGTTTTGACGTCGCAAATCGATCGTAAGCGAACGCAGGCCTCGTGTGACTGGGGTATTAATAAACTATTATATTCTAGAAAGATCACCTGCATTGGCCGGTACCCATCATAATAGGAATGGAAAACTCGGCTGATACTTGTAAGTATTCCATGACCTACATCATCTTATCAGTTGATCCTGATTCAGCTGAAGAATGAGGAGATTGGTTGGTTGTTGGTGTTTTTATGTCCTGGCAACATATAAGGTCATATCAGGATGGGTACCGACTTGTGACAGTGTGCACTTATGGTGACTTTATAGTGCAGCTCCACTTGGAAATCAGGCCGTTGGCACCATGCCACAATATCCCACTCAGTCACATTATCCTGACACTGAGATAACCAGTCCTTGCCCTATGATATTAATGCCAATAGCCAGGATAGGAAGCGGCAAGTATCAATTTTATAAGTCATTGGTTTGACTCGACCAGGAACCAAACTCCTGATCTCCCGCACACGAGGCCCCAGGTTGGGGAAACACCTGAAATGAGAGTCTGTTGGTACAATCGGTATCGTTGATGTATGTTAATTGGTAGGGATTACTATAGGAAAATGTGTTATCACCTATATCCACTGAACCTGTTTCAACTGGCAATAAATATTTATATCAAGTGCTAGAAAGAGGAAAACCTGCTGTGTGAATTAAGTGACAATCAGGCACATTTGGTGTTTCATTTAAGAGCAATTAAGGATAGAATTTACATAAAACAGAAGGATTTGTATATATTACATCTCATAATATCATGGCGGTTTTGTTCAACTGGCGAATAATATTTATATCATTAAAGAAAACATCTGCTGGTTTTATATTTATGTTATCAGCCAGATCATCTGATGATTATACCAAAATACCCCTTATATGCGGCAATTGCTGCCTCAGGGCATTGCCGAGAATGAGTGTGTGCACTCTGTATGCTGTGTGCACAAACACCAGATCATTTCCCTGATCACATAAATATAAAATCTGCAAATTTTTCATTAATAATATAAATATTATTTGCCAGTTTAACAATACCACCATGATATGTAATGTCAATCCTTAATTACTCTTAAATGAAAAACCAAATGTTGCTGATAGTCATTTAATTGGTGCAACATTAACATATTTTGATTCCGGTCAGGTTCATCCAGTTGGTAAGAGTCATCTGCTACACCCACACCCACACCCACACCCACATCCACACCCAGAGACTGTGAGTGTGAGTGGGCACGTGTGTGTGTGCGGGGGGGGGCTGTATGGACAGGAGGGAGGGGGGGTAATATAATCAGATGCCTTGGCATCCGATTTAGTGTTGTTTCTATACTTGCCATCAGCTTTGGGTAAGGGTTGAGTTGGGGGTGGGGGGGGGGGGTGCTCTGGTTGGGAGTGGGGTTATTGTGATTACTGGGGACACACATACAATATTAGGCCGCCTTAGATGAGTTACAGAATCAATTCATAAATTCACTGTGAATGGCACATATTTGGTAAATACAGTCTGTTAATAGTGTTATATATATATATATATATACTTGCACACACATGTATGTACACATTAATGTTGGTATGTTTGTGTGTTCATGTGTATGAATATGTGTGCATATTCATGCACACATATGCATTATATATATATATATATATATATATATATATATGTATATATATAAATCTGCTGTATCCTTATATTCATTGAAAAAGAAAGAAAATATGTATATATATATATAGGAATGCATATATACATACAATTGTATATGTAAAATAAAATACACGTCCAAGTGAGTGGCGTGTTGCGCCCCGCGCAGGGGGCCAGAGAAGTGCATGCCGGTGTCATGGTATAAAACCCCGGCCCGATCGCAGCCCCTGCCGTGAAGACAGTTGACTAAGCATTTATTTTTGTAAAATAAATTTAAAAGCTTTCATTGGATCGATTAAAAATATCTTAATGCGCGATTGAAGAGGAAGATCTGAAGTATTTAATGTAACCTAAGAGCAATTTATGCTGAAAGTATTAAAAACAGAGATAATAGTGAAAGTTGGGATATTCTGAGTGTCAGTGCAATCTTCATACAGAAAAAGTGAAATATCTCTAAAGCTACACCACTTAGAAACAAGCTGCTTGGTACACATATAGAAAACATATTCGACGGATAGATTATATTAAATTTATACGGTTAGGGTTGTGCATTTCTATTAATCTTTAATAGACACTGGCAGTGTGTATTCGTTCTGCAGCCAAGCTGCGCCTGTTTACAAACTCTGGGCATGCGCAGAAGCCACGGCAGGGGCTGCGATCGGGCCGGGGTTTTATACCATGACACCGGACCCTCATGCCGGGAGGGGTGCCCGTGGGGCGGGGGGGGGGGGCGCAGACACTCGAGAGCTTATTACATCCAATAATGGGATTATCACTATCCATACATACTTGGTCGTTATGCTTTGCATTGCCTTTGATTCGCCGTTGGTGTGTGGGGGTGGGGGGTGTTTGTGGGACCAAAGACCCTATAATACTAAGACGGCTCACTCAGCCTGTACTGTGTAATCAAAATGATCAAACCCACCACTTGGTGCGCTGGCTGTTATTTTGGTTAAACAGTTGCCATATTATATGTATAAATGTATATATGAAAGTGAAAGATGTGATTGATTGATTGATTGATTGATTGGTGGTTGCTTTACGCCGTGTCGGCAGCATAGGCAATACTCATGGCGAGAAATGTTTGTTTTTTGTTCAAACCATCGCTTTTACATGAAAGATGTGTGATGATGGCAATGATGATGATGATGCTGATGATGTGTATTTGTTCATAGCAATTTCATATTGATGTGTATTCATACTTACCTATCTCATGTATAATATAATTTTATGTGTTTACATGTGAAGCATCAACCAGCAGCCAGGCTGATCAAACCCACCACAAGGTGGCATTGCCAAATTTACATTACCATGGGAGAGATAGGGAGTGAGCCATCTTATTATTATATGGTCTTTGGTGGGACTCTTGACCCTGACACCACTGTCTCGTCGACTCAGGCCTGCACATTTCCAGTACCCATAGCAACCTCACTCCCAACCACAGCCCCCTCCCCCACCTCCACCCCTTTTAGTGCCGCCTATCTTCCTGTTAACACTCTATACATACATGTCACCAGCTCGGCGGGAAGTAAGGCAGTGTAGGCCGGGGGGGGGGGGGGGGGGGGGTTCAGACGGGCGGAAGGGCAGGAAATTAAAAACGTTTGATTCCTGGGGGGGAACTTAAAAACAGTTTTAAGATTCCTCCCCCTGTTTTCAAATTCCCCCCTCTGGGAATTTAAAATTGTTTAAAAAACTTTAAAAAAACGTTTGAAATTTCAGACCTATAATATTTTTTTCTTAACCATCTTGGAGACTTTTTGTCTCATTTGTGGTTAAATATGTTTTGTTGTACTAGTAATAATTTCCATTATGCTATTCTCTGTATATTATAATATTTGTCATGAAAAATAATCAAAAATAACAAAAAATTACAAAAATAAAGAAAATTCCCCAAAAATGGGGGGGGAGGGAAAGTTAAAACGAGGGAGGGAATTTGAAAACGTTTTCAAATTCCCCTGGGAGGAATTTGAAAACGTTTTCAAGTTCCCGGCGGGGAACTTGAATATGGGGGGAATTTGAAATCTTTACACCGGGGTGGAAGGTGGACTGACTTGTTCTGTGCCGAATCATACACAATGGCATCAATTGGCAGCTTGACTGCAATTGCCTACAGATGGTGTTGGCCTAACAATACCTCTCAGAGAAGAGGTTGTTTCTAGATATACAAACTAGGCATAATCATATTCATTAAAGCTGCATAGACGGAGGAAAACATCACATTTTCAAAACCAAAACAATTATCGAGATTTGATTCTACATATCTAACTTAGATACTGGTGCACTTAGTAAACATGTGTCGCCACGTGTAAAGGAATACTTGAATACAGTTATTATTTACATTCACTTGACAACTTACATATCATATATTTTGTTCGACCATATCACTTAAGTGAACACTACATTGGCCAGCATTGAAAACAAGCCTGGGTACCCGGGATTAAAAAAGTGTGCCTGATTTTTGTTAATAGAAAAGAAAGAAGTCTACTACCCCTGGGGCCATATGCAGGAGTCAGTGTTAGCAGGGTTTGGTGTTAGAGCCTGTTACCGTTTAGCTATCACCGAAGTCGGGATCTGTGTCAAGTCGTATGCAGGAGCGCGTAACACTTTCATTATAGCTAAACGTGAAGTTATTTATAGATTTGGGAAATCCCTCTGCGTTTGTAGCCATATCCCTACACACTGCACCTACCCACACACGACACCCACGCCACCGCCCCCAGTATGGAAAGCGTCGTCGATGCGGCGGCGCCGGCGATTTGTTTACTTTACGTTCGTCGATTCGAAAATATAACTATTAATATCGCCGCCAATGCGGCGGTAGCCTTAATAACGCTTCGAATTTAGGGTTAAATTGATAAAATTTCACTTATTGGGTAGCTAATTCTGTTAAATATGATCGCATTGAATAGATTTGATACCTAACACCGCCTGTAAACCAGGGGCCGTATGCAGTAGTCAGTGTTAGCGAGGAAAAACGGTGTTTGGCAGGAATTCCGGTTTAGCGGCGAAACATGGTATGCACGAGTCAGTGTTAGGCCTAACACCAAAGGCTTAACCGGTGTTACCTTACCCCTAAAAAATATTAGGTTTAGCGAATTTATTAGGCCCAAATCTATTCAATGCTGTCATATTTAACAGAATTACATACGCAATAAGTGAAATATTATCAATTTAACCCTAAATCCGAACCCTCCTTAAGGCTACCCCCATATTGGCGGCGATATTAATAGTTATATTTTCGAATCGACGAACGTAAAGTAAACAAATCGCCGCCGCCACCGCCGCATCGACGTCGCTTTCCATACTGGCGGCGGCGGCAGTTTGTTTACTTTACGTTCGTCAATTCGAAAATATAACTATTAATATCGCCGCCAATGCGGCAGTAGCCTTAATAACGCTTCGAATTTAGGGTTAAATTGATAAAATTTCACTTATTGCGTATGTAATTCTGTTAAAGATGATCGCATTCAGTAGATTTGAGCCTAATATATGGCTAAAAATGCAGAGGGATTTCCCAAATCTATAAATAAATTCACGTTTAGCTATAATGAAAGTGTTACGCGCTCCTGCATACGACTTGACACAGTTCCCGATGTCGGTGATAGCTAAACGGTAACAGGCTCTAACACCAAAATCCCGCTAACACTGACTCCTGCATACGGGCCCTGCTATTTTTCTGGCAGACCTACAATAGCTGAATGTACTCTGAATTGCCCGGTGCGGAATGGAGGATCGCTGGGTGGTAGGAGGGGGGGTGCTAGCCTCTTTGGGCATTCCCTGGTGTATCTCATTGACGGCGGCATTTCAATGAAGCTATCTCACATCACCCCACTAAGAAGCCATTATAGGAGGTCAAAGGAACCCTGCCTGCCGCTACAGCTGTACAGGTGATTCCTGCTCACTTTTCCTGAACAACCCCCAAGGCAGTTAGTTATCAGACGTAGAACACTACAGTTTCTAAACAAAAGAAAAAGAAGAAAAAGATACTTTTTTTAAAAGAAAACAAATAGGGACATTTCAGTGACTTGGTTAGTAGGCCTACTGTAATTCACCAGACTTACAAACACTCTTTTTGGGGGTCGGTCTCTGAAACTGGGCACCACATATTGGGTTTCCACGTTACGATAGTGATAGTTAATACTTTTCTTTTTTTCTTTCTTTTCTTGTCTGGTAGCAGGTCAACCAGTTCTTGTTGCATTTGTCTGTGAAGCATCTTAGCAATGCTAAATGTATTTAATCTATCCATTAAATGTGTCAAAAGTATTCTTGTGGGATGTTGTGCTAAAGTGAACATGTGAAAATGTACACATCGACTCCATGCATTTATGCAGACATTTGCTACCAACCTTGATTTTCTTGTAAGACACACTCTCTTTTTTGTTAAACAGCAATGAATACAATTTTGGTTGAATTTGTTGTGTACATTAAAATGATGTTCTGAATCTGTATTTGATTTCCATGGTACGCGCATGATTTTAATGCATTGCTCAATTTGTATCTAAGATCAAAAGCAAAAAGTTAAATAGTATTGTTTCAACTCTGACCTATGCACAACATTTAGACCTTCATATAAACATTGATTCTGCTAACATGTGCAATGTTTTCTGCCATTATTTGGAATGTTTTTCTTCTTTTGGTCTCCAGGTGACACTTTGGCTCCCAGTACGAGAGAACACCCCGGTTGCATTGCATTTAACGCCCACCATACACCTCACGAGTTTTCTAAGCAGTTATTACTAATATTACGTGATGGTAGCGATGTGGAAGACATATTAATGTATCGCCACCCCTTATGCTTAATGCAAAATATATTGATGATTTCTTTGCCCCCGGTGAGCAATGTTAGTAAATACCCAATTCAATGTGATGGGTCGCATTCGGTTTTACAGTGGGGTTGACAGGAAATAAAGATATACATCTGTGTTTTTGTTTGTTTTATTTTGCAAAACACATGTGCCTAGAGTCTGTTACGTAAGGAAAGGGGGGGGGGTTCTTTAACTTCAGACACCTTAGGGAAATGAACATTGGCTATTTCCCCTTGAACATCGATTAATAGGGACACTATTCTCGGGTAAGAACGGGGACACCGAATGAATGGGGGACCTCCGACTTTTTAGTTCAAATTCCTGCCGTTCGCATCGCCACTGAACTAATGGGCCGAAACCACACACTGTCAAACTGCAAACTCAATGGCTATGAGCAATCTTCATAGAGAACAAGTGAAATATCTCTAAAAATACACCACTTAGATACAAACCGTTTGGAACTCATATAGAAAATATATTCAACAAACAGATTATATTAAATTTATAAGGTTAGGGTTCTGTATTTCTATTAATTTTGAATAAAATAGACGTTTTGCACTGTGCGTACCGGTCAAGTCAATTCATTGTCAATGGCCGTGAGCAATCTTCATATAGAAAAAGTGAAATATCTCTAAAAATACACCACTTAGATACAAACCGTTTGGAACTCAGATATTCAACAAACAGATTATATTAAATCTATAAGGTTAGGGTTCTGTATTGTACTGTGTGTAACGGTAAAGTCAATGCATTGTCAATGCCCGTGAGCAATCTTGGATTATATTCATACAGAAGAAGTGAAATATCTCTAAAACCCCACCACCTAGAGACAAACCGCTTGGTACACATATAGAAAACATATTCAACGAATAGATTATATTAAATTCATAAGGTTAGCCTTCTGCATTTCTATTAATTTTGAATAAAATAAACGTTTTGCACTGCGCGTACCGGCAAACTCAAAGCATTGTCAATGGCCGTGTAGGCCCACTACTACCGACGCGCCACCAAGTGTCAGAAAATGAACTACACCACATGTCCCCCATTGAGCGGCAGCGTCCCGTGGGATTCAAACCAAAGGGGTTCAAAACCGACTGAGTGAAACCAATGATTGAGAAATGTATACTTTCAGGGGCGTAGCTAGGCGTACGCGCGTACATCAAAACGTCCACATCGTTTTGTCAACAACAAAAATTATTAAAAAATAATAAAGAGAGAGAGAGAGGGAGAGAGAAGGGGGGTTACTTAGATATGATTTCATATTCGGAAGGGTGTGACGCCGTAAGCGGCCCCCGAAACCCCCTGCCGAAATTAGGAGTACACATCGTTAAAGGTCTAGCTACGCCCCTGACTTTGGCCACATAGACGGCCACTCGGCATTACTAGGACAGGGCAAGTAGCAATGGAATGAGGAAGATAATACGCAATTGGAATTCTCCTCGCTGAAAAGAAAATTAAAAGATTGTGACATAAGAATTGTCAAAATGGCGTTAGTGGCTTTAAATTACTGAAACAATGCACCCTCTCCTACTTTCCATATTACATGTGTAGGTTGGGTCACCGGGCTTTAGCACGTGTACTAGTCCGCACTGACCTCTCGGGCAAGGAGTCACATGGATGGGTAGGGTGATTGCAGAAGGAAGCGTAGGTAGTGGAATAGTTATCGCGCGAATTCCAGAATGGAAAGGAGTGAGCTTTTGAATGTTTCTCATTGTCACACTCTCACAACACTGGTGCATTGACCAGGATCCTGTGCAAACTATGCATTGTATAGTTGGTGAACCTACCCCCATGTATGTAAATGTAATATTAAGAATTAAAGTACTTACGGTCCTAAATCAGTTAAATGACTTAGGATTCCAGGGAGAGGAGACCAGGTCGCCAGTACCATAACCTGATTACACACTCGGTCACACAGGATTAAGCGCAAGACAGACCCAGGTACCAAACAGATACATGTGCTGTTGAATATCACAGGTACTGGGCGACATCATGATTTGTAGATAAAATTCCAGACTCTGAATAGATAAGGTTTCTGACTCCCGAACTTCCTGATCTTTATGGCTACTGTTTATCAGTTCATTCATACACATCCTGCTGAATAATCTTACTCCAGGCTGAATTTCCTGTTAGAGAATTATCTTATTACATGGCAGGCAAATGGAAATTCCCACATCCGCTATCTCTCCTTTTGAGTCCCTCCCTCTTTCTCTCTCTCTGGGCAAACAAATACTTGTTGATAACAACAATCAGTCTTTCTTCTCCAGATACCGGACTTCAATATTTGATTAATCGTGTGGATAAAATAATTCGATTACTAAGAGAATTCAATGAATTGGAATAAAGCTAAGATTCCTTACATGCGGTATGCAGCATTCGGCATGTGGTATCGAACGGGATGATTCCTTTCACGCGGCATGTGGCATGCGGCCGTCCATCTCACATGGGGGTTCCTCCCTTTATAATTGCCAAATAGATAACTATTCCTATTTCTCTGGATCTGGTAGCATTTTTACCTATCTCATAACCCTCCGTCTCCCGGTTTCGATATATATATATATATATATATATATATACTCTATATATATGTAAAAATCATTTATTTTAATTAAAATTTTTTTTTTAGTTGTTGAAGATTTATGCTGCCTATCATAGATAAGCCTGCATAGGCTTGTTTTCACCAGTTTGTCGATAGAAAGCCCGAGCCTACACTTTTACCTACACAGTTCCGTAATGATCAGTCGCCTCCCCTCGTCTAAAACTAAGGGACACATGCGACTGATGGTTTCTATTCGCATACCGCATGCCGCATGCCACATGCTGCATGCATACCGATGGCTACAGGGACCGATTGAGTTGCCGCATTCGCATTTGCATTTGCATTCGCATTCGCATACCGCGTGTAAGGAATGTAGCCCATTGACTTCAAGGCGTATCGATGTTTTGCCACATTCGCATTCGCATACTGCATGCGGCATGCCGCATGTAAGGAATCTTAGCTTAACTCTAATGAAACCCACACACAGACACACTCCTCACCCTCCCCCACACACACTCACCCAGACCCCCTCCTCTTTCAATCTCAACGCTCCCCCTCCCCCGACCCACGTTCCTTCTTTCCCACAATCCCATGTAAACCCATTACCGGATGTGCTGGTGATGTGTAGATAATTAAATCCTCGTGGGAGTAATTTCGTCGGAGAAATCAAGATCGTCGCACTAAGCCTTGCCACGGTTAGGGAATAATGTTTTTTAAGGCGTGAAGACACAAGCAAGCCTTAAGCTAGGATTCCTTACACACGGTATGCGGCATGCGGCATGCGCATGTGGCATGCGGTATGCGAATGGGAAGATTCCTTATACACGGTATGCGGCATGCGGCAGACGGCACATCACTGGCTATATTTAAAAAATAAAAATAAACAAGTATACTCCATACTGCACTGTATATGGCCTAATATGGCATGTATATCCATGTAACTCTTGGTACTACACATGGAGGTTCCTACCTTTATAATTACCAAATTATAGATAAGTATTCATATTTTTGTGGCTCTGGTAGCATTTTTACCAACCCGAACCCCCACCACCACCACTACTGCACTTGGTGTAGATACAGGGCTAAAGACTATCAGTCGCCTCCTCCAGCCTTATATCAATGGACAAATGCGACTGATGCTTTTCTATTCACACCACCCTGTCCCGGCTGTCCGTAATTATCAGTCGCCTCCTCCAGCCTTATATCAATGGACAAATGCGACTGATGCTAATCTATTCGCACCCCCGTGTCGCATGCCGCATGCCGGACCGATCGCTACAGGGACCGATCGAGTTGTCGCATTCGCATTCGCATTCACATTCGCATTCGCATACCGTATGTAAGGGTTGCAGCCCATTGACTTCAAGGCGTTTCGATTTTTTGCCGCATTCGCATTCGTATTCGCAGATCGCATACCGCATGTAAGGAATCTCAGCTTTAGTGTGCCAGCTCTGTGTGTGTGTACAGAAACAGTGTGTGAGCAGATCACTAATAGAACCCGCCAGTTAAGCTAGTGACATCTATCGGCAGAATCTGGAACCACTCTATTCGGGTACATTCCCAGAGTGCTTATGATTTCACATGTTATATCTCCGTAAAGAATGCCTGGAAAAATATTAAAATGCCTGATTATATTCAGATATTTATATCGCAACAGGATTCAATCCCTTATCCTTGTAATAGATATCTTTTTTAAAGACAACTATTTTGTATTTTTCTTCTGGAATTTCACCGCCGCTCTCTTCATGTATTACACCTCTCCAGTTAGGCTAGTGACAGCTATCGGGAGAATATGGAACAACTCTATTCGGGTATTTTCCAGATTAACTGGCGGGGTCTATTGGCACATAATTTTAAATTGTGGTTGTTTCGGCGGGGGGAACCGTTGTGCCGCCCTGGTGGAGGCATCCGGTACTAGACCCTACGCACGTCAGACAGCCCACAGCTGTCCCATAGACTTCACTAGGCGGAGCAGCTTGGGACAATTAAAGTCACCACACCCACTCACAGAAGGTACACAAGGCTCAGCTCAGAGGTCCTCTTCGACAGACTACTTGGTCCCTCGAGAGTCTGCTCCCCTGGATATTGATTCAATAGACTAATAAACATTACAACATACTACATATTAATTTCAATATAAACATCAATTTGCCAAAGCGATTACTGTGTCTGGCAGCCTCTGTTGGAATCAGGCTCTGGCTTATAATTGCAAGGCCTTGTCGCATACCACAGAGCATGTAATTGGTCCTACCTGTGTGCTCTATGGATGGGGTGAGGCAACAATCTTCTGTTTTTCCCGTTAGTAACTGTTGTGTGTTATTAATGGTGTTCTCACATTACAACGTTTCTCGCCAATGCGTGTCAACGTGTGTCATTTTTTGGCGAAACGTCAGATGTCTGGAAGCGTTAGGCACGCATTGGTATTCGTTGATAGACAGTGACGGTCAGCGAGGCACGTCAGGGTATCGGCGAAGTTTTGTGCTTGCACGAAACTTTGGACGTGCGACAATGCGCGGGTGCTAACATTATGGCGACATTAGGGGCGTGTCAAGATACGTTAAATGTGCTGGAATAACGTTATGCGAATGCTAGGCATAAGCCGCGTGCATGAGGGTCATTCCTACACATTGCGGCAAACTGTTGCTTTTTGTTGTTTTACATCCTAGGAACATCTAAGGTCATATCAGGACCGCACGCCAAACTTTTACCACAACATCAGCCGTATGCTACCAATACGTTGCGCTGACGTCGAAAAGTTTGACGAGTCTCGACGATCAAAAGTGATTTTGCATGTTTGCGGCATGCCGGCGAGATGCGTCATAGTGTGACAGGGCTATAAGCTCGACTCAGTGTGTGGTTATTGATGTGAAGAGTTCAAGCAAAATACCATGTAAATGTCAATCCACAGATAGAGATAGACATTGGAAACAAACCATCAAACAATTAATTTGTTTACATTCTTATTTGTGTTATTCATTGTTCCATAATTATTTCATCATCAGAAAAGTTGGCTTAGGGAGAATGGAAATGACCTTGTGGTAACAATGTGTTCTTTTAATGACATTTTTGGATTGGCGTTTACATAGTTTTGCGCCTGAACTCTTCATGTATTAATGTATTGGTGGGGTGATATTTGCCTTAAATATGGGGGAATATACAAGGCAATCAGAGACATAAAGTAACCAGTGATAGATCTTACCTATATGCGGCTATGTATGTATATATATACATTGATCTAAGGAAGCAAACAACGGTAGACTGGCCGGTAGTATTTATTGTTGTATCAACTGATCCAACCACATCAATGTTTATGCATACATAATAACAATTTGTCAAGCCTTAGGACAATTAACGCATAACTTAGTAAATGGCTGGGAAATCCCGCCCTACCGAAACTATTATCACAATCAATCAAAATGAAAAAGAAGAGAGAGAAAACAAAAAACCAATAACGGCACAGAGGTGTTCATGGTGGGGTGGGGCAGGCAGTGACGCGCACCTGCCCGATTCAATATGGCGGCGACCGGCTGCAGCGCCTACTGGCGGCTCGAACCCGAACCTACCGGGTTACGGCGGTGGCGCCGGCTGGCAGTACTGGGCTCAAGCCAACATCCACCTAGAGCCTCGACACAGAGGCGCCCCCACTGCCTCCCCTACACCAGTATATACGCAAGCATATATGAGCCTGTCTCAAAAGGTGATAACTCTTCTTTTTTGTGTCCATTGCAACAATTGAACAGCACAGAAATGGTTACACTGAAAACACAAGGACATTTGCTTCAAGTCAATATGTATTCTATTGGGATTATGAAACACCATGTACAAAACAAATCAGTTTATCCTCAGCAAAAATGCATAAGCAGATAGTATGTTGATCGCTACAATGGACAAAGTTTTGTCCCATATTGCTTAGCACCTTTTTAGACAGTCTCACATACAAAGTATATATATATATATATATATATATATATAATATATATATATATATATATATATATATATATATATATATCAGAGCCGCAGCTAGCGAGGTAATGGGTCAAAGTGGTCAGTTGCCCCCCCCCCCCCCACCCACACACACACTCACACAAAATAACCCCAGTGTACGTGACCTCAATGAAATGGATGAAAATTCCATTTTAGAGCCTCTAGATTTAAAAATTACCTTGGTCCCCCAGTGCCTTGTAAGTTGTATGCATACGTTCAGAACTCATTCATCCAGAGAATATACCTGCACCCCCCCAAACAAATATTAAACCCAACAGAAATTCCTACCTCCGGCTATGTCTGTAAACCATATATTCTATATAATTTATTATGTGAACATAAATAACGGGTATTCAGCTATTTATTGTTGCGCTATTCCTGTACGGTTGTACTCTATTTCACCGCATGTTCCGACTATTTCTACCACTACCGCCACCTGGAGGGCTTTATGTTGACTAACCCTTCCCAGGCCGATTTTGAAATTGGTCTAATCCCAGTTGCAGAGCGGGAAAAACAGCATGCAATGGCGAGGCGACTGTCTCATTATCTGAATTTGGTGACACGGCGTTAACCCAGATGTTATATGTTCCCTGCCAACCTTTTCTGGTTTCTGATAAATCTCCTGGGCTAAGAGCTTTGGCACCGTTCTTTTAGTAATATCCTCCGGGAATGAAGAGCGATTGGAAGGACACATCTTCATCCCAGCGCTACGGTCTACACGATTATGGACTATGCTCAGTGGTGTTGACTTAACTCTTGTGTGGCCGGCTTTTCACTCCTGTTTTCACTCCTGTTAAACGCGACTGTCAGCAATTTTCTATTATGAAAGCAGACTGTAAAGGGGGAGATCCTCAGAAATGTGTACAATGATCAGGGAACCCTGGAAATGTTCTATCGTAAAAGTTGTGTGTATAAGGGAAGCTCCTCAGAAGTGGGTACACTAACCCGAGCAATGTTCTATCACGAAAGTAGACTGTAAAGGCGAACATCCTGTGTACAATGATCAGGAAACCCTGGCAATGTTCTATCATGAAAGCAGTGTGTAAAGGAGAAGATCCTCAGACTCCTGTGCAACGAGTAGGGAACCCAAACAATGTTTTATCATGAAAGCAGTGTGTAAAGGGAAAGATCCTCAGACCCGGATACAATGATCAAGGAAGCCGGGAAATGTTATATCATGAAAGCAGTGTGTAAAGGAGAAGATCCTCAGACATGTGTGCAATGATCAGGGAACCATGGTGATGTTCTATCATGAAAGCAGTGTGTAAAGGTGAATATCCTCAGACTCCTGTGCAACGAGCAGGGAACCCAAGCAATGTTTTATCATGAAAGCAGTGTGTAAAGGGGAAGATCCTCTGACCTGGATACGATGATCAGGGAACACTGGCTGTGTTCTACCATGAACGTAGCATATGTTGTATCATAGTCCTCAGATTATCAGACACCCATGGCAATATTCCATCAAGTATGCACATATATTGTGTATTAGGTAAGGGAGAAGGACTAGAGACTTTTATACAACCATCTGTGAACCTAGAATTGATGTACTATGACATCATTATATATTTGTATCTATATCTTGTATATTATATATATATATATGAAGAGCTCTTTCCCAAAACGTGTTAAGCACACATTAAACAAATGACCGTGCAATGCCAATGCGAAACTCATAGATCATGCTTTGGAAAATAGCTTTTCATATATACAAAAAGCTCTTCATATATACCTATATATATATATATATATGAAGAGCTCCTCTCCAAATCATGATCCATGAACCTGGCACCGGCATTGCAAACTCATTTGTTGGACCGGCGCTTATCACGTTTTGGAAAAGAGCTCTTCACATATATATAATTATGTAATTTGACTGTCCCGACCGGCCTATAGGCGATAACGGCCATACGCAGACGCAGCCGGCATACAGTGCTTAGATCCCCTCACAGGTGGAGCCAGTGTGGCCAATGCTGTACTACACAGAGTCAGTTAGATAGGATACAGTGAATATACTATTACATAGGGAACTGAAGATAGATAGTGTCCTTGTTTATATTCCCATAATAGATTATAGAGCACATATATGTATATATATATATATATATATATATATATATATATATATATCACAGTGGGGCTGTCGCAGCCTGACGCTTCATATACTTTCAGCTATTAGGCTGTAAGAGCCACACTGTTATATATATATATATATATATATAGTTGCACCTGGATACATATATATAAATATCAGCGTTGGGCCGTCACAGCCTGGCGGTTCATAGACTGTGTGAAGGGGCTCCTACCTGAGGCTGCCATTACGGTGTGTGCCTGGAGTCTAGATGCTGGTCTTGCTGATGACCACCCCAGGTGCTGTGTTGGTATATCCGGTAAGAGAATGTTCCAGAGGTTGACTTAAATCCAGGCGCCTACAGGGTGTCGACATACTTACTGCCCGTCAACCCCTCAGTGCCTTGTCAGTTCGCAGGCTGTCAACCAGTTTCTGAAAATCAAAAGATTGATAAGCAAAATCGATAAAGACAATTTAATATTTTCATGGGACTAGAGGTAGTGACCAATATTTCCAGTACCTGAACCTGTTCAAAACTTTTGACGTAACTCAAATGTAAGGGTTTACGTTCGCCATACGTTCTGTACACGTTCGGTGAATGTCAATAATGTTAAACGGACGTTAGTCAAAAGCTGCTCACTACGTTCCACTACCTTGACCCACATTACAGCCAGTGGAAACGTCCATGCGGCATGATGGGACTGTCAGGAGAATGTCAGGAGAACGTATGCTGAACATACGTCCAATGTACATTCAGCGTTTCGCCAATGTTCAATGACGTAAGTAACATAAGGTAACGTAAAGCAATGTAGTTCTGGCAATGGAATAACGTTCATAACGTTCCATGAGCGTCATTACGTTGTCCTCTCTCATTGAATGACGCTATCATTACGCTTTACCGATGTTACGCTCTCGTCAACTACGCCGCATCCACGTTCAACTTATGCCCAAATTTGCATACTACGCCAAGAAGTTTGACGTTTTTCACATTCTCCCTATGCTGACGTCGTTACATCATAGTGTGAGAGGGCCTTCACATAGGTTGTAGGGTATAGCCAGATGTGTTCTCATTTAACATTAGTAGGAGTAGGGTGTTCACTGCTTTCTGGTTAATCCATGATATGTGTGAATTAGTGAAGTTGTATCGGTCATGTCACTGCCCCTTTAAGGGCGATACCTGGCTGAGTTTTCACCGTGAGAGATATTCCTACACATAAGCGTGGTTGGTTGTTTTTTCTGTTTTACCACCTGGAAACATATAAGGTAATATCAGGATGGGCACCGATTTGTGACAGTGTGCACTCATGGCAAATGCCCCACTGGGACACCAATCACCAGCACCATGACCTGATGTCCCACTCAGTTACATTATCCTGACACTAAACCAACCAGTCCGCGCCCTATCCTAATAATGCCGATTGCCTGGCTAGAAAGCGACAAGTATCACTTTTTAAGACATTGGTTTGACTCGACTAGGGTTGGAACATGTGGCTTCGAATCCAACGATCTACCAAAACGTGAGACGGACGGTCAACTCATTCGGCCATCCCATCTGGTCTTACGCGTGGTAGTGGGGGAGATATGTCAGTTTTATGTGCGGGGGGGGGGGGAGGGGAGGCCCGTTCCGACCAATAAAAACTGCTGCCAGCCATCAAGGCGCGGCACTATCCTGGCGTCTCCCGGAGCGACCGAAGCTGGTCAGTCCTCTCCAAACTCCCGCACTGACCACTTCCCACCTGCAACTTTACCATTAATCCCACCTCCAACTTGACCATTTATCATTAATTATTGCTATACTACTTTAAGGTAATTGATTATTCATTTGTTAAATCATTCACATGACTCATATGCCCTCATCACATTTCATTTCCCCAATATATTGGGGCCTTCGCTCGTTCGCTTCTTGCCCTTGCCCGATGATACGCAGTCAATGTACATGCCACTGGGCTGGCAGCGCCCGAATAGAAGCCTTGATTAAGCCACTCATGCCTCTGAGTCAGCTGTGTCTGTGAGCAATGATATATATATATATATCACAGCTGAGAGCTTGAAACTGTGACCCAATCATGGTATTTATTCTCCTGGTAATGAGATAACGTGTGATGCGGCACATTTATGTCTACCGTGCTCCTCGCATGTGTCTTTAGGTAGTGGTTAAAATGTTTGTATCTCCGGAATTCGGAGTCAACAGTAATGCCCCGGTCACATACACGTTAGTGGACGTAGTTGAATGTAGGTTAAAGGTAGTGGAGGCTAACGTGGGTCAAATGTGGTGTAAATATGTTAAACTACGTTGAAATATGTTAAGGTATGGCAGGTTTTGGTACGGATAAATATGCTATGGTATGGATAAATATGTTATGGTACGGATGCTGGTACGTTCAACTAGGTTCATCTATGTTCAGCTACGTTAGCCACCACTACGTTCACCTACGGCCACTAGTGTCTATGTGACCAGGGCTTCGTCCAAGTACACTAGAGTGTGCTAGAGCATGCTAGAGGACACTAGAGTATGCTAGAGTATGCTAAAGTACGCTAGAGCATGCTAGAGTATGTTAGAGTATGTTAGAGTATGATAGAGTATGTTAGCATCACGGATGCAAATTCAGCCTCTAACATAGCGCTCTTTTGAACATGCCCAGAAATTAAATTGGACATCACAGCTCACCCACATTATTACCAAGTTAACACCATGGACAAGTATGGATGCCGGTACGTTCAACTACGTTCAACTCCGTTCAACTACGTTAGCCTCCACTACGTTCAACGACATCCACTAACGTGTATTTAACCGGGGCATAACCTGCTTTCTTTGCATTTAAAGTATAGTTTCCACCCGCACCCCAATGTTTAATATAATATTTAATAGTAGATTTTAAATGTTGAATAGGGCTAGGGCTTACATACATTAGGAACTCTACCACACTAGTAAAATACACACCAACGGTTGAGACATTGTTATATTGCGCTGTCAAATCCACCATGTGAATTCCTTCCTAGAAACGCGCAATAAAGAACGTTCGACCTTGACAAGCGCTATGCAGTTTTAGACTTGAGGGAACTTGGAATATTCCCCGAATGTCAGTGGTAAGAGACAAGGGATGGCAAAGAATGCTGCACATCTAATTATATAAATTGGATCTGTGTAATACATTATATTTTACACCGCTATGACGTTATTCAATTTGAAACGATGCTATCTTTTTGTAATAGAGGTTCCTTGATTAGCACATTCCGTGGTTCTAAATGAAATGGCTTGCTTTGTTGTTGTTTTACGTCCTAGCAACATCTAAGGTCATATCAGGACGGGCACCAACTTGTGACAGTATGCACTCATGAGGTCTTTATAGTGCTGCCCCACTGAGAGACCAGGCTGCCAGTACCATGACCTGATATCCCACTCAGTCACATTATCCTGACACTGAGCCAACCAGTCCTTGCCGTATCCTTATAATGCCGAGCACTTGGCTAGGAAGCGACAAGTATCAATTTTTAAAGTCATTGGTTTGACTCGACCAGGGTTCGAACCCACGATCTCACGATCGATCAACACGGGAGACGGACACTCGAATTCATTCGGACATCCCGTCTGTAGGAGGTAGAACACGACACATGGAGTTCAAATCTGTCTCACTATGCGAGGAATACAATTAATCTTATTGCAGTAGTCTGCGCTGAACTCTCAGACAAGGAGTTACATCGACAGGTAAGTGTGGGTAGGGGGAGAACATCAGGGAGCCTAGGTGCTGTGATAGTTAGCACACTGGCCCAGCATGCAAGAGATGTGGGTTCGATTCACACTCTTGAGGCCATATTTCCCATTTTTATAACCACCCATGACAATATAGTTAACAATTGACCGTCCGAGTGGGTCCTGAGGCAATAACGACCAGGCACAGCTGGCCTACAAGTGGTCAGAACCTCTGACAGGTGGCGCCGGTGTGGCCAAATATGGAACTAAACAGTGTAGCTGCTAGCATACGTTCGCGATATAATAATAGAGATAACTGAATAGTGATAGTTCCTTTGTTTATATTCTCATAATAGATAATAGACCATATACATATATATATATATATATATGTATATATACATATATATGTACACACATATAGTATGCTTACATATATACACATACATATATATATGACCACTGAGTGAGGGGAAGCCTCGGCACTGTGGTGTGGTTGGGAGCGGCAGATGGGAGGGAGCCATCGAGCATGTTATGCAAGTGATAGTTGGTTATTAATACCTTCCATCATTTTTACTCGTATATTTTGTTTATATATCATATGATATACACAGAGTATATGTTTATATACGGGTGTAGAGCTATGCGGTTTCAGCTGTTCGGCTGTAAGAGCCACACTGTTATATAGATATATATGTAGTTGCATCTGGATATATCCAGATGCAATTACATATATATCTATATATATATATATATATATATATGTGATGTATAGCGTATTATGGGAGTATAAAGATTCACAGGGTAATATTACTTATTATTATTATAGTAATCCTCCGTAAGATACAACACTGTACCGGTGGTGCCATCTCGCCCACCTCACCTACCCCGGATGTTGACCAGTGTCAGTCGCACCAGAGGATTATTATCCCTTGCCACAGATTAAATTACTCAACCCGCTACCTTATTTGTCTCCCTTGTCAATTGTACTGTAGATAGATTTATATATATATATATATAAAACTGGCTATGGTGGAGGGAGAGGAAGGAGCGCAAACGAGGAGTGGGTGGGAACCTTCCAGTCTTTTATTTTGCAAGGAAAGGCCCATGGCCGGGCAAAAGAAAATAGCCCTACCAATCAAAGCTAAAAATGCATGCGATACAAGGCACGGCGGCAGAGCAAGTGACCTGCGAGCAGCAATGGCGGAGTAGCAGCGAGGCAAAAGCAGCCACGGAGCAAATATACAAGCGAAGAAAATAATAATAAAATAAATAAATAAATAAATAATAAATAAGGTAGGTAAACCCCACTTCTTTATATATATATAATAAATTATATTTTACATAAAACTGGCTATGGTGGAGGGAGAGGAAGGAGCGCAAACGAGGAGTGGGTGGGAACCTTCCAGTCTTTTATTTTGCAAGGAAAGGCCCATGGCCGGGCAAAAGAAAATAGCCAAAGGGGGCCCTCAAAGAGAGCCCCCCCCCCCAACCACTACTCGCTTAACTCAACTGGGCCAGCGAAGAGGAAACCCTCAGGTCATTCATTATACGAACCTGCAATGGCGTTTTCAGGTAAGCGTAGACCGTTTCACTGGCCCAGTCACCCCTCACCTTAATCTCTTCAATTGTAGCACCATCATCATCATCATGCTGTCGGTCACGATGCGACAAAGACTGCTTTCATTACTTGACTGCCGCTCTCCATTTAGCTCTCTGCTGTGAGAGTTGTGTCCATGAGTCGGTCTTAATGTCTCTCAGCTTCAGGTTTCTCTTGATGGTATCTTTGAACCGGAGACGGGGGCGCCCTCTCTTTCTGTAGCCAGAAGACAGTTGAGAATAAAGGATCTGCTTTGGTAGCCTGTCTGATGACATCCTCATGAGGTGTCCAGTCCACCGGAGATTCTTTTTGATCAGAAGATCTTCCATAGAGGGCAGCCCCATCCGTTCGAGTATTTCCTTATTCGTCACTTTGTCCTTCCAGGTTAGCCTCATGATTGAACGCAGATGTCGCATCATGAAGGCATGCAGCTTTTTCACCTGCTGTCTGTACGCTGTCCAGGCCTCGGCTCCGTATAGTAGGGTGGATAGCACGATTGCGCGGTAGATCTTACCTTTGACCCGAATGGACACATGGTGGTTGTTCCAGAGTCTCTGGCGTAGTCGGCCGAAAGATGCGCTAGCCTTGGCCATCCTCCTCTGTATCTCAGCATCAATGCGTCCATCACTTGATATAGTGCTTCCGAGATAGGTGAATTCCGGAACAGAGTTCAGCTTGTTTCCGTCAACCATGATCTCCTCCTCTCGGGTTCTTGTAGAGTTGGGTTGGTACAGCACCTCCGTCTTCTTGATGTTAATTTTCAGGCCAAACTTCTTTGATGCGTCGGAGAAAGCGTCCACTATTTTCTGGGTCTCTTCAGCAGAGTGGGCAACCAGTGCACTGTCATCTGCGAATAGTAGCTCTCTCACCAGTATCTGAGTAGTCTTGGTCTTCGCTCTGAAGTGTGCGACATTGAATAGGTCAGCGCTCTGTCTGGACTGTATATAAATGCCATCCCCCATGTCTCGGTTAGCCTCGTCTAGCATTGCTGATAGGAAGATGGAGAAGAGTGTGGGGGCCAGCACACAACCTTGCTTGACCCCATTGGTAACCCCAAACAATTCCGAGACTTCCCCTCCAGCACTAACGTTCGCCATCATTCCTGTATGTAGAGCCTCGATCATAGTTGTGAACTTCTCTGGGCATCCGTACTTCCTCAGTAGCTGCCATAGCCCGATCCTCCCGACTGTATCAAATGCCTTAGTGAAATCGACAAATACCATGTACAGTGGTCGGTCCTGCTCAATGCACTTTTCTTGTAGCTGTCGGAGACAAAATATCATATCCACAGTGCTCCGGTTACCTCTGAAGCCACACTGTGACTCTGGAACCACACCAGGTGTTATGTGAATAGATAGTCTGTTGAGTAGGATCCTGGCGAAGATCTTCCCTGCTATGGAAAGAAGAGAGATTCCTCTATAGTTCCCACAAATAGCCAAAAAGGTTGTACCACCCCGGCGGAGGGAGTGGGAGGTAAAATCAAACTCACCCAGGCCAGCAATATTGGTAAATAGTTTTAGCATAGACTGGTAAGACGAATATGACATAGGAGTGGAACCGACATCAGCTGGCAGCCTAAAGGCCATATCGCCCGGCCCAGCAGGTATCTCATCAAAATGCTTACGTGTCCAAAAAACTGCGCAAAGAGCGAGGTTGCAACACTTAGCGACAGGTATCTCGAGAATCCTCTCATTAAATTGGATGGTCTTGCATTTTTTGACCCGTACTACCATGCCCCAATCAAAGAAGGTGAAATCTGATCTGGTCAAGGCCGCATCTGAGGCAGTGACCTGGCTTTTCCTAAGCAATGCACGAAATGACAGCAAAACGGCTGCCCGCCAAGCCGTGTGTCCTGAGTTTAGGGTCAAGCCCTCAAAAATCTTAAGCAACATGTTTGGAAGGAGAGGCGGGGCCCTCCTAGGGGTATCGCCCTTTGAGCGCCTTATACCCTTTAAGGTTGCGGCGACATAGTAGTCAGAGTAATGCGATTTCCGGGGAACCATTCTGCTTTAAATAAAAATTTAGGCCCGAAAGATAATTTAAGATGGAGCTATAGGCGAGATCCTTAGCCAACCAGGTTGCGTACAGGGCAACCCACTTAGAGGAGCATGGTAGCGGGGCCCTATGTTCCCCCACTTGATCCACAAAATGCAGGTAACGCTTAATTTGGACGTTTTTAGCAGACCAGGAGTTTGGGGCATAATATCCCTGCTCATAGAGGCGCTGGTCCCCCCTTAAGTCCTCCCGTCCTGGAACAAAAGAAAAAAGGGGTCTCAAAAATGCTCCTACAGCACATCCTCCAACTCTCATCTACAGTGGCGATTCTGGCCGCACTTCCCCTATCAGCCAATCTACTAAGTGCATCGCAAGTTATATTCTTAGAGGTATTAATATAACATGAGCTAAAAACAAAATTCTCTTCAATCGCGAGCCAAAAAAGTCGCCTCAAGTAGGACATTATAACATTAGAGCGCGAGCGGCCCGTATTAAGGGCTGCCTGGACCACAACACTATCAGTCACGAATATAATTGAGGAACCCCCCCAACTATGGGCCCATCGGTCAGCCGCCTCCCATGCTGCAGCCATCTCCTTAATATTAATATGAGCGGCGCCCAGGCTCCTATCAGGCGAGACATGATGGTGGCCTGCATAAAGCTGCAAGGCCTCATCCGCCTTCTCATTATAGGAACCCACAAGCCAATCATCACCGTGGGTGGCTCCCATCCCCCAACTCGAGGCATCACTATATACAGATTGAACTGGGGTAAAACTCCCCAACATAGCGGCCTTACCGTTAAAGCGACCCGCAAACTTTTCCCACCAGTCAATGTCTTGTCTGAAACCTGCACTTAGCCTAGCAAAGTAATATGGTTCGCGTACAGAAGCGATCAGGTTATAAATTCCGCGACAAAAGGTGCGGGCACCCCTGATAACCTTTGCGCAATGGGCTAGTAAACCACCCAACCTTTCAAGTTCCTTTCTCCTAGCTCTCTTACGGCCGCGAAAATGGGCAAGGACTCCATAGAGTTTCTTAAGTTTATCCGCCGGTAAAGTCAATTCGAGACCGACTGTGTCAACATCAATCCCCAAAAATCTCATCTTCTGCGCTGGTGACTGGAGTTTCTTAAAACTCAGAAAGAACCCCAACCTACGTAGGATTGCTACTACTTTTTGTTGATAAGCGGCTGACTCCTCCCATGATGAGCCTATGACACAAAAGTCATCCAGATAATTGATGACTCTATCTGCCCCCTCACGCCTAGCACACCTAACGATGAAGTTAGAGATTCTTGTGAAGATAAAAGGGCTGGAGTCGAGGCCCATGGATAGGCGATTATCAAGCATGTAAATGTCCTTTTTTCCCTTGAAAGCCCATTTAATCCCTTGTTTGGTTCGGTCATCAGGGTGTATTTGTACCGCCCTATAGGCATCTTTTATGTCGATGGACGAGAGAAAATCCCCCGTGACGAGGACATCAATGACACTATCAACACTCAGGTAATTGAATTTTTGAGCTACCTCACTAGTTGCGGAGTTTACCGACAGGCCACGAGGTCTACTACAATCGACCACAAGTCGACCCCCCCCCCCCCATCCTTTGGGACAACAAACATCGAGTGTACACATAGGGGGGTAGAATTGGTAATAGATATTATACCCTGATCGAGTTCGACCTTCAACTTCTCTTCAATCAGGTCCCGGTCACATTTTGACAGCCGTTTACTATTATTTGTCTCGTAACTTTGGTTAAATTCTGAATTTACTACCCTAAAACCAAAAACTATACCTCGAAGTAAATAGGAAGCATCAGCATCCACCTCGCCCCTGAGAATTAACTCTGAAAAGAAACGACATGGTTTAAGCTGACAGGCCATGCCTGCCAGAACATAGACACACAAGCAAATTCCGCTGACACAATCCCGGGCAACTCTAAACACAACGGGTGTCTGGCCCTCTACCTCACAAACTGAGACAATTAGTCCATCGGCCTCCTCTTGTACTTCCACACAATCTAAATCACAGGCCGGCATAAGCAAGCGACCACAGTTCACCGGAATAACATCATCAGCTTTGTTGTCCTTGTCACTTTGTTGTCGGTCAGGAAGCATTATATCAGTGCCATCGTCCAATCCAGCGATGTTACAACCGTCGATTGGCCTCCGGTCGGTTCGATCGGCCCGATTCCGTGCAGTGTCGTTATCCATTATGTCGTCACTTTGTCGCGGGTCACCCCCCGCTAGCCCCGTGCTACCGTCACCTTCAAAGACGACACACCGATCCCACACTCTCAAGTTGGCTACAGCGGCCCGGTCACCTACAAAGACCCCTGCCGCTCGGCTGTTGCTCCCATTTCCTCGGTCGCCCATACCACTTGGTTCAATCAATTGTCTATCAATTCTCCCGCAAGGGGGTGGGGGGAAGACTGCATCACCCGCCACTTTGTCTTTCTCTGCCAAAACGACCCGGTCACCTACAAAGACCCGTTCAACAATACAGGTTCTGGCACCATTAGCCCCCCCCCCCCGCCTCCAAGTCGCTCCGATCACCTACAAAGATCACAACTTGGTTGCTGCAGTTACTCGCTGTCTCGAGTCAAACTCTGCAGGCCGCGCGTTTATGACCCTTTCCATTACATTTTGAACAGACATGACTAAAGCGGCACTCATCCTCCCCTCTATGGCAGCCCTGCTCTCCATTCCAGGCATAGCATGGCCTCTTGGGTTGCTGGCCCTGTTTCCGCGTCTGATTAATTGATGTACCGGCTCTCTTCGCCTTAATATTCAGGGAACCATAGTGTAACACACTTGTTCCCCTGTTCGCACTGGAGAACGCCGCGAAACCTATGTCTTCAGCCAAAATCCTAATCGACAAATCATAGTCTACATGGGCTGAGTCCAGGTACTCACCGGTACGCGCCCTGAGTGAGAGGAAAACCATGTGTTCGACTAACGCTCTGTAGTCCTTAACGCCCAGCTGTTTTATCCCTAGTGCCCACTGGCCCGTCGCAGCTATCAGTTCATAACAGTTTGCTTTTGAGATGTGCTTTCGCCCCACTGTGAAACGTTTTAAACTCCACTTACTGCGTCTGCTACGGCTGGCGCTTCTACTCGACGAGCCGCTCGACGAACGTCTCCGACGGGTAGTGGTCCTCGAGCGACCCCTGTCCTTTCCATAGGCACAGAAACCGTCCTCCGGGCGGCCTAAGGAGGCCGCATCCACGTAGGAGGCACCAGTTGTTGGCTCCGCTGCCACCGGATCCATGGTGTAGCCCGCCGCCGGCTTGGTTCGATCCAAGCTGGTTCCCGTGCCATCTTGTTTTCCTTCTGAACGCACGCTCTGTCTTTTGTCGCGCTTCGCCAATAATGCAGCACGACGTTCCTCCAGTTCAGCCAATTCATCCTCTATTTCTAGGGCCTCTACCTCCCTCGCCGTACGCTCTCTTCTGTCACGTAGTGATAACTCACCCATTTCCGGTTCCACACTGTCCTCCACCGACATCTTTGCAGTATCTGACGGGTTTTCTGAAGTCTGCGAGCGTGTGAACGGTCTTGCCCTTGCTCTACCCTGCTCGCCCCTTTGTCGTGAACGCTACCACAGTTGTCACAGAAAACTCTAGGCATGTTAAGCTTCTAACAAATGGTGAGCTATCAAACACACAATTGCCGCGGCATACAACGGGTGTCCTGGGTATGTCACGAGCTCAAAAATGTAATCCTGCAATGTCACTCACAGTTTGTCCAGGCCGGGGCACGCTTCCACGCAGCGTATTTTCACTACCGTACTACTGTAAGTCATTCGTCACCCCACAATTCAAACAGAACGGCATATCAACATACCATGCTAAGTAGTGACAGCCAAACAGTCAGTCAGTTGTGACAGTAGCAGCGACTGACATCTGTAGTGACAGCAAGTCCGGAGTGACAGCAAAACAATAGTAGAAACTGCACATATATATATATATATATATTGTAGTGTCACCACATATAGAATTCTTGTATTCACTTAGCTTAGTCGGTTGAATGAAGAGACCTTGTTAATCCGCAGTGACTCCCAACGTCGGTTCAAGCTAATGTCCAAGCTTCCATAGGCTTCCACATGCTTCCAGCTCCATATGCTTCCAAAGCTTCCAAAGCTTCCAAGCCACGGCGGGAGGACCTTCCCCGAGGCGGCGGCTAAAAATGCATGCGATACAAGGCACGGCAGCAGAGCAAGTGACCTGCGAGCAGCAATGGCGGAGTAGCAGCGAGGCAAAAGCAGCCACGGAGCAAATATACAAGCGAAGAAAATAATAATAAAATAAATAAATAAATAAATAATAAATAAGGTAGGTAAACCCCGCCTCTTTATATATATATAATAAATTATATTTTACATATATATCAGCTTTGGGCGGTCGCAGCCTGGCGGTTCATAGACTGCGTGAAGGGACTCCTACCTGAGGATGTACCTATGGGTTTAATTATTGGCTTTGTTCAAACGATATTTATATATCCGAGTGTATGGAGTGTTCGGCCCCCGATGTAAGGAAGTGGGGTGAGCAGACCATGCTGGGAAACCCCCAACCCCAGGAGGGGGGATGCAATACAATACAGATCTAATTACACGCGATAAGGGGCTTATCACTATCCATATATATATATATATATATATATATATATATATATATATATATATATATATATTAAGTGCATGGAATACAATTGAATTATAATTGGGTTGCCAAGGGCTTCAGTGAATCTTCGCTACCCAGAGCTGAATTCACTAACCCCCCCCCCCCCCCCAATCACACACACGTTCCCCGCCATACACAATAACCAAGCAGTGTTTCGTACAGTCCCAACGAAGGACCACCGTCGCCACCCACCATCCTCCTCAACCTCCTCATTCACACCAATACACTGTCCCTTATTGCAAGGACTACCTTCTTTTGCTGCTTCCTACCACTGTCACCTGCCGTGTTCTCGTTTCCTGCTTCCTACCACTGTCACCTGTTGTGTGCTCGGTGTGCATACGCCCATTTTTATCCCCCGCCCCTGCAAAGTTTGATGTATGCCGACGTACTGGCAAATCGTCGTACATTGGCCACACGCTAATGCCATACGTCGTAATGTGACAAGGCCTAAGAACAGGAAAACCAATACACTCTACAACTGCAGTCGGCTCAGGGTGTCCCAGGTCGCCCATCTCACAGCCCCAGTGCCCACCAGATGGCGTGACAACGCTGCTCTGGCGAACAATGGCTACTAAATGCGGTTCCTGCGGTGTTTTGGGTGACTGAGTGATGTGCCCTATGCTGCACAACACACCAGGGTCGCGGGGTCTTTGTGATTGACTCTGTGAGTAGATTGTGTAACGAGCACTGACATACTGGTTGTGACAGTCAGGCGATGTGACACCGCGCGTGAAAGACCGGTTGTGACAGACCGATTCTGATATCTCTCTCTCTCTTTGGGTGTCCATTTCATCGGTGGCGACGACGACAACAAGTCATCATTTGTTGTGAACTTGTCGATGACCGATGTTTGTTTGTTTGTTGTTGTTTTACATCCTAGCAACATCTAAGGTCATATCAGGACGGGTACCGACTTGTGACAGTGCGCACTCATGGTGACTTTATAGTGATGTCCCACTGGGAAACCAGGCCGCCGGCACCATGACCTGGTATCCCACTCAATCACATTATCCTGACCCTGAGCACACCCGTCCTTGCCCTGTCCTAATAATGCCGAGCGCCTGGCTAGGAAGCGGCAAGTATACATTTTTAAGTCATTGGTTTGACTCGACCAGGGTTCGAACCCACGACCCCAGCATCTACCAGCACGGGAGACGGACGCTCTAACTCATTCGGCCATCCCGTCTGGTCGATGACTGATGAGTCCACGTTGTGCCCGGGATGTGCGGCGGCATGTTGGACATGTGTGTGTAGCTGTGACAGACCGACTCTGATACTTTGATAGGCATATTGGTGACAGACTGGCTGGGAGTGACAGGCCGGCCGTAGCAAACCTGCTATTACCGATCGGTAATGACAGACCGGCACCGGCCGTGACATTCGGGCAGTGACAGACAGACAGTGACAGACAGACAGTGACAGATAAACAGTGACAGACAGGCAGTGACAGACAGGCGGTGATAGACAGGCGGTGCATGGAGAGTGTGGAGTAGGGGTTAGACGGAGGTGTGCCACTGTTAGGGGAGAGTGCTGTGTCTAGGGTGTTGTGTCGAGGGTGGCGTGGTCACTGTGTTTGTTTGTCGTTGTTTTACATCCTATCAACATGTACGGTCATATCAGGACAGGACAGGTACCGACTTGTGACAGTGCACACTCATGGTGACTGTATAATGCTGCCCCACTGGGAGACCAGGCCATCAACACCATAAACTGATATCCCACACAGTCACATTATCCTGACACTGCTAACCAGTCCTGGTTATATCCTAGTAATGACAAGGGTCGGGCTAGGTAGCAACAAGTATCACTTTTATAATTCATGTGTGGGTTATGGCATGGGTTGCGGAGGAGAGTCAGTGCACAAGGCAATACTGTCAGTATGTCAATACACAGTACTAGTCAGTACACAGGGCCATCCTGTCCGTATGTCAGTACACCAGACTACAGCCAGGAGACATGATTATGTCGTCAGTATGTCAGTACACAGGCGTTTGTTTGTTTGTTGTTGTTATTTTACGTCCTAGCAACATCTAAGGTCATATCAGGATGGGTACCGACTTGTTACAGTGGGCACTCATGGTGACTTTATACTGCTGTCCCACTGGGAAACCAGGCCGCCGGCACGATGACCTGGTATCCCACTCAGTCCCATTATCCTGACCCTGAGCACACCCATCCTTGCCCTGTCCTAATAATGCCAAGGCCTTGCTAGGAAGCAACAAGTATCAATTTTTAAGTCATTGGTTTGACTCGAGATGGGTTCGAACCCACGACCCCACGATACAGAAGTAGTCTGTACACAGGACTATACCGTAAGGCCCACTACTTCATGGTACGCCAACGGCAATTGTTTGAACCACAACATTGTAATGTCCCCCATTGTATGGGAGGTTGGGGATGTAGGGAGGGTCGTGTGGTAGGCGGAGACCTGAGTATGGTGAAGTAGGGAGTGTTCGGGTGTATCTTGTGCAGTCTACATTTTAGCAGTGAGGGTTGTATATGTATGGGGATGGCGAGGCGGATGAAGGGAACCTTTTATGACTCGTCTGACCCGACATAAAGGGACAACCATACAAAGGTCTAACTCTCAATCGCACTACACACAACGCTAAAGCCCAGAGACTGCTAAGCCGGAGTAATCTCCTCCCCTGGCCATATCACCATTGGGTGGTGATGATGATGGTGCTCTACCTGTGTATGGACACGCTCCTACTTTCCTCCCTCCCCTTCGATCCCCCCCCTCCCCGCCACCCCCCCCCCCCCCCACCCACCACCACCCTCCGTGGATAAAAGCAGTGAGAATGACACAACGCCTTTGTCTGATAAGTAGGCTATTTATTTATCTCAAAAGAAATGCATGAGGTGTCGCAGCAATGATTTCTGGACATAAGCCACATGTCCTGACAGGCAGTTTAAAGATTGTTTGTTTGTTTGTTGTTGTTTTACGTCCTAGCAACATCTAAGGTCATATCAGGACGGGGCAGTTTAAAGAAAAGTAAAGCTTATTTTATTTAACAATGTCTCTAGAGCACATTGATTTTCATCCTCGGCTTTTAGATGTCAAATGGATGGTCATTCTGACAAATTTCTTTGGAGGAAACCAGCTGCCGCCACATAGGCTACTCTTCCCGATAAGCAGCAAGGGGTCTTTAATTTGCACATTCCGACAGACAGGACAGCACATACCACAGCCTTTGATGAACCAGTTGGGGACCACTGGTTGGAATGGAAAACAGCCCAAACTGCAAATGGATCCACTGAGAAGGATCGACAGCTTCAGAGGTGGACACTCTACCCCCTGAGCTACGTCCTGCTACCCCTGGAGCAAGTTTAATGTGCTGACCACGGTGTGACCAGTGTGTGCTCCTCAGGGGCTACATCTCGTACTGTGCAAGGTGCCTGCCTGTCTCAAAGCTGCCTATATTAGGATGGAAGTGGCCAGGTCAGTAGGAGGCCTCTGAGGGTCAGGCTGAGTGCCCTTCATGTCCGCTAGGGGCTGGCTATATTCTAACATACAACCCCTTATTATTCCACACTGCACTCCAGCCACTCTCTGGGTAATATCCTTCCCAGCAACTCTGTAGTACTAACACCCCATACACGTTGGATCTACATACGCACATGGTCTATTGTTGTTATTGTATTTCTGAAACAATTGGTTAAACCTGTGTCAACTGACAGTACGATCTAACTCACAAAACACAGACTAACTTACAGGAGGTTATACAGGCCCGTTATTCTTATGAACTCTAGAGATTTGTTCATTCTTTAAGCGGCTGTCACACCTCACCAGATTGGGGGAAATGGACAGAAAACGAACAATGTCCATTTTGTGCCCATACAAATTTTGAACATGCACAAAACTAGGACCGGATGCCACTGGACTGACGTCTATGGTGCTTATCCGGTTTGAGTTTGTTTTGTCCGTTGGCTATCCGTTCATGTCCGTTTCATGTCTGTTTCATGTGTGTTTCATGTCCGTTCGTCCAGAGGCCATTGACTCGATAGCGCAACATTTTGACACATTTTAATACATTTTGATACTTATCACCACAGGACTAGACAATTCTGTATGTTGCTCAATCCGGTGATGTATGACAGGAGCTTTACATACGTAAAGAAGCATTGCATGCCATTTACAATTAAGCAGTGTTGACACAAGGCTATGAGATCTAAAAAGGCCGGAGAATGGCAGTCAAGCTTGATGTACAAATAGGTGCATAAAAAGATGCTCTCAGCCACTCCTTTCATACTCACATCCATAGTTGGCTGACTGTCAAAAACACGGGCGCAGCTGCCTTCTTTATCTGATGTGTGTCCAAAGTAATTAAACCATCTGAATGCCTTGATGTTATTTATTGTGTGCAAAGTCACATATGATCCTCCCAAACAGTGTTAGGCCACACAAAAATGTCTTTACGTCCCTAAGCTAACTGCATAATATAAATGATTTAAGCGATCGAAGTAATTTATCTAGGTGTGCCTATTAGAGAATCAACTATTTTGACAGAACTATTGATATCGATGGAATATGCAAATACACAGAATATTTGATCTAATCTACCCCCACCACCCCGCTCCTTTACCTGCTGCCAACAAACCAAGTTATCCACCTTACAAATTATTTGCGGAGCACATTCAAAAACACACCCGAGGTATTAACCTTTTAAGCATAACCCAACACGCTAACCATACTCTATCTAACAGAATAAACAAACCATTCTACTGACACTCCATATCAAAATGCCATTTCCAACAACATGATAAGTATGCAATTCACAACACAGTAGGCATACAAACCTGTGAAGGGAAACTATGCACCTAACTACTCCATAGTGTAAAGGTCTAATCAATACACATGTATGAATCTAAGTATGTATGTATACAACATATAACTACTATTTTATATGTGAATTGTCAAACTATACCATATGCAAGTCTTGCAATGATTAATATTGTTATTTCAGCTGACTTGAGCTAGCTGCTGATGACACTATCAGACTACATATACATATATTGTAAATAACTGTATTGTCACATGGCTGGAAGACCAGTGCCACGGCACTGACAAAAGACTTTATTCAATGAATAAACAATATTTACCAAAACAATATATATATATATATATTGTTGTCAATGTTGTCGTCTAAAGAGAAGCATGGTTACCTTATTGTATCATATGGTTACAAATGTATAATTAGACATTAATAAATTATTGTTAGAGAGTGGAGAGGCATGTGAGCAGGTCCTGTGAACATTGACTCCATCACTGAGCTACTCATCACTGCGGGTTTGGGCGGCAAAATGTTAACTAAGAAGCCATATATTACACGAACAATACCAAGGGGCAATAATAAGAACATCAAGGCGACCCCAGTGTAGAGAGGATCATAAGCACAGGAGCTAATGGATACGGGAATGAGTGGATGAGTGATTTAGTGGGTGAGTGGATGAATGGACAAATAGTTTTGCGCCTGTCTTGACATGTTCTTGCTGGTGTGAAACCTATATTTGCTCCCCGAGAGAGTGCCGCTGGTAACTTGCAAAAGCCAGCAGCAGTTCAACACTTTTGCAGGCAGCTTTCATGAAAAGCAGTCTTTGTCGCATCGCGACTGACAGCATGATGATGATGATGATGGATGAGTGGGTGGGGAAGTGGGTGAGTGTGTAACTGAGTGTGCGAGTGAGTGGCTCATTGGGTGAGTGGGTGAGTGTAAGTGTGTGAGTGTGTATGTGTGAGTGCGTGGGTCATTGGATAAGTGGGTGAGTGTGTATGTGTGTGTGTGAATGAGTGAAAGGGTGTGCGCGTAAATAATTGGGTGTGTGGGTGAATTAGTGAGTGGGTGGGTTAGTGGGCGAGTGAGTGGATGAGTGGGTGGGTGAATTGGGTAGTGAGTGAATGAGTGTGAGTGGGTGAATTAATGGGTGAGTTTGTGTGTGGGCGAGTGAGTGGGTCAGAGGGTGAGTGGGTGAATTAATTAGAGGGTGAGTTAGTGGGTGACTGAGTGTGATTGTATGAGTGTGTGATCTTTCCATTTCCATTCCATTGAAAAACCTCATAATAATATTGCTTTTCAATTGCCCACCTGTCATTCCAAAGGAAATATGAACCGACATGCAAACAACATTTACCATAACCCTTTCATGTGTTGGCATAAGATGAAGTCAGTGGTTGGCCAATTATCCATTATTTCATTTTAGTTGTGTCTTGTATTCGGGTTGAGGAGCAAGGGTGGGGGATCCGATTGGATGATTTAATGGTACAAATGTGATGACTTTTGTGTCAAGATGATGGTTTCTCGCATGCCTGTGAAACCTTCCAAATGCACTTTTCCCGTTGAGTGATTAATCTTTGTTTACTTCTTTTTAAGAGCACGTACCTCCAATTACCCACGTTATTTAACACCACCAGTGTGAAGAAGAGCAAGTTCTGTGTTGCACACGATGGTTTATCCTTCATTGCAAATGGAACTACTGTCGTTTGAATACTTTTAATTCCTATCATAATAAGGAGGGTTCCATTCTCCCACCCACCCCGTCAGAGAACCATAATAGCAGCACATATTATGCAACAATCCAACCTACTTCTTAATCTACTAATATGCCTGACCTAAGCACCCGCTGAACTACCTATTTCGTAAAGCATTTGATACTGTAGACCATAAACTTTTAATAGAAAAAGTGGCAAATAGTGGTCTGGGCACAGAGACAACTAAACTGCTAAAATATTACCTACTAAATCGTTCACAGTATACTAGGCTTGAAGGGGTTAATTCATCACGGAGAGAAGTCAAGATAGGGGTACCACAGGGATCTATCTACCCTGGCCCCACTATTATTCTTAATCTACATCAAGGACCTCCCACTAGTACTTGAAAAAGTAAAGGGAAGCATATTTGCTGATGATGTGGCACTGGTAGCTACAGACGCTGATATGAAAGTCACTGAATCCAAAATGAATCATGATTTAGAAAGAGTAAACCGTTGGAAAAAGGAAAATAAACTATCCATAAATATTATAAAAACTAAATATGTAATATTTGCAACTAAACCTAAACGGTCCAGCTCACCAATTGTCAGTATAAAAATAGGAGAGTGTATACTTAAGAAAGCTCTAACTTATAAATATTTAGGTAGTACACTTGACCCTACACTGTCAGGAACCAGTCAATTAAATAGGATTAACAGAACATTGGCAGCTAAAATGAACACCTTCAGGAAAATGAGGCATTATATGAGCGAAGAAAATGCTCTTCTATTGTACAAAACCACAATACTGTCCATCATTGATTATAATGACATAATATACAATATACTAACTAAAAAGCAACAATAAAATCACCAAACTATACAAAGTAGAAGGTTGTGCACAGTATTTAAAGGAAAAAGACTACATACCATTGAGATGCACAATAAAGCTAAACTAAATGCCATAAATATTCGCAGAGACAAGCACCTATTAGGCCTAATATACCACCATGCAAAAGACCCATATTACATAGACACACCTATGCAAGCCACACATGCAGCACAAGCCACCCTCCTGAAAGTGCCACATGTTAAAACTAGTAAAGTGAAAAAGTCACCGGTTGTTCTGGGGGGAGCACTCTGGAACCAACCATCAGCACACGGGATGGCCAAATGAGTTAGAACATCCGTCTCCCGTGTTGGTAGATCATGGCGTCGTGGGGTCGAACCCTAGTCGAGTCAAACCAATGACTTAGAAATTGATACTTGTTGCTTCCTAGCCTGGCACTTGGCATTATTAGGATAGGGCAAGGACTGGTTGGCTCAGTGTCAGTATAATGTGACTGAGTAGGATATAAGGTCATGGTGCTGGCAGCCTGATCTTTCAGTGGGGCAGCACTATAAAGTTGCCATGAGTGCGCATTGTCAGAAGTCGGTACCCATCCTGATATGACCTTAGATGTCGCTAGGACTTAAAACAAAAAACAAACAACAAAACAAACAAACCAGCACATGTCAGGAACAGTGATTGTTACAAAACTTTCAAGATAAACCTCCATGCACATTTACATCAACCAGCCTAGGCCAAAGCAGATCAATGGCACACTGGCGTTGGTGTTGCCATTCGTTTCCCTGTCCCTCCGCTTCCGCCCCCCCCCCCCCCAAATAAACATACACTGTAAACTCAACCAGTAGTGGCTAACTAGACCAAAAAACCCATCTCAAATGGAATGTGCCTGGAAATGATTCTAGTTGGATCATACTAAGGTACATGATTAATCAATATTAACCTACTTAAAACTCAATAGGCCCCACCTGAGATTACCATGAACACAAGTTCAATCACAAAGGCCCACCCCACATCTCCCCATCACCCTTTCAACGAGTATGTTACTACTAGAAAGATAATCAGTTATGCCCCACCCCTACTAACGCTTACCATGCTAGTCTAACAGAGTTACCTCTCCATATATGTTTCTTTTTTCTCTTATCTTGTTCTTTAGCTATCATTTATTTACCAATGTTTTGCTTATTTCCCTGAAATTGTCTATCTGCATATTGTTGTAGATTTGTTTACTGTGTAGAGGCAATTGTGATTAGGGCTGGAAGACCAGTGCATTAGCACTGACAACATGTTATTCAGAGGAATAAAAACACTTGAACACAACAACAAAATGTAATGCAAATGGCCTTGGCAAATACAAAAATGTATGCTCTGATGAATAAACTGTTTTACCAACAAAGGACACAACAAGTAGCAGTGTCAGATGTGCCTTTTGCCACCTAGCGAGAAGAAGTGGAAGAGCCCCACAGCATGCTATTGCAACATCCAATTTGAGTGGTTCCGGCGTCCCTCCCAGGGACATGTGGCGTCACCGGGCGGGACTCGCCAGAATTAAATCGTCGACTGACAAGTTTATTTACTGTCAACCCTCTCCTTTATTGCAGTGTTTACGGTGTCATTCATTTCTGGATAGGATGGAATCTTGTAGATGTTGGTAAAATATCATTTTTGTTAATAGTTATAAAACCGCATTTTACCACAATCTAGACACCGGTTGTCCAGTGCCAGACAGGATGACCGGATGAGTTGAGCACCCGTCTCCCGCTTCGGTAGATTATGGGATACAAACCCACTGGTTTGAACCCTGGTCGAGTCAAACCAATGCCTTAAATGATTTGCGTCGCTCCCTAGCCAGAAGCTCGCCATTATTAGGATAGGGCAAAGACTGTTGGTTCAGAGTCAGGATAATGTGACTGAGTGGGATATCAGGTCATGTTGCTGGTGGCCTTGTCTCCCATTAGGGCAGCACTATAAAGTCACCAAGCTGCTTGCTATATGGGGAAGGACTGTGTGCACTTCGGAGGTATGGAATCATTTGTTGTGATATACAGGGGTCGCTGCAGTAATATCAAGTGATCTATTCGGTGCTAGTAATACAATTTAATATAGTGGTCTCACTAGCAGGAGCCATTCTGACCCGCAGCATCGTTGTGTATGATTGTTTGGTATGAGACACACTAATGCAACAAAGTGCATGACGAGATTTGAGCTGATGTGAATTCGTGTATGGTGGGTGAACTGGTCTTGGCAAGAGTAGGGTTATGTGATATATGCTTTGGTGCGACCTGCATCATTCATTGTCTTGTCACATGATGTGCCATACAGTGACTTCATATGACATAGATCAATATTCTGTCACCTAGCTGACGTTGTTATATATATGTACGTACACGTGACACGGACGCACCGGAGTGGAACAGTATGGAATGACGTCATTTAACATCTATGACGTTATAAAGTGCATAGACTTGATAATGCACCGAGCGAGGTGATGTAGGGTGTGGTGACGTTGTAATGTTGTGATGTGACACATGATGTCATGTGACATGTAGCTATGTGCAGTGACTCAGTGTCACGGCGTGTTGTGATGTAGTGTGTGGTGACATTGCCGTGTCATGATATGTTTCATGATGTCAGGTGACATGTAGCTATGCCCAGTGACTCAGTGTCACCGCGTATTGTGATGTAGTGTGTTGTGACATTTCCATGTTGTGATATGTTTCATGGTGTCATATGACATGTAGATATGAGCAGTGTTGTGATGTAGGGTGTGGTGACATTGCATTGTTGTGATATGTCACATGGTCTCATGTGACATGTAGCTATGCTCAGTGACTTGGTGTGATGGCGTGGTGTGATGAAGGTTGGGGTGACATTGCCGTGTCATGATATGTTACATGGTGCCATGTTATATGTAGCTATGCTCAGTGACTCGGTCTCACAGCGTGTTGTGATGTAAGGTGTGGTGACATTTTGTGATAAGTCACATGGTGTCATGTGACATGTAGCATGTGACATGTAGCTATGCTCAGTGACTCGGTGTCATGTCATGTTGTGATGAAGGTTTTGGTAACATTGCCGCGTCATGATCTGATACATGGTGTCATGTGATATGTACCTATGTTCAGTGACTCAGTGTCATGGTGTGTTGTGATGTAATGTGTGGTCACATTGCCATTTTGTGATATGTCACATGGTGTCATGTGACATGTAGCTATGCTCAGTGACTCGGTCTCACAGCGTGTTGTGATGTAATGTGTGGTGACATTGCCATTTTGAGATAAGTCACATGGTGTCATGTGACATGTAGCTATGCTCAGTGACTCGGTGTCATGTCGTGTTGTGATGAAGGTTTTGGTGACATTGCCGCGTCATGATCTGATACATGGTGTCATGTGATATGTAGCTATGTTCAGTGACTCAGTGTCATGGTGTGTTGTGATGTAATGTGTGGTCACATTGCCATTTTGTGATATGTCACATGGTGTCATGTGACATGTAGCTATGCTCAGTGACTCGGTGTTATATCATGTAGTGATGAAGGTTGTGGTGACATTGCCGTGTCGTGATATGATACATGGTGTCATGTTATATGTAGCTATGCTCAGTAACTCGGTGTCACAGTGTGATGTGATATAATGTGTGTTCACATTGCCATTTTGTGATATGTCACATGGTGTCATGTGATATGTAGCTATGCCCAGTGACTTTCTGACACGGCATGTTGTAATGTAGTGTGTGGTGCCACTGCAGTGTCATGATATGTCACACGGTGTCACGCGACATGTAGCTATGCGCAGTGACGCGGTGGCACACCGTGTGATGACATTGCAGTGTGGGGATGTGACTTGCCTAGGCCGACCGGCCCATTTCCTGAGCCACTTCCAACTCTCTGTAATTGCAAATGGCCGGTCCTGTCCCGCTTGGTGCATCCAGAGCTGCTCTGCGATATAACACACACGAGTTGTGCGTGACTCAAGTCAACTAACTGGAAGCTGGCCGTTCCAGAAATGCTAATGCCGTACCAATCCAGTCAAGTCCAGTACACAAAGACTTTCATTAGGGGAGATAGCAAATCAAGCACGGATGAGTTGGGGCTTTTGCCGTCAAGACTCTGGAGCAACATGTCTATGCCTACATCATTGATCTGGGCCCTGACTGCACCGACCCACCAGGTGTCCACACTCTAGGGCCAGGAGTGCATTTCACAAACAGTCCACTGACCTTTCTCGGCAATAGGCCTATATGTGCTTTAGAATGGAATTATGGGAACATAAACAAGACATGTTCTCCTCTCAGTTTTTATCTAGATCTGGAAATGTTATAAGTAGCTACTTATATTCATATTCTTAGGGGCGTAGTTCCTATTTCTCTCACTGGCGCTACCTCCTGGTTGTCAGTACCATATATTTATCTTTTCTGATTCACTTCTGATGGGAATGAAGATGGGAAGTGGTAGCTAGGGATGGGAGCTTGGAGCAGTTTACGACTTCTATAATGGCAAGGAGCATGCATAGGTGTCAACCCCCAAGAATGAAAACAGGAGTCTAAGATTGTGAAAACCGTAGTCTTTACGGCCAAAACGTAGTACTTCACAGGTAAGTACTGAGCATGGGACCCAGCTAACAAAAAAATGTCATACTGATGTCAGTATAACCTTATTGGATGCTACAATATCGTAATAAAAAAAACTTCATATAAATGTTATTTTGTATGGAGTAAATAACGTCGCTATGACTTGTTTGTCTAATGTTAGTGCAACAGTTTTAAATGTTAATAGGACATTTGTTTACGACATTCAAGAACCCTATTATGGCGACATAAAAATGTTGTATAAAGATAATAATAACACTCAACAACACATAAAATAGTTATAGTCTCTTTAGTTACTATCTTCCTCAAATTTGCTACAGTATTACTATAACCATTCAGTGAGACTAATAGATATTATTGACATCAATGTTATATCCCAAAATATGGAAAATAATGGATTTTGATTGAAAACGTAAAGACAAATTGTCAGAAAACCAAATATATCAATTTGATAAATCTTTAGATGTTCATGGTAGCTTAACGAATTGGTCTATCTTCCTATAAATTAAAAGTGCACATCATCTGGAGGTAATACACATCATACTAACAATAAACTATCATAGTGACATCATAATAATGCTATAGAATGTTGGAATAATGTTATAAAAAAACATCATATAAATGTTATTTTGGATGGAGTAAAAAATATTATATAACGTTATTTTATAATGTTCTAAACACTTTTGTAACGTCATTGTGATGTTTTCATATAACTTTACATGTTAAATGATAATGGAAGTTTCATAGCCATGTTGTCCTGAGTACCAGGTATAAAATGCTAAACAATGATTTCGATGGGTACTTGCTGTGATCCTTGATTTTGGTTGCCCTGCAGTGGCCCTTCCTTACGTGTAAGTTGGGTCACTTACTTTTCTTGGATGTCACTTAATTTAATGCAGGTTGGTTTCCCATTAAATGGTCATAAGATGATTGGCCCAGATCATCCTGTCCTCGTTGCCAAATTTGTAGTGAAGATCGCACCAATATCAACTAGATTAAGTTGCATTAGGTTTGGGTATACTTTATATCTCACATGTCTTTACAGTCTCTTCCAAGATGGCTACCCTCTGTCTCAGTCACAATTTACGCCAAAACATTACAATAGATGTTATAATGTTGGTATAGCATTACTATGATGCTATAACATTACAATACATGGTATAATATCAGTATAATGTTACTGTGATGTTATAATGCACCATAACCCAATAATAACGTTATCCTGACGTTACTTAATGCTATGTGTTAGCTGCAGGAGGGGGGGGCTCACATGTGGAAGGTCGGGAGTTTGGTTCCCAGTCGAGTCAAACCAATGACTTAAAAATGTATACTTGTCACTTCCTAGCCTGGCGCTTGGCATTAATAGGATAGGGCAAGGACTGGTTGGCTCGGTGTCAGGATAATGTGACTGATTCGAACATCAGGTCATGGTACTGGTGGTCTGATTTCCCAGTGTAAACAAATAAACAAATAGTTACAAATTGAGAGTTCAAATACGCTGAATACCATATGGTTTGCCCACATACGGCCGTAGTTGTAATTTTACCTGTAAAACCGTAGTCTTTATTGCAAAAACGTAGAAATTGACCGGTATGAACATGTTATTTTGCAATGTTTGTGTGCCTATCACATTTCTACCATATCATATCTAAGGTGTAATCTAGATGAATTATAATTGTATGCAATTAATTTAGAAAGCTGTTTTATAATCAACCGTTTTAATTAGATGTTTGTTTAGCTAAACTTGGTAGGCTTACTCTATAGTTTGAGTAAATATACATTTACATCTTATTTGAACAGGTCATCTTGCACAAAAGAACACATGCATCTCTGGAAGTCAGTCCTAATCTCTAGTTATTTTCGAGAGTGAAACAATAATATTTGTCAAAATATGTTATTTTTAACCTTCAAATAATAATGAATATACAAAAAGTGTAACAGGATCTTGGAGCGAACTGAATCTCTTTAAATCTTAAACCTAGCCCTTTTCCAACTGAGCATCAAGACTTCTTCTGGTAGATCTACCTGGAAATGACATCCATATATAAGCAATGAAAATAATTCGCGGGAATTGCTCAATCAATTTTAATATTTTGGAAGGAATAATGTAGCTGCTTTGCAATTTTAGTCATTGCGATCATCAAGTATCACCACCACCACGTCCACACATACTGTCCCATGACGAACACCTGTACTAGGTACCGGTAGTACTTAGATAACACCGGAAGAAAGAATGAAAATCAGGAAAAATTGCTAGTTTGTAAACACTCCTATTTGGGTGTATGTTTAAATTAAAAATTCCCAGCTATATATTAAGACAAGACACCAAAAGGCACTTTATTGCAGGTACTTTTTTCTAATTGGCACATTCGTTTTCATCGCATTAATCAGACCAAGTATCAAAGCGTGCGGTTTTGATTCAGTCGGAGCTGAATCGCCGTTAGTTACACATGCTATTAATAACCCTATCAAAACGACCACTAATGCCTAGGTCACAAATGCTGCGGTCGGCTTAAGCTGCGAATAGACTGGATGCGGACGTCACGCGGTTCTCTCGCGGACGTCACGCGACAAAAAATGTAATGTATGTAACAAAGAGAAGCCGAACACACTGGCGTAGGCGGTTCTCACGCGCAGGACATGATCGCTTTTGGAACGATTTTTGCCGCTGCTTGGCCTTTGACTGACTTTTCCCGACTATGCCCGACTTTTCCTGACTTTTCCCGACTTTGCCTGACTTTGCCCGACTTGACTTTACCCCACTTGACTTTACCCGACTTGACTTTACACGACTTGACTTTACACGACTTGACTTTACATGACTTGACTTTACACGACTTGACTATATATGACTTGACTGTACACGACTTGACTCTACACAACCTGACTTCACACGACCTGACTTTACAAGACCTGACTTTACCCGACCTGACTTTACCAGACCTGACTTTACCCGCCCTGACTTTACCCAACCTGACTTTACCCGACCTGACTTTGCACGACCTGAATTTACACGATCTGACTTTACACGACTTGACCTTACATGACTTGACTTTACATGACTTGACTTTACACAAACTGACTTTACACAAATTGACTTTACACGAATTGACTTTACACAACGACTTTATGGTGTTGTTCGGTAAAGTCTGCGGCTCCCAAACCACAAGTACTTACCGTTACACATGCTCGGCTCTTATGGAGCAGTCACACTACGACGTGTATTCTGGCGTGCCGCCAACGTGCTTAAATATATTCAACGCGTCGAGAAACGTCAAACTTGACCCAATTTCACCAGGTTCCCACACTACGCAACACGTCGGCGCGCGTCGCCCAGCGCCGAAAGTTTTGTGCTTGCACAAAACTTTCGGCGCTGGGCGACGCGCGCCGACGTGTTGGTTCAGATGTGCCTGTCACTCAAAGTGTACCGACGTGTACCGACGCGCCGGTAACGCGTCTGTAACGCGTTTGTAACGCGTCCCGACGCTTCCCGACGTTTCGCCCAAAAACCCAACACGTTGCCATGCGTTGTCCAACGCCGGGCCAAAACGTCGTAGTGTGACTGCTCCATTAAAGCTGCATAGTCCGACGAAAACATCAAATTTTCAAAACCAAAACAATTATCCAGATTTGATTTTACATATCCAACTTAGATATTGTTGCACATATTAAGCACTTGTCACCATATAGAAGGGCATACAGAGTCAATTTAATAGAACCTGTTACTGCAGAAGCCTATGGTGTCAGAGTTTTGGCGTCCTTGCCAATTTGTGGATGGTTGCACTTCAAATATCTCAAAAGTTAGACATTTTGAATCAAAGTTACTTCAAACTAAAGTAAGGGAGGCTATAACAATCAATTTAATATATTTAACTCAGAAAATGACAGAAACTCAAAACCATCGGACTATGCAACTTTAAGTCACATAATGGAATGATGCTGTCGTGAATTTAAAGTTGCTTAATCCGATGAAAACATCAAATTTTCCAAACTAAAAACACTTATCTACACTTAATTCTATATAGTCACCTTAGACAGTGGTGCACTTATTACACTCATTTTTGCATAGAAGGTAGCAGCAATAAGTCGATTTAATAGAACTTGTTACGACTGAAGTCTCTGGTGCCAGAGCTTTGGCGTGCTTGCCAAAATCAAGTTGGCATGTTTTGATGTCAAATATCGACAAATTTAACCATTTAAAATAAAAGTTACTTCAAAGTAGACTAAAGTAGACTATAATGATTAGCATCATGAATTTATCACTGAAAATGGCAGAACTTCAAAACCATCGGACTATGCAGCTCTAAGGTGATGTGGGCGCTCAGTCGTAGGTCATCATGCGCGTTATCCGCTTTAATTCTCTCTTTTCTTTGAGAATTCATGGCGACTGGAGAAAATCTAGCAAAGCTAGGAGCTGGGATCGTGTTATTCTAGTTCTGTGTTCAGGGGGGTGTTGTGTGTATCACGGTCGGGGTGGGGGTCGGGTGAGTGGGCTACAATGTGTGTGGATCAGGGTAAGGATGGGTGGGCCTACTGTGTGTATCAGTTTAGAGGTGGGGTGTGGGGGTGGATGCGAGAGTACAATGGGTATCACAGTGGGGTGGGTGGTGGTTATGTGGGTATAACAGTGGGGTGCGTGGTGGTACTGTGTGTGATATATGCGTAATAGACGTCCAGACATGTGTGTAATATATGCTAATGAGAAGCATGATGTTCTAGACAGTGAGTGAGACAAAGTAGTATGTAAATGAGATGACGTCATGGAAAGTTTAGCCGGCGGTTCAGTGAGCCCTGGATGGGAATAAACCATTCAGTATCCAGAAGTCAAAGTGTTCAGACGTTGTACTTTCACACTGTGGGTATCAGGGTGGTTTTGGTGGTATTATCACTCTATTTAGTTAATCTGGATTTAATTTCCTATTTCGGGATGTTATCGAACAGTCAAGAGCTTGGCTTCCATTCATTGTAACAGAATACAAGTTTTCGTGTAATATGCCTACTCCAATAAGTACTATTATAGTATCATATTGCTGTGAAATTCGCAATGAAAAAGATGCTGTGGTAATATAGTAGATAGCGGCAGTCAACATTTAAAGAACTACACCCATTATGATTTTAATATTAATTAAATAGAACCTTTTAATACAAGAAGAGCTTACACAGATTTATTTTGATATCTTTTCTTTTTAAGATATGACCAGTTCAAGTTTGATGGCACTGTAGCAGCAAAAACCAATATGAAATTAATCATTTTCATCCACTCATATCAAACATTATTTAACACATCACATTGACCATATCTTAAGAACTGTTTACTTATACCCAGAGAACCAGCTGAAAAGTGTTCAAGCCAGATATATGTGTAATTGTTACAATGTAAACTATTTTACTACGATGACAAATTTGGCCAAAGTGCCATATTTGATGATCTGCAATTCGATTTCTAATGATCTCTGTAGTCAGTGGTTGGGCAACCTCTATCCATAAAATATCTGTTATCTAGTTTAGGCTGATCACTGTATTCTCCTTGAAAATATGATACCTAAAACTTGAGAAGATAGCCAACATGACAGATGTGGACCAAAATCGACAATAACTTTAATACTAATAGTAATAAACATAAATGACCATAACTTAAGAGCTACCGTATAGATATGCTTCAAACTCGGAGTGCATAGAGAGAATTACCTCACATCCGGGTATCTTCTTTACAGCGCTTTTGACAGTGATACTCAGGATTCAGTGTCTGTCACAAGCTCACTTGAAGTTGAAACCATTTTGAGCAGAAAGCTATTATATTCAAACGAGGCTACTGTCCCAAAAAGAGTTTTGCTTAGTTTTGCATGCCATTACAAAGGAAATTAAATCAGCTTTCAAATGATACCCGAGTTGTTGGGTGTAGAGATATTGCAATTTATGGTAATTTGAGTTTTAAGTCTATTGTGCAAGCCAAAATAGGTCATTTTTCATAGTTTCCCTTCTTGCCACATATCATTAGAAAGCTGATCGTGTATGCATTCCACTGATCTTAAAAAGCAGATAGGTGGCGAGGACTTTATGCTGTACAGCCAGAAGTGTGTGCTACACATAAGTTGGTAAAACTATGTTTTTCAAGTACAGAAAACGAACTTATTAAATACAAATAATACCAAGCAAACCATACATAAGTCAAGAGCCAATCTTCCTCTTTATCTATATATATATACTCTATAATATCATAGGTTGACTGTATGTGTGACTAATGCCAAGTACACACCTACCGTTTGTGCGCACCCACCTACCGTATACGACCTAAAACTGCCCGTTTCGCGTACAAAAATCGCTAGGTGTGCACTCCCCACGCACACCTAGAGATTGCGATTCGCGACTAAAAACTCTTTTTTAGGGCTAAAACGGGCCGATTACAATTACGATTCGCGATTCGAAAAATGAATCGGCCCATTTTCAGTTTTTAGCGGGTCGGGTCGAGTCGCGAGTTTTAGTGCGCGAATCGTATACGGTAGGTGTGTACTTGGCATAAAAGCAATGGACAAATAGAAATGTACTCAGCTTAAAGGGCTGTCACACTACGACCTATGGTGTTAGCCTATGCCAATGTATGTGCTTTTCCACCAACACGTCGGCATAGGCAGTCATAGGTTATGCATAGGTTGGGCATATGTTGTATATGCTTTTCATAGGTCGGTGTAGGTCGAGCCGCCAACAATTTTGTGTGCATGTTAAAAATGTTAAACCTATGCCGGCGTGTGGGTCATACATTTCTCATATGCTGGATGTACGCTGGCATATGTTACGCATAAGATACGGGTAGGTCGGCATAGGTTAGCCATACCTTTAACCTGCGTCCTCCGCGTATCTCTGGCGTATATATAGTGTATGCTTAGCTTAGGTCTAACGTGCCTCTAGCGTGTGCTGGCATATCCCTAGCGTATTGCGAGCATACGGTGGGCGTATGCCCAGCATGTTGGCTGTCGGTAAGGGGCTGTCACCCTACGACCTATGGCCTTAGCATATGCCGACCTATGCAAATTTTGACCAACACGTTGGCATACGGCGTCATAGGTTACGTATAGGTTGGGCATAGGTCGAGTATGCTCAGCATAGGTTGGCATAGGTCGCCGTATCTCGACCTATTTTTATTTTCAAATTATTTCGACACGTTACGCACACGCCGCCGCCATACATCGTAGTGTGACAGGGCCTTTACCCAGTGATTGGCAACATGCCAGAGGACTGGAACTACCTAGTGATAGTTTGCACAGACCACTTAGACAAGGTGCCACATAGACAGGTAGGCGTGGGTAGTGAGGGGGCGGGCGGATGCAATCGGAAGCCTTGACAGATTAATTAATGGTCATCAGAGGGATCGGCAGCTCGTTGGAGAATGAAGCTGGTCTAGCCGATTAGTGACAACGGTGGAAGGGCCAGGAAAGCCGGCAGACCAATCAGGGCGAAGGTAGAGTCTATACTAGTGACCCTGGAAGTGTGTGTGTGTGGGGGGGGGGGGGGGGGTGAAGGGGGAAGAGGGAGGGGGAGGCTCGCCGTCGAGGCTCTTTTCCTTCCCCACCAGAAATTCGCAAATTGCAAATGATTGCCCTGAAGCCCAGATAGACGAATGGTCAGGACGCTCGGGCCTGATTGGTAGATCTATGGGTTCGAGTCCAAGTCCCGCTGAGGGACAGCCATAGGGTTATACTGGTTCCCCGGGAAAGCTAGTACGCATTCTAAAAATAAACACTGATGTGGCGCCCTCTAGTACGTGGCGCCACAGGTGGCTGCCTGAGGTTTTTTTTAGTTTCTTTCTTCTTTTTTTTAGTTATGGTTTGTTCAGTCTGCACATAATGGTTAAGTGCATGCATTTGTTTTCGCCACTGTGAACTAGTGGGTCATAATCCATAGGGACTGATTTCCTTTACCATTTTGTTTGGGTTTTTATTATATTTTGTGTACATAGTTAACATTTGTAATACCTTGTGCCCATACAATTACTGTTTTAATCTAGATATCCTATGTTGTTTTTGTTGTTAGTTAGATTTTTGTTGGTTTTTCACACCTTTGAAGGTTAGGTTTGTGGATAATTTGTACGGGTTTCAAAAACTCCATTCTTTTTGTTGTTGTTTTTAGCTCTTTTTGCTTTAGAGACACCTCCCATTATTTCAATAGCACGTCTTACCTGGCACTTACAGGATTATTAGTTGTTTAGTATGGCATTTCATATTGGTTTGTGATGTTTTATGGCTGACTCATGGTTTATGCTAGATAAAGGATTCACCCGGTACTCGCAGAACACGGGTGAATACCAACCCTATATAAAAACGGTCGAAAAGCGGGTTAATGAATTGAGAGCCTAATTTCACAATCTAAGAAGCAACAATTATTCTTTACATATGTCTTATTGATAGCCCGCTACCTTTGAGTTGAAAAATATAATATAATATCTAGTTTAATAAGATTTAAAAGTGAAATCGACGCAGTTCTATGGCCGTCATCTTGTCTTTTTGCATTCTCTCCCATTTCACCAACTCTGTTCTGATATAAGTAACCATTTGACACTGGACGCAGGCATTCTACTTCTTGTTCCATACTAACGCTATTTTTGCCCGTATTTATATAAGGCTGGTTTTCACCTGTGTACTACAAGTACCGGCTGAATCTTGTATCTAGGTTTATCCCTGATCTACTACTTAGTACATACTTCTTTATCGATATCTCACTTCCATTCTTTCTTAATTTGCTGTTTGCATTCTTTTATTTTGCTGTTTCTTAAATCACCCTACACCCGCCCTGGCCCTGGACCACTCTGCCCCAATCCCACTATGCCGCGGTCCCAGTTTGTTCCGGTCCCACCCTGTCCCGGTCCTATTATGCCCCAGTCCCTCTATGCCCCGGTGCCACTATGCCCCAGTCCTACAAATTATAATAGGTATCATGTTTCCTTTCTTTGCCTCCCTCCCCCTCCCACCCGCTCTCCCAAGCACCATACCAAAGACCTTATTATACTAAGACGGCTCACTCAGTCTGTATTGTGTAATCAAAATGATCAAACCCACCACTTGGTGTGCTGTCTGTTCTCTTGGTTAAAAAGGTGCTATATTATATGTATAAATATATATATGAATGTGACAGATGTGTGATGATGGCAATGATGATGATGATGCTGATGATGATGTGTATTTGTTCATAGCAATTTCATATTGATGTGTATTCATACTTCCCTATCTCATGTATAATATAATTGTATGCGTTTACATGTGAAACACCAACCAGCAGCCGGGCTGATCAAACCTACCACAAGGTGGCACTGCAAAATGTACATTACCATGGGAGAGATAGGGAGTGAGGTGTCTTAGTAGTATAGGGTCTTTGACCACACTGCGCAGTGTCACGTGTGTGTGCGGGACGGGGGGGGGGGGGGTGCTAGCGAGGCGTTGGCTGGGGGTTATATGAGTGATTGGATATCTGGTGTGACATCAGTGAGCCTAATACAGTCAGATTGGGTAAGACATGACCGGATCCTTCACCCAGCCAATATCTGGGCCAACGTTGTCGTGTCTAAGTAGCCCTTTTTGGGGGGTAAATATTGTTTTTATTCAGCTGAATATAATATTTCTTCAATGCCGAGGTACTTGTCTTCCAGCTACTTTTCCTGGGGTATAACTTGTTATGCAAATATTATTTAGGATGCAGCCTAAACATTGATTGTCTATCTGTCTCTGATTGCCATAGTCTATTGCTACTCCACTACCAGGTCCGGCGGTAAGTCACCTTTGTTATTAATTTGAAAAGTGTTTATTATATATTCTACTCAATAACCTTATTGGTTCTCTACTTACCGGGTCATTAAGCTATTTAATTTTAAATATTGGTGCATAATTTCAAATTGAAGCTGATTCGGCTGGGGGAGTCGGGGCACCACCCTGGTGGAGGCGTCCAGTACTACTCACACCAGACAGCCCACTGCTGACTCATAGACTTCACTTAGCAGGGCAGCTTGGGACAATCGGATGCTTAAAGTTACCACGCCCACTCGCCCTCTTAAAGGTACAAAAGGCTCAGCTCAGGATCCTTTTCGGCAGACTCCTTGGTCCCTGGAGAGTCGGGTCCCTTGGATATAGATTCATTAGACTAAAATATGTAGGCCTAAGACATATTAAATATTGATTTCAATCAAATAAATCCATTTCAATTTCCTAAAGTAATTACTGTGTCTGGCTCCCTCAGTCCGCATCGTCAAATAACGTTATTGCATTCAGCAACTTAAGTCTTTCTGGTGTATCTAGTCGGTATCGAGCACTAGAGGGATAATTATACGATACAAAAGCCACCTAGCCCCCACAAAAGTGACACATTCAGCGTGTGGATCTATATGTATGTGGTGCTTTAGGTATTTCTTTATGCAGGGCTGTGTCGATACAGTCAGGGTTTATATAACATATTAAAGAATATATGGATGGATTTGGTTGGTTCATGGGGCTGACACATTACGACGCATCGCGCAAACGTACGGCGATGTATGTGATTTTTTGCCGTTACGTCGGGATACCTTGTTATGCGTTACATGTGCGTTAGGCGTGCGTTGGTATACGTCAATGTACGTCGATGTTCGTCGACGTATGCCGGTGCGCATCAGGGGGTCAGCGAAGTTTTGTGCATGCAAAAAACCTTTGATGTATGACAATGCATGGGTGCTTACATTACGCCTACGTTAGGCGTACGCCGAGATACGTTAGATGCGTGTGGGAGGAATGTTGTTCTTACATTGTCCTACATTGACTTTCGTTCCTCTGACAGAGAGCGTTCAGTCCGCGCATTGGCAAAATAACCCCAACGTATGACGACATTGTTCTATCGTATGCATAACATATGGCCGAAGCGCAGTTGCCGTTCGTCCACCGTGTCTCGATGTATTTGACATTTAGGGCGCACGTCTGGCGCTTGCCTAATGTATATAACCTTCACCAGCATTCTGTGAACGTGCTGTGAGCACGTTGGCATGCATTACTCATGCGTTATGCTAACGTCGCGCATGGTGGGTGCACACTGGCGCAATGCCAAAATGCGCTGCATTGTTGTTGGACATTCGTCACTCATGCGCTGGCACTATGCTCTCATATGTTGTGCAACACGCTTAACCGTCACTAGTGGAACATTGGGAGCGCATTATGCCAACGCTAGGTAAACGTCATACGCGCGAGTGGCACGTTAGCCACACGTTGTACCAGACTTTTTTTCTTTCTTTTCTCATGTGTCGACATACATTACCAATATGTCGGACCGACGCTATGCTTACATCCACTATGTTGCGCTGATGTCCAACTTTTCCCTCCCGCACCGAAAAGTTTTACGCATCTCGACGTAAAAAAGTGATTTTACGCACATCATAATGTGACAGGGCCTAAGATGAGTAGGATGGGTGCATGTAGGATTGGTAGTGCAATGTTCACTCATTGTTAATGCCTGTGTCTAGTACACACCAAGCAAATATTATCCAGAGTTAGTCATCTATGATAAATGTTATTTCTGGTCAATTATACTGATATGTAAATTTATCTAAACATATAGAGGACACTCAAAAGCATCGGACTATGCAACTGCAATCAAGAAATAAAACAAAATTAGCAACCATCGATGTTGTATAAAAGAAACTTGTATGAACAAAATTAAAAGGAATCAAGAATTTGCTGTGAAGAGAGTAAGATAAACTGCCCAGAGTGTTTGGGTAATCTCCTGAAACATGCTTCCAGTCAAAGCCTTTGAAGGCGTACTTTTAACTTGTCTAAAACACCAAGTGGCAAATTTGAATACTGCAAGGCTCGAAATGATCAAAACAGCACTATGGTATTATTGTTGTGTCAAAATAAAAACCCACACCATAGAAGGAAGCGGCTGGAAATAGTTATTTTCGCCACCAAGCCTGACAACGGAGATTAATATGTTAACTATGGCATAACAATGTATCATTCAAAAAGATATGGTGGACTTAATAAGTATGTTACCAGCCATTAATACAAAAGCCTCGCAGTCAACAACAACTCTTTGGAAAGGAAGTCTTTCTGTCTGAGGAGTTTAGTTCTTCAATAAAATGCCTGCTTACATAAGAAACCAATCAAACTGCAGCGTAAAATCTTCAACGGACAGCTCGATAACAGCAATACCAGATGAACTTCATATTGCAGGATACCCAAAGCTGACACCAGCAGATTCAAATTCATTGCTGCAAATGAGAAAACTGAACAGAGCACCCAAACCACACGTTCGTTGGTTGTTGGAGTTTTGCATCCTGGCAACATCTAAGGTCATATCAGGGCTAGGTAACTACATGTATTGGGCCCTGATGGTGGAGTTACCGCCTCTGCCTAAGCATACATCTCAAGCACTCTAATCTAATTATATACCCAACGCTAATCTTGTTCACAAAAACGTATAACTTATCAATGTATATATACATGTATATATAATAATAGTTATGCATGCATGTGGTATGAAAGCACCAACTGTGGCTTAGACAGTTTTAGTTAGAGCACACTGCCGCTCTTCAGAAATCCTTGTTCATTTGAGAGGGAAGTGGATTTGGAAGGGAAGTTTGTAGAACGAACAAACTCACAGAGGTTTGGGGGATATGGGAGAATGCTTACAAACAGAGAAAGAATGCACGCAGTAGATAGCTACACAACAACTGAAAGTGATCAAAAGAAGGGGAGTCACAAGACTATTACGGTCTAGCAGCAAAAACAAGTCATTAGGCTTAACCGTTATGGGCAGCTTAAATATGCCCATCACAAAAACAAAAACAAACAAAAAAACAAAAACAAAAAACTGCTGTGTCATGATTTGCGGAACACCTCCGGTTTCTCGGTATGTTCCTGGCAGGAGATCGATATAGTCTTTACAAACGGGCTGGCCAGCCGCAGATGTTTACTGACTTTTTCCCACCAATGGTTAAGGTCGGCGAAGGCTGCTGAATGTAGGCAAAGCAACTGTTATGATTGATCTTTGTCCTCTCCCTTCTTTGGTCCCAATGCTCTAATGTCCCACGCCTGGCGGTGACAGGGTAAGTGAACTGGTGGGTGTGTGTAAGTGGATGGGGGTCGCAGGGGTGAGCCCATTCAGGGCCAGATCTAAGGAGGCCTGACAAGTGTGTACCCACTACACACACAACATCGACTCGTGTGAGAGCATTCAGGACCGGATGAAGGGTGGCCTGACAAGTGTGCATTAACAACACCCACAATGTTGATTCATGTGAGAGCATTCAGGGCCAGATCAGGGGAGGCCTGACACGTGTATACCCACTACACCCCCACGCAGACTCGTGTGAGAGTGCTCAGGGCCGGGTCAAGGGATGCCTGACAAGTACGTACACACTACACCCTCCAAGTCGACTCATGCGAGAGCGTTCAGGGCTGGATCAAGGGAAGCCTGCCATGTGTACCCACTACACCCCCCAAATCGACTTATGTGAGAGGGTTCAGGGCCGGATCAAGGTAGGCCTGATAATGGTGTACCCATTACACCCCCCAAGTTGACTTGTGTGAGAACGTTCAGGGCCGGATCAAGGGAGGCCTGACATGTGTTTATCCACTACACCCTCCAAGTCGACTCCTGTGAGAGTGTTCAGGGCCGAAACTAGGGAGATATGACAATTGTGTACCCACTATACCCTCCAAGTCGAATTATGTGACAGCTTTCAGGGCTGGATCAAGGGAGGCCTGGCATTTGTATGCCCACTACACCCCCACGTCGAATCATGTGAGATCGTTCAAGGCCGGATCAAGGGAGGCATGACATATGTGTACCCACTACACCCCCATGTCAAACCATGTGAGAGCGTTCAGGGCCGAATCAAGGGAGGCCTGACAAGTACATACTCACGTCAATTCCCAAGTCGACTCTTGCGAGAGCATTCGGGCCCGGATCAAGGGAGCGCTGACAAGGGTTTACCTACTACACCCGCATACAGACTCACAACCCGCTCCATGTACTTTTCAGTGGCAAGTAACTAGTCACGCAGGATGTTGTAATGTGGCAGTCTGCCGTAGGTGGCGCTGGTATTGGAATAAACTCCAGGATAAACTGCAGGACCCGGCCTCTTGTTATTTATATTCACAAAATAAATTACACAACACAAATATAAAGAGGCTTTATCATTTTTGATGATACATATTTGTAAGCATGTTAAAGTTGCATAGTCCAATAGATCTTAGGTTCTGACATGTTGTTCAGATAAATATAGTAGGGTGATCATTATTATTTACATTACTTTAGTTTGAAGTTATTTTATTTTAAACGTTTGATTTTAATGACAGTTGAAGTGAAAACATGTCATGGCGGTGATGAAAATGGGAAATATTGTGCCTAGAGCGAGACTCGAACCCACATCTCTTTGCATTCTGTGCCAGTGTGCTAACCATTAGACCACCTAGGCTCCCTGATAGTACCATTCTACCCATGCCTACCTGTCTATGTGGTTACTTGCCTGAAAGGTCAGTGCAGACTAGTACACTCGTCCCCCTGGAGTTGTAAGTCTTTTAAATGGCAATTTAATGCTTACAATTACATACATACAGGCAATGTGCTTAGACATACACAGGGTAGGTTCAACAACTATACATTGTGTAGCTTGTACAAGATCATGGTCCTGGCAACCAGTGTCATAGGGTGATGAAAATGGGAAATATGGCGCCTAGAGTGAGACTCAAACCCACATCTCGTTGGTGTCCGGGCCAGTGTGCTAACCATTACACCACCTAAGCTCCCTGATTTTACCACACTACCCATGGCTACCTCTCTATGTGGATACTTGCCTGAAAGGTCAGTGCAGACTACTACACATGCTAAGGTAATGTTGGAAGGAACATAAACATGTCTACTTATCTTTAAATATAGCAGCACAGCGCAGTACAAGAGCACCAAGCATCAATAAGTAATATTGGTGTGGACATGACTAAAAGCTTTGTTCACTTATTTTTACATAATATAGCAACACAGCACATCATGGGAGCACCAACCATCAACAAGTCTGTACTGAGTGCACTATGAGTTGGATATGCGTAGGATTAGATCTAAGTATGTTTCTTGGTTTCGAAAATGTTACACTGTCATCGGATTATGTCTGGAAAAGACAGTACTGCATATATTAAATTTATACTCACTGTATTTGTGCCGTGAGGCGAAGAGATGGAGTTGCAGCCACCTGGAGACCAGTTGTCTGCGCTATCAATTACCTAACTACACTCCCTCCTCCAGTCCTCCATTTCGCCATATTTCCATACTAATGGCGGTTCTGCTCTTTTGAGTGTAAGACTCCCATCAAACCAATTATATCTCTTTTAATAGAGTCTGAATAATTTAGCTTTAAACTAGTGCGGTATGCCTGCCAGTGTAGGCCTACTGTACAGTGTCTGTCCAGGCTTGCCACATGCTAGGGGGTTACCTGTATCCGACACGGATGTTGGTGTTCTGTTTAGTGATACAGCCATATTCCATTTTGATACAGATTTTTAGTTGAATTAGTGGAAATTAAAATGTTGACCCTGAACAGATTAAAGGTGAAAAATACAGATTGCCATAAAAAAAAGGCAGGTCTGGCAAGCTGAATATTGACAGCCCTTACCACCCGCTGAGATTCTGAGACTGGCAAAATCAGCGACACATGCAGGTGATGTTCAGCCACGGTGATGAATGTTATATGTGAATGTAATGTCGTTTGTTGTATTCAATGTTTGAGTAATAAAATTATGTAATTGTATTCACATGTTTGTGCGGTATGTGGGACATATATATATATATATTTATATATATGAATTATTATTTTGAGACAGACTCATAAAATTCATACAGGATTTTTGTGAAAAATACAGATTGCCATCAAAATAACGTGGCAGGTCTCTATGTCCTCTCCTGAGAACAGTACACAATACATAGCACACATTTTTGAAACGAAGGCATGAGATAGAATTGGTGTTGGGGTTCCTGGACCTTCTCTGGACACCCTGGACATGAGGAGAGGTTATTAACTCATGTAGGGGTGGCTTGAGTTAGAGTCTTTGTGATTTACTATAGGCGAGGTAATTTGCGCCATGTAGTGCTCTTGTGCTTTGTTGTTATATGTTAGACTTGGGTAGGAGGCTTTGTAGGTATTCAACATAGAAATAAAGTACGGATAGACTAAGCCGGCATCTGATGTACTCCATAGTTTCAATGAACTGCGTTGTATTCGTACTTCCTCTCACAACACACAAGGAACTGGATGTACAGATGAAGCGTTGATCTGAGGAAAACCTGATAGTGATACTATCAGTGATAGTCAGAGATAGTGAAGCCAGTGCTGCAAAGAAAGAGAACATCATACCTAGAGTGGGACTTGAACCCATATATCTATCATTCCAGGGTGATGGTCCTTTTCATTCTGAGATATAAGCTCAATGATGCACTCAACGTACGCAGGCCTACCTGTCTATGGGGCTAATTAAAAAAAAATGTATTGACTCTGCCCATAACGTATAAGCTCTTGCGAGGGTAGTTGTTTTCAATGCTGGACAGCTGGGGTGCTGTCTTGGTCTGGTCCCTCGCCCAGGAGTATTTACCTGTTTCTGCTACCTTTTGCGATTTTGGGTATTAGTAGCCTATGTTAGTTTGTTTTGTATTTTTCCAGAGTTTTGTCTAGTCTGAGTATGATACCTTAGCCTACTATGTACATCTACTTGGGTGTCATGCAGGCTTGTGGGAGAGGATCCCATCCCATTTTGATTTGTCACAGCATCCTTTCACCCAAGCCCTGTCCTTAGATGGTGCACTTGCTTGTGAGATCAGTGTACATTCCACTGGAATCAAAATTCTTTTAAATATTTTATTCCCGTTGGTTAGTTGTTGGAGTTTTGCATCCTGGAAATATCTAAGGTCATATCAGGACGGGTACTTACTTGTGATAGTATGAACTCATGGTGACTTTATAGTACTGCCCCATTAGACAATCAGGTCACTGGCACCATGACACGATACCCCACTCAGTCACATTATCCTGATACTGTGCTAACCAGTCATTGCCCTATCCTTTTAATGCCGAGTGCCAGGCTAGGAAGAGACAAGTTTCAATGATATAAGCCAATGGTTTCACTTGACCGGGAACCGACTGCCGACCTTCCGCACACGAGGTTCGCGCTCTACCGATTCGGTCACTGTGTACAGGTTCCTGGTCATGGCACCATTGTTGCAAACCAAACGAAGGGAGCGTCGTGCCTATAATTCAAAACACGAGGCGGAACTACATAATGTGGAAGTTTATTGAGGAGTATAGTAAGTCAAGAGTAAGGTAAATAAGTTAAGGAATAGTAATCAATCAATGATGAGGTCTAAGTTAATCGCGTAGTAAAGAGTAAATTAAGGAGCAGTAATAAGGTTAATTGAGTAAATAAGCGAATGGTAAGGAATAGTAATGAATCAATAATGAGGTCATAAGTTCATCGAGTAGTAATGAGTCAATTAAAGAAAAGTAATAAGGTTAAGCGAGTAAATAAGCGAATCTAAGGTAAATGAAGGAAAGTCTCTGGGTGACCCGGGCCTCAACCCGTAGGATATGAGTGGGGTCGGACGGGCTGGTGAAAAAGAGTGTTGGTGGTCCGGGGTCTGGTGGAGAAGTGGGAGAGGGAAGGGAGGGCGGAAGTTATGTAGAGGGAGGCAGGGGACCAGCAGCGGCACCAGCGGTGGGTGTTGGTGCGGCCACCTGGAGAGAAAGGAGGGAGGGGTGGGGGGACCAGGGGGGGGGGGCGGCGGTGCCACCACCTGGAGGTTGTGGAGGCGGGGGGAGGGGCAGGTAGGAGGGGGAGAGAGAAGAGGGGGAGGGTGTTCGCCTCGGTTTCGAATTACCCATATTGCCGCAGCAATATGAACAATGGGACTTAAGCTCACATTTCCCCCATTCCGGCGTGACGATTCTAACCATACGACTATTTAGGTTCCCCGGTGCAATCTAACAACGAATTGAGTAGAGGTATTGGATCGGCATTAATTAAAGAACTAACTTCCGACCTAGAGATGCCAACTTTATCCTCGTAGGCTACATCCACAATTCAGGAAAATAATAAACTTCGGCCAAAGCGATTAAAATACAACCAGCAATCTGTTCAAGTCACACGGGAATATGCTGCAATGTAAACAAACAAAATAAAAAACAATACCCCTACAAAACCATTTAATATTTCGGCCACAATTGTCAATTTATATTAGAAATAAATCGATGTTCAAATAATGAATGCGTATAATATGATGTTTGCTTGTTGGACCTTCCCATCCTCCCAAAATCTAAAGTATTATTAATCAGGATCGGTACCAACTTGTGACAGTACGCACACATGGCAACTGTATAGTGCTGCCCCAATGGGAGATTGGGCGACTGGCACCATCCCGTGATAGCCCACTTAGGCACACCATTCTGATTCTGACAAAATCAGTCCTTGCCATATCCTATTAATGACAAGCGCGAAGTTAGGTCGTGACACGCATCAATTGTGTAAGTCATTAGTTTCATTCGGTCGGGGGCCGAACCCAGAACCCAGAATACCAGACAGTGCGCTTACCCATTTGATTTAGCCACTGCGACCTGTTGATAAACTAATGAAACCATTGAACAGTTAAAGCTGCATAGAACTAATTATTATTATTATTATTATTATTATTATCCTCTTCTTTGCTGCAGGCTTGTGGTAGCCTATACAAAGCTTGTAGCTCCCAGCTCTAATGGTATGCAGCCTCAAAATCGTACAGGAATGTTTCTCTGGCCCAGGCCCTGTCCAGCGTATTCTTGAATTGATTCATGGTAGCTGCTTCCACCGCTTCTTCCGGTAGCTCATTCCACATGTGTATCACTCACTGTGAAAAGAAGGCCCCTCTGAGTGAGCTGTTGTACCTTGGCTTGAAAAGCTTCTTGGAGTGACCTCTGGTATTGCTTCCCTGTATGAAAGCATTGAACATTTAATGCTGCATAGTTTGATGAAAACATAAAACTTTCAAAACGAAATTAATTATCTAGATTTGATTCTGCATATCTAACTTAGACAATTGTGCACTTATTTATCCTTTGTCCCCATACAGAAGGGAATACTGAGGCAATTTAAAGGAACCTGTTTGTACAGAAGACAATGGTGTGAACATTTGGGTGTGCTTCCCAAAATTAATTGAGCATGGTTGCACTTCAAATATCTCAAAAGTTAGCATTTTCTTTAAATTACTTCAAGCTAAAGTATGGTAGATTATAACAGTCAACCTAATATATTTCTCTCAGAAAATGACAGAAACTCAAAAACATCAGATTATGCAACTTTAAGAGAACGGCTGTGAAAAGTGACACCTAAGTTGTGTGTGTCAAATGCCAAATTCTGGGAGGAGGGGGGGGTGGCAGGGAGGGGGGTCTAGTTTTGCTTCAGTGTCCAAATCTACCTGCCTGGTGTCATCGATAGGTTGAAAGTCAAATGTGAAGGACATTCATTCTGTGTCAGAATATGAAGCGAGGTTTGATTGGATTGCTGAGATAGTCTTGACAGTGAGGTGGTGTCAGAGGAGAGCGACTGCAACTATTCGCTAGTGTATGAGCATTGCAGGTCAATGCCTATCTACCTCTACATGACAATCAGATATGATCCCAAATTCCATTTCCAGACTTGTAGATTTCGGTGATTTGGGTATGCAGGTAATACAGTATCTATCTGCTAAAATTCCTCTGGGAGGGTGACGGCCCTGCCTTGCAAAGTTATAAACCACTGCCTTGTGGTGTAGGTTCCTGATAGAACCAAAGGCTAATACCCCTGTCACACTACGACGTAATGAGCCAACGTGAGCCTAACGTGGTGATATTTCGTCATTACGTTGATGTACGTTGGATTGCGTTATGATGACGTCATAATGACGTTAGAGTGACGTCGAGCTACGTTACATTACGTCGTGTTACGTCGAGTTCCGTTGAGGTTTTGGACATGTTCAAAAGTGTCGACGTAGGTCGAACGTAAGGGTTTACGTTCGCCATACGTTCTGTTCACGTTCACCGAACGTCAATGACGTTAAACGGACGTTATTCCAATGCTCCTCACTACGTTCAACTACGTTCCACTACGTTGAACCCCATTAAACCAAGTGCAAATGCCCACAGGGCGTAATGGGAACGTCAGGACAATGTCAGGAGAATGTCAGGAGAACGTGCATTCAATGTACATTCAACATGTCATGACGTAGCTAACGTCACGTAACGTTCTTCTGACGATGGAATAACGTTCATAACGTTCCGTCAGCGTCATTACATTGACCTCTCTCGTCGAACGACGGTATCACTACGCTTTACCAACGTTACTCTCTCGTCCACTACGCTGCATCCACGTTCAACTTGTGCCCAAATTTGCATACTACGCCGAGAAGTTCAACGTTCTTCAAGTTCTCCCTACGTTGACGTCGTTACGTCGTAGTGTGACAGCCCCATGAGGGAGCAAACCCTAATAGAAAACCATGCTTCCGTGGCAGCATTAAAGTCAGTGATGAATGGAACTCCCAACATCTCCCGGCCAGCCACTGCAGGGACAAATAGTTTGCGCCTGTCTTGATGTGTTCTTGCCAGTGTGAGACCTCTATTTGCTCCCCGAGAGAGTGCTGCTAGTAACTTGCAAAAGCCAGCAGCACTTCAACACTTTGCAAGCAGCTTTCATGAAATGCACAACTGCACAAAATAGCGGCGGTTAAGAAATAAAAGCAGTCTTTGTTGCATTGCGACCGACAGCATGATGATGATGATGATGATGATTATGATGAGATTTCGGTGAAAGCTTTAAACTTTGGTCGATAGAGTCACAATCACAATCAAGTCACTGAGTACAATCCCGAGTTGGGTTGCCAATCACATATGAGGTGCAAAGGCAGAATTGATTCAGATACCTGATTGATAAGATTCAAGACAATATATCGTTATTTAAATTTGATTCTACATGTCCAACTTAGTTACTGGTGCACTTATTAAGCATATTCTGCTGCATCAATTTAATACAACCTGTTTCTATTGTGAAGCCTTGATGTCAGTAGTTTTGGCGTGCTTGCCAAAGTTAAGTTGGCAGGTTTTCGCATCAGTTATATCCAAAGTTAGCCATTTAAAATAAAAGTTACTTCAAACTAAAGTAAAGTACACTATTAATGATTTTAATCTAATGTATTTACCTTAGAAAATGGCAAAAACTCAGAACCATCGGACTATGGAACAAAGAGCCACATAGACAGGTATGCGTTTATAGGGTGGTGACATCACGGAGCCTAGGTGGTGTAGTGGTTAGCACACTGGGCTGGAATACAAGAGATGTGGGTTTGATTCCCGCTCTAGGCACAAACTGGTTGCCATGACCATGATGCTGTACAAGCTATGCACTGTATGGTTACTGAACCTACCATGTGTATGTATATCTAAGTGCACTGCCTGTATATATGTAATTGTAAGCATTAAAAGGATTACAATTCCATGGGGACGAGTGTAGTAGTCAACACTGACCTCTCAGGCAAGTAACCACCTAGACAGGTAGGTGTGGATAGGTCGGTAACATCACATAGCCTAGGTAGTGAAATTGGTAGCACACTGGCCCAGAATGCAAGAGATGTGGGTTTGATTCCTGCTCTAGGCACAACATACAACATTTCCCATTTTCATCACCCCCCCCCCACCACCACCACCACCACAACAGTGGTTGCCGTGACCATGATCCCGGACAAGGCTATGCGCTGTATCATTGTTGAACCTACCCTGTATATGTAAATCTAAGTGCATTGCCTGTAAATATGTAATTGTAACCATTAAAAGACTTACAATCCCAGGGGGATGAGTGTAGTAGTGTGCACTGACCTCTCAGGCAAGTAACCACATGGACAGGTAATCATGGATAGGGTGGTGACATCAGGGAGCCTAGGCAGTGAAATGGTTAGCACACTGACCCAGAATGCAAGAGATGTGGGTTCGACTCCCACTGTAGGCGCAATTTTTCCCATTTTCATCATCAGGTCATTGAATTCCCTGGTTGCCGGCGTGTTTAAAACCTCAAGCTAAGCCGGTGGCTGTAAGCGGAAGTTGCGTCCTTAGGGTCACATAATGACCGGGTTGCCATGGTAAGCACCAAGCAGTCAGTGGCTTTGGTGTTAATGACGGGCTCTTCTACGAGGCAGCCGGCCTTTACAACAGCCGGCACCAGCTCTGCATACAAAGCCACTTGACAATCAATGTGATTGTAGAAGATCTCAGGCAGCTGCATCTTTTACTGCAAGGGCCGAATCACTGCCAGTCACGTGTGGCGGAGTCAGTCTTTATCTACATGTGCTTCCAGCAGCCACCAAGACCATTCTGACTATTCTCATGTATAAAGTATTATGCGAGTATTGTATATTATTATGCATGCTTTTATAAGTAAAAGCGATGGTTGGATCAAAAACTAACATTTCTCGCCGTGAATATGCCCTATGCTGCCGACATGGCGTAAATAAACCACCAATCAATCAATGAATATTATGTACGCCTTGTGGGTTGGCATGCTGTGTAACTAATTATGTGAGTATTTTCTTACGATGGAGCCTACACTGACTTTATTTGGCCTTGTTTATCGTCGCTTCCTTATATCGTTAGGGGGTGATTTAATTATTCGTTTATTGTATTCATTTATTTTCTTTTGTTGCGGTGGGGGTTGAATAGGAAACATTGCGCCTAAAGTGGGATTCATCCCTACATTTCTGCCATTCTGCGGCTAGCATCCCAACCATTATAGTATCTAGGCTCTCTGATGTAATCAACTTACCCACGCCTACCTGTATACAATGTTTCCTTATCGCAACTATTCTGCAGTGTGCGCTAGACATAGGTGACAATCGTGAACGCAGTGTCAGCACGATGGGTCCACTGGGACACGATAATGGCGGTGGCCGGAAGATATGAACTAGATCAGCCTAGTAGAAACATCACGGCATGAGGGGTTAGCCTAGATCAGGCCCGTAGCTACATCACAGCCTGAGGGATTAACCTAGATCAGGCCCGTAGCTACATAACAGGGTTTTAACCTAGATCAAGCCCATAGCTATATCACGGCATGAGGGAGAAACCTAAATCAGGCCGGTAGCTACATCATGGCAGGAGGGTTAACCTAGATCAGGCCCATAGCTACATCACAGCATGATGGAACAGCCTAGATCAGGCGCGTAGCTACAACACGGTATGAGGGGTTCAAACCTAGAGCAGGCCTATAGCTACATCATGGCGTGAGGGGTTAGCCTAGATCAGGCCAGTAGCTACATCAGGGAATGAGGGGTTAACCTAGATCAGGCCTTTGGCTACATCACAGCATGAGGGGTTAACCTAGATCAGGCCTGTGGCTACATCATGGCATGAGGGGTTAACCTAGATTAGACCCATAGCTACATCACAACATGAGGAGTTTACGTAAATCAGACCCATAGCTGCTTCGCAGAATGAGGGGTCAGCCTAGATCAGGCCCATAGCTACATCATAGCATGAGGGTAAAAACCTGGATCAGGCCCATAGCTACATCACAGCATGAGGGGTTACCTTAATTCAAGCCCATGGCTACATTACGGAATGAGTGGGGCACCGAGATCAGGCCCATAGCTACATCACGGCATGAGGGATAAATGTAGATCAGGCCCATAGCTACATCACGGCATGAGGGAAAACAAATAAATCAGGCCCATAGCTACATCACAGCATGAGGGTTTAACCTAAATCAGGCCATTAGTTACATCAAGGCATGAGCAGAAATCACTTCCTATCTAGTTATTTATCTAGTTATTTATCTGCTTATTTATTATTTGCTGCAGGTCAGCTGCACTCAGGCATTTGTGGCGCCTCTTTTCACCCGACCCGTGTGGGACGGAAGAACTACTGTACAACGGCACATGCCACTATGATTCTCAAGTTGCATAGTCCAATGAAAACATCAAATTTTCAAAACCAAAGCAATTATTAAGATTTGCTTCTACGTATCTAGCTTAGATACTGGTCCACGTATTAAGCATTTGTCGCCGGATAGAAGGGAACACTGACACAATTTAAAAGAACATGTTGCGACAGAAGCCTATGGTGCCAAGGTTTTGGCGTGCTTACCAAAATTAATATGGCTTATTTGCACTTCAAATATCTAAAGAAATTAGCATTTAAAACGATAGTTCTTTCCAACTAAAGTAGGGTTAATTATAATGATCAACCTATTATAGGTATCTGAGAAAATGACAATAACTCAAAACCTTCGGACCATGCAACTTTACGCTGAACGGGCGTGTCTGATGCGGTCTATTCGAAAGTCTTTGCTATGAGTAGGCTACGCCAGGTTCCTATTGCAACCTTTGCGGGACCTCACACAGTTCAGAAGATAGGGAAGCGTGTGATTTTTATAGGCAACAAGGAATTAAAACTAGCGCCACACAGAGTGCTGCAATTGCTGCAAAAATTCCTAAAGGAGCATTGAAGGAGGAGGCATATGACATTAGAGTGGATTTTAGCTCTATGAGCTTAGCTGAGCGTCGCGCATTGCCTGAGCGCGAAATAGAGGAACTCGAGCTTGAACCAACAGTTGCTGAGATAAAATGTTTGGGTGTTGGAGTTTTACATCCTGGCAACGTCTAAGGTCAAATCAGGACAGGAACTGACTTGTGACAGCGTGCGCTCATGGTGACTTCATAGCTTTGTTCAACTGGCAAATCAGGCCACCCGCAGCATGACCGACTATCCCACTCAGTCACATTATCCTGATGCTGAGCTAACCAGTCCTTGTCCTGGCCTATTAATGGCGAGTGCCAGGCTAGGAAGCGACAAGTATACATTTTATAAGTCATTGGTTTGACTCGACCAGGAACTGAACTTTCGATGTCCCGCACACGAAGCCCGCGCTCTACCCACTCGGCCAATGCACCCGGTGCTGAGTTAGAAGAACAGCGGGACCGACTTCGGGCAGAACGGGAGAAGCGGACAAGACCGATGACTGGTGCGACCTGCAGGGAAAGCCTGGGCGCCATTTTGATGGACAAAGGGCGCACTGGCGGGGAACGGGGAAGGATGAAGAGCAAGCTCTGTATGTATATAAACAGAGCTCCAGTACAATAAGAGGACCAACAAAAGGGAGTGGGTTGAGTAGTTTTAATCTGTGGCAAGGGATTATATGCCCTTTCCCCTAAGAAAGAAAGAACAAATCCTCCGATGTGACTGATACTTGTCAACATCCTGTGGAGATGAGGAGGGTCGTAGATGGCGCCATCGATACAGCATTGAGTCTTACAGTTACAGAGAATAACAATATAATCATAATTCCTGTATGTACCTTTATACTTGCATAATGGATTATACATCATATATATAGATATATAAATCATATAAATGCATATCATACATATATATATATTTGTAAATAATATTTATTCAATAAATACATTTCTGTTGTCAGCACCGACGCACTGCTGCTCCTCCCATGTGTTCATATTTGCACAAATTATATAGATGCATAAAGTGATGCTGTTAAATAAAATGTAAACTCAAACAAATAAAACTCTAATAACGCAGTCTTAGCTTCACGGGAAAACAGCAGCAGTAGGACTGCCTGGATCCACCCCTTGCGTGATGAGGACGGTGAGGAAAATCCATTAAACCATCCAGATCCCCCATCACACCCTCAAAGCTGATTCCCCCCCTCCCTCTCTCGCTCTCGCTCTCTCGCTCTCGCTCACTCCATTCCACACACACACAGGATCTGGCCCTGATACTGTACTGTTAATGATAGTAAGAGTGGTGAGAAGGGACTGCCCGACCCCGATCCTGCCCTGTCCGACCCTAATCCTGTCCCGATGAGGTCGCCTTGCCACCGGCAGCGGACCTGGGGGCCAGCACTCAACCCGGTATCGGCCCGGCACCGGCCCGGCGTTCACCCCGGTACCCGCCCGACCCCCGCCCCGGTACCGGCCTGGCCCCTGCCCCGGCACCTTCCCAGCGGCCGCCCCGGTACCGGCCCGGAGACAGCCCCGGTACCTGCCCGCTTCCACCTCGGTACCGGCATGGCGTTCACCCCGGTACCGGCCGACGCCCCAAGGAGAGACGGGATGTGGGGGGCGGGGGACGGCTGGTGAGGCACGGCGGGGGCCGGGGGGCAGAGGTGTGTGTGTGTGGGGGGGGGGGGGGGGGGGGGGGGGGGGCAGAGGTGGGGGGGGGGGGCGTGGTATGGTTCGGCAGACCGTGGAGACTGTACAGGGGGGAGGGTGGGGGTGGTGAATTGCCTAGCAGATAGTCTATAGCTATGTGGAAAGGGCCATTTTACTAACACGCCAACGATTATCACCATAGTAGCTTACTGATTTACTTCATCAATGTACTGGTTTATTCGTTTGCTGTGGTTTTTCGTCCTAACGACATATAAGGTTCATTTCCGGACATGTAGCGCCGTTGGACTGTGTGCACCCGACTGGGACACCTTGGCTGTTGGCACAATGAGTTTATATCCGAGTCAGTCACAATATTGTGAGACCATGTTACCCAGTCTCTTTGTACGTGAACACACTGAACTTGTGAAAGCATCCCTGTAAAAGTGTAATAGAATTTTAAACGATTAAGTAATCACCATAAGTGAGATAAAAAAGAGCACAAATACTATTACAGTTTAATCAGGAAGTAATATTCTGATAAATGAAATAATGAGACCTTTTTTTTGTTTTTAGAATTAGTTGATTAATCAGTGGACATTTCAACCGCAATCATCAATATGTCTTCCTCATACCATTGCTCCTTGATCTATCCAAGTAATATCAAATGCAAGGCTAGGTAATGACTGGAATACATGTTTAATGCATTGGTTTGACTCAGCCATGGATCAAACCTGGAGGTTCGAGCATTATTTGATTAATCAGTAGACATTTCAATCACAAGCAATTTGTCTTCCTCATACCACTGCTCCTTGCTCTGTCCATGCGATGCCAAATGCCAGGCTTGGGAACAACTGGAACACATTATTGTGGTTTGACTCAGCCAGGGATCAAACCCGGAGGTTCGAATCACACAATATACTAAAATGGACGGCAGACACTCAGGTCATTCAGCCATCCAGTCTGGTTAGATAATCCAGTGCATTATATTTCCAACAAAAGCATCCGTCAAAACTTAAGCATAATAATACAGAATGAACCGTGATCAAACATAAATATCTCTCCAGAAAGACGTATGGAATATTAACACCAAGTGTGATAAATAAAATCCATAAACAGTATTGCAGTACATGTATATGTTGTACAAATAAATTATGTTAAGGGGCTTTGTAGATTTCAGCGAACGGATTGTGACCTGTCTACTAATGTGTGGAGAGGAAGAGACCCTCCCCCCGCCTACCCGGCGTCGCGCAGCATTCTCACCTCGCGCGACGCCCGCCTCTCAGCTTTCTTCCCTCCCCCCTCCCCCCCGCCTTGCTTTCGCACCTCACCTGTCACCGCCCTCCTGCCCTCCCTTATAAGGCCGCCCGCCGGCCCCTCTCAGTCATTCGCCTTCCAGCCCTCCTCCACGCTCTGCCTTCGCATTACGACCAATCTTTGTTCTGATCTGCAACATATCATATATTTATAATGCCGCAATGTTTATTGTATATGAGGCTGGCTTTTTACTTTCTTGTCTTATTGAGGATGAGATTATTTTGCTAGTAGAACAGAACTCATGTAGCCCACTGCTGCCCTGCAGTAAGTTAGTTGGTTGATGGAGTTTTACGTCCTGGCGATATCAGGAGGGGGCCTGCAGTACATGACAAGCGGGGATTGAGTACAAGTTGCAGGGACATCCATAATGCTTGTAACGGCTAAAATCTTCAACGGAAGAGATCCTCATTACACATCAGAAACGGATCTGGTGACCTGATCTACTAATCTATTGTTCTGATACTGTAAGTCATATCATATAATTTATAAAGCCGCAACGTTTTTGCATATGCGGTACCGTTCAACTCTTGCATTGTCAATGGGTGAGATCTTCTTTGAACAGAACTAATAGTAAGATGGCCGGAAGACCAGTGCCCCGGCGCTGACAAATGTCATGTTCAGATGAATAAATACTTTACCAAAAACAAAAAAAACTAAAACTCATGTAGCCCTCTGCTGCCCTGCAGTAAGTTAGTTGGTTGATGGAGTTTTACGTCCTGGCGATATCAGGAGGGGCCCTGTAGTAGTACATGGCGAAGCCGGGCGACGGAATGTGCTTCTCGAATGACTGACGTAAATACGGAAATTATTGAGAGGTGAAAGTCGATCGATGCATCACCAGCCTCACTCAGCCTCACACGTGATCACTAGGCGAGGAGCGGCGCGCCACCATGCGGGAAATAGGCGAACTGTGACTGGCTGAGCACTGAGTCCATATCACGGGGTAAGGGAACGTCTTACTAATATCTCGCTTATTTCTTCTTCAATTATTTACAGTCGATTATTATAATATCGAATGAGGATATCAATTCTAGCCACAGCTCGCGATGCTTAGTTGAAAATTGCTTGGGAATTGTGTTCTGAACCCATTATCATCATCATCATGCTGTCGGTCGTGATGCGACAAAGACTGCTTTCATTACTTGACTGCCGCTCTCCAGTTAGCTCTCTGCTGTGAGAGTTACATCCATGAGTCGGTCTTATTGTGCGGTAGTACATTTCATGAAAGCATCCTGCAAAAGTGTTGAAGTGCTGCTGGCTTTTGCAAGTTACCAGTAGCACTCTCTCAGGGAGCAAATAGAGGTTTCACACCGGCAAGAACATGTCAAGACAGGTGCAAAACTATCTGTCCCTGCAGTGGCTGGTTGGGAGATGTTGGGAGTTCCATACAGCAACCACCCTTAATGCTGCCACAGTGACATGGTTTTCTGTTTAGGGTTTGCTCCCTTAGCCTTCGGTTCTGTCAAGAACCTGTACCAGAAGGCAGTGGTTTACCCAATGTGTTATAATTATCGAGAGTGTAATTATAAAGCGTTGATGAGGGCATATAACATAGGTTAAAGGAGCAGGGGGCGTTCATTCATGGTCATCGCTGAGAGCAAAGCTCACACCTCCAACCCACCACCACAAGGATTGCAGCCAATCACAACTCTGACCCTCTCCAGCTCCCATTGGCTGACCTCCAACTCCTCAGTCAAACATGTTCCACATCACCCTGCCACTCTTCCTTACTGTCAAAGCCCCTCCCCTCTCAACAGTCAGTCCTCGCCTTTAGTTATATGGCACTGAGCCTCGTGTGCGAAAGGTCAGCAGTTTTGTTCCCTGGTCGAATGAAACCAATGACTTTAAAAGTAACACTTGTCGCTTCCTAGTATGGTGCTCGGCATTAATAGGATAGGGCAAGGACTGGTTAGCTCAGTGTCAGGATAATGTGACTGAGTATGATATCGGGTCATGGTGCCTGTGGCCTGATTTCCCAGAGGGACAGTACTATAAAGTTGCCATGAGTGTGAACTGTCACAAGTCGGGACCCGTCCTGATATGACCAGTCATGTTGCCAGGATGTAAACCTCCAACCACCAACCAATATCATGGCACCCCTGCTGTAATCACAAACCCTCGGCTGCACTTACTTAGGTCAAATAACCAAAGCTAATGACCACTAATGCAAGCTGGTGAAGGCAGTCAGGGAAAATGACTATAGGTAACCAAACAACTAACCAATTGTAGAACTAACAGAATCACAGAGGGTGGGGAGATGTGGAAGAATGCTTACAAACAGAGAAAGAATGCATGCAGTAGATAGGTATACAACAACTGAAAGTAATAAAAACAAGGGGATCCATGAGACGCTACTGAAGCGGCGAAAACAAGTCATTAGACTTAACCGTTATGGGCAACATAAATACACAACCACCAACAACAACAAAGTAAGCACCAAATCAAGCAAAGACACCCGCATTTTAATTATTCAATCATTAAAATGCTAATACTAACAAACTAAATGCAATTAAAAAAATAGAACTAGTTTTATTTACCTATAATTTGTCATTTATTGTACCATCTTGACTATTCTCATTTGCGCAATGTGTGATGCAGACTTGCTCCCAATGTTAGATACCTGTGGTCCCCTCCACGAATTGGATATTCTTGTGGTAGTCGAATCACAGGCTATGGAATCTGGCTATGCAATGCTGTTAACCCCTTCACACACATCCCCACATATCCACACCCACACACACACACACACGCACACACCTCCACACACCCACACCCATTTTTGGTGGTTCACCGGTCCCTGAGAAGACATCTGCGCATGCGCAATCACTATGGCAACTAGTGCGTGTGTATGTGCCCGCCCGAGTGTCCCCTGGCTCGCAGTGTAAAAGCTGGTAGCAGTGGATGGCCCTTCCGGAAAGGGTTTGTCCGTGTGTGAAGGGACCAGTCAGAAGACTGACCTGCAGAATGACCATTCTGACTGAACTGCTCGCCAATTGCTCCGAACTAATTGGACCAGGGGGAGAAGGGTCCAGCAATTACCAGCGAGATGCAACTTAAAGGCTTTTCTAAGTAGTTCGTGCTCGAATGTGTGTTTAGTTCTTTATTGGTGTGTTTCATCGTTAACTGTGGTGTTTCACTGAGGTCAGTTTGCCATTGCCTCCCCCCAAAAGAACAAAAAAAACTAAATAAAACATCAACACAACCCTTTCACGGTTCATTCGGATTGTTTTCAAATGGCGGAAATAACATGAAGCCGACATGGTGGAGTGGGAAATGTGTGATGAAATTACTTGCGTTTTTTTCTGTTTTAATCAATATAAAAACCTATACTTGGCAATGTGGGTATTGCGGCTTCCGTTGCTCTCTCATGAAGGACACACCGGGCACGGTAGACGAATAGGTAGAGCGCAGGCCACGCGTGCGGAAGGTCGGGAGTTTTGTTCCCTGTGTAGGACGTTCAAAACACTACCCCATCGAAAAGACTACGGTATTGTTTTGAACCTAAGTTCAAAACACTGTGGTAGTGTTTTGAACTTAGGTTCAAAACACTGCTGTTAAGTTCAAAACACTACTCCTATGTACATCCAAAACACTGCCCAAGTTCAAAACACTATCATAACACAGCAGTGGGGGCTGTAAGTGTACTGTCGCAAAATGTAACCTTGTTTGGTTATTGGTAGTTTTACGTCCTGGGAACATCAAAGGTCATATCAGGACACACATACTCGTAGTATACGCTGATAGCACTGCGGCGTCTCCACCACATATTCGTATTCGATGATGGTGCTGGGGCAATTTTGGCACGTATTAGTAGTATACGCTGATAGATCTGTGGCGTCTGCACCAAGTATTAGTATATGCTGATGGTGCTGCGGCAACTACACCACGTATTAGACTATGCTGATGGTGCTGCAGTGTTTGATTGTTTGTTTTCTTGTTGTTTTACATCCTAGCAACATCTATGGTCATCTGAGAACGGGTACTGACTTGTGACAGCGCACACTCATGGTGACTTTACAGTGCTGCCCCACTGAGAGACAAGGCTGCCAGCACCATGAGAGTATTATTTTGAACATAAAGGGAGTGTCTTGAACTTAAGGATAGTGTTTTGAGCATGGCCACGGTAGTGTTTAACCTACCTTTAACTAAGTTGAAAACACTGCTGTAGTGTTTTGAAACTAAGTTGAAAACACTACCATAGTGTTGTTGTGGGGTAGTGTTTTGAACTTACTACACCGGTCGAGTCAAACCAATGGCTTATAAAATTGATACTTCTCGCTGGCACTCGGCATTAATAGGATAGAGCAAGGACTGGTTAGCTCAGTGTCAGAATAATATCCAACTCAGTCACATTATCCTGACACTGAGCTAACCAGTCCTTGTCCTATCCTAATAATGCCGAGCGCCGAGCTAGGAAGTGACAAGGATCAGTTTTTTAAGTCATTGGCTTGACTCGACTGGCAATCAAACTCCCGACCTTCCTCACGGGAATCATGCGCTCTACTTATTCGGCTACCACGTCCGGTCCTGGTATGAGATGTCATTCTGCATCTTCCTGAATGGGCTATTATTCTTGCAATGCCTGAGGATGGGAACATCTGGGTACACAGCAGTGCGATCCCTCAGTGTGCATAATGTATGCCGCTCAGGGGGCACAGGGGGATGGGGAAGCAGGAGCGAGCAAAACACGGTGCTATTTTTAACTCAGAGGGAAGCTCTGCTGACAGCCTGTGTCGTCTTGCAGTAGTTAGCCGGGAAACCTGCTGGTAGACACAAAGTTGTGACTATGAACATATACAGTAATACCTCTCTTCAGTAACCCCCGTGATCACTAAACCCAAGGGGTTGTCTATGAACATAATTATGAAGAGTTCAGACGCAAAACCCTGTAAATGCTGATCCAGAAAATTAGATAGACATTGAAGTCAAACCTTCAACAATTGTGGCTTACACATGTTTTTCTGCTCAACGGGGAACCTCCCCCTGAATGTATTCGGTGTCAGTCCCTGCTGACACTCAAACACATTTTACTAGGTTGCGTTGATTTTTTGTCCTTGCGCCAACAGTTCTACACTGCAGACAGTATGCATGACCTTTTTACTAAGGTAAAACAGGAAAACATTTTAGCCTTTTTGAGGGCAGCTGGACTGTACTACCTCATATCGTTTACTAAATAGATTCTATCAATTATTAATAAAACATTTCTTTTTCTATCGGAATTTGTTTCCCTTGACCACACATATATGATTGTGAGCTTTCTAATTTAATGAGTGTCTATTGGCACATAATTGATTGTCTGCTTCTACATGTAAAAGTGATGGTTTGAACAAAAAACAAACATTTCTCGCCGTGAATATGGCCTATGCTGCCGACACGGCGTAAAGCAACCACCAATCAATCGATAGGTAATACCTGTTTTCAGCATCCCCCGTGTTCGCCAAAACCAATGTGCTGTCTATGTGCATATACAGTAAAACCTGTTTTCAGCAACACCTGTGATCGCCAAAACCAATGTGCTGTCTATGTGCATATACAGTAATACCTGTTTTCAGCAACCCCTCTCTCTGAACTGTGAGTTGAACCAGCCTCTTCTAACTTACTTTAAATGGAAATAGGGTGTGTACTACATTCCAATTCTGCAAAGAGTCCCTGGCCTACATCACCTCATCAGCTGAGGATTATCATTAGGGCCTATATTGACACTAATAGCCACAGCTTGACCACCGAGACCGTCAAGCCATGGTCAGCCACTAAACAACGCCTAGAAAATAGGTTGTTTCAAGCTATGCAGACTGGGATCATAGTCTTATTTGATTGAAATAATTGTGAATAAGTATATATGTAGTTGTATTGGTCCCTTTAAGGTTGTAAGACGCTCTATTAAGTTGACAGTATTATTTTTGTCATGGATGAAGGAGTGGTATGTCATCCAAAAATCGCTGACTACTTTTTTCAGGGGCATCTGATGTTTGTTTGTTGTTGTTTGAAATCCTAGCAACATCTAATGTCACATCAAGACAAGTACCGACTTGTGACCGAGCACACCCAATGGCGATTTCATAATGTTGCCCCACTGGGAGACCAGGCCGCTGGCACCATGACCTGATATCCAACACAGTAACATTATCCTGATACTGTGCTAACCAGTCCTTGTCCTATCCTATAAATGCCAACCCCTCGGCTAGGAAGTAACAGGTATCAATTTTATAAGTCAGTGGTTTGACTCGGCTGGGATTTGAACTTCCCATATGGGAAGCCTGTGCTCTATTAATTCGGCCACCAGGTCCGGTCGCGGAGTAATTGAATTACATTGTAAAAATGCTGATAAGATTGCAGCATCTAACTGACATCAGGAAACATGTTGCACCATTTAACTGAAGCCAGGCTTCGGATGTAAAAGTTCATGATATACAGCTACATGTCAACTAAGTCAGATTTTCAATGTACAATGTCCGATTGTATTTGCAATATTTAACCGACGTTTTGAATTCCAATGTACAATGTCCAGCTATTTTGCAATGTCCAACCGATGTTAGACTGCTGATGTAAAATTAACGAACATTTTACCGCATCTCACCCATCAGTTTGCAAGCTATAACCGACATTATACTTTCGAAATTGGATGCATGCGACATAATTATTCCGACATTGGGTTGACGCCGCTATGTTAGCTGGGTAAATAGTGGCATTATTTGAATAACAACACCTCAACAGACAGCACTCGTTCCTCCTCAGCATCTCATTGGACTACTTCAATATTTGTGTTCTGCTTCATCTGTTCTCCCCAGCTGCATTATCTAGCAAGTCATCAGGCCCGCAGGCCAACAAGCAAGCAAGCCAGCCAGCCAGCAAACCAGCAAGCCAATAAGCAAGCAAGCCAGTAGGCCAGCAAGCCAGCAAGCCAGCAGGACAGCAAGCCAGCAAGTCAGCAAGCCAACAAGCCAGCCAGCCACCAAGCGAGCCAGCCAGCAAGCCAGCAGGCCAGTAACAAAGCAAGTCAGCAAGACAACAAGCCGGCAAGCCAGCCAGCAAGCAAGCCAGCAGGCCAGCCAGCCAGCAAGCAAGCAAGTCAGCAAGCCAGCACACCAGCCATCAATCCAGCAGGCCAGCAAACCAGCAAGCCAGCCAGCAAGCCAGCCAGTCAGCGACCCAGCGAGCAAGTGAGCAAGTGAGAAAGTCAGCCAGCCAGAAACCCAATCAGTTAGCCAGCAAGCCAGCCAGCAAGCAAGCCAGCGAGTAAGCCAACAAGCCAGCAGGCCAGCAAGGCAGCCAGCCAGCCAGCAACCCAGCAACCCAGCATGCCACCAAGCCACCAAGCCACCAAACCACCAAGCCACCAAGCCAGCCACCAAGCCAGCCACCAAGTGAGCAGGCACGCAAGCCAGAAAGCCAGCAAATCAGTAAGCAAGCAAGCCAGCCAGCAATCCAGCAGGCTAGCAAGCCAGTAAGCCAGCAAGCCAGCAAGCCAGCAAGCCAGCCAGCAGGCCAACCAGCCAACAAGCCAGCCAGCCAGCAAGTCAGCCAGCCAGTCAGCATTACGTAATTACACATTGACTAAAGCATTGACTTCAACCATCGCGCTTTACTGTCTAATAAAAAAAGGTTTCCCATATATCAACAAAGACCTGTATAAAACACTATAATGCACGCAGAGCTTTGATCCAGTTGAGGGAGTTGATCCCCGAGCCGTCCCTACATAACAGTTAATTACGTGCCATCTCATGTATTATTTCCACATTCCTCTTCCTGGTAATGCTTAGAAGCACTGTCTGTGTTGCTTAAAGCTGCTTAATCCATTGGGATTAAACATCTTTTAACATTTATTTTCCATGTTATGCAATACGAATTGTTGCCTCCCCGCACACACACACCATTCAGGTATCATAACAGCATAACTTACACAGCTACCTTAGCACTTGCTGCCCAGACTCCACCTCGTCCACAACTCTTCTATCACCTCTACCTCCATGTCAGTGGTCTGGAATTCCTCTTGAGGTCTTTTTTTAAGACTCTTCCCTCCATCAACTATATCTTAAAATATATAGAAAATAGCCTCATAAAGAAGCCTGATATTAGCATCATGGGCTTGTTAATATTAATATTGTAACACTATTTATGTGATGGGAAATATTACGGTGCTTAATGATTATGAATCCAGGTTATATGGACTTTCAATCTGAAAACATTCCTGTACGATTTCGAGGCTGCATACCACTAGGGATGAGAGCTACAAGCGTTCTATAGGCTACCACAAGCCTTCATCAAAGAAGAGGATAATAATAATATCAATGTTTAAGAAACTACTAAAAAGAATAATGGAACCTAGAAAAACAGATGTTTAAATGGATTAATATCAAGTATAGTGACAGGTGGATTTTGGACGGTGTGCAATCTACAAACAGTTACAAGACATAAACAAGGATCAACAAAATCCAAAAGCATTACTAAAACAATTTTCAAAGGATGGGAATCAAATTGGACTAGTGCTGCCAAGCGGTGAAACCAAGTATTATCCGTTATGAGCAGAGTAAATAAATTCATCACAAGAATAAAAAGGTTAAACCGGTTTGACCCAGTGATTGATACATCAGTCGCCCTGGCAACTGCCCGCTTGAATAGTATTAGTAAATAGGCACATGACCATAAACCACATTCAAAAGGCTCCAAACTCAGTCCCGATAGGATGATGTGGGGAGGGGGGTAGAGGATAGCTCAGAGCAAAAGCAGCACCAGCGACAGCACCATGAGACATTCTCAGGGAAGCTGCCTTCCCCAAATAAGGGCGGGCGAGGGCCAGGATTTTAATTGGCAACGTGTAGGTTAGTTTTTGCCACCGGGAATGTGGCCTTTAAAGACCATGTAATCATTTCAGTACCACACCTTGTAAATATGTGTTTCACACGCCACAACAGCCCTGCGCTGTGTATGACATCCGATGGCTTCTCCGTCTGTGACCGGAAGTGGAAAAACAAGCATTACTTAGCTAATGGTGAAGGACATGCCGGTTGTTCCATTTGAGCATTGTGGTCGGGTTTTTGTTGTTATTGTCTAGTTCTGTTGAAGAGCGTAACTAGAAAGAAACTAGTTTTTTGAGAATGTTATGTTTCTTCTTTGCCAAGCTGGCTGGTGGTCGACTAATGAATTATCCCTGACAAAAGAACCCTCTATATGTTGTTTCCGGCGTATATAGCACGACTGGTAGATAGTGCACGGCCTCAAAGAAGCCCAGTTTATGGTACGCCTTCTCTATTAGTTAACATTTCTTTTTTTAAGAGGAACATATTCTGCATCTTCCAATTATTGCACACTACTATTCTTTCACAATTCCAAACACCAGTAAGATGTGGTCACAATAAACATATCCCTACTCTTAGATATGTGTCAGGGGATTGGAAGTTTCTGCAAATGGAACATATTATACCTGGAGTTGGATTCGAACACAAACTTCTGCCGTTCTGATACTAGCATACTAACCATTAACCTAATTAGCCTACCATGTGTGGTGGCCGAATCGGTAGAGCGCGTGCATCAGGAGTTCAGTTCCCGGTCGAGTCAAACCAATGGCTTATCAAATTGATGCTTGTCGCTTCCTAGCCAGGCACTCGGCATTATTAGGATAGGGCAAGGACTGGTTAGCTCAGTGTCAGGATAATGTGACTGAGTGGGATATTGGGTCTTGGTGCCAGTGGGCTGATTTCCCAATGGGGCAGCACTATAAAGTCACCATGAGTGTGCACTGTCACAAGTCGGTACCCATCCTGATATGACCTTAGATGTTGCCCGGACGTAAAACTCCGACAACCACCCAACCACATGAGGGGGCTCGTGACTATGTGAAGATGGGCACTCTTCTCCATTCAAGGTTTTTAAATAAAACTCGCATTTGTCATTACATAGAACCCATGTAGACATCACTGCCATACAAATATTTTTAAAAAGCAACATAATGGCCTGTTGTTTAAAGTTGCCTGGTCCAATGCGTTTGAGATTCTGTCATTTTTCCGAAGTTACTATATTAATTTGATTGTCATTGCTCACGGACACAGCTGACTCAGAGGCATGAGTGGGTTAATCAAGGCTTTTATTCGGACGCTGCCCGCCCGGTGGTATGTACATTGACTGTGTATCATCAGGCAAGAAGCGAACGAGCGAAGGCCCCGATATATTGGGAAAATGAAATGTGATGAGGGCATATGAGTCATGTGAATGATTTAACAAAGGAGTAATCAATTACGTTAAAGTACAATAGCAATAGTTAATGATAAAAATATGAGATAACAGTAGAGGGTAAATTATCAGAAATGTGACATTTAAGTAGGTGTGATATGTCAACTGCATGGGTGTCAGTCGCTCATTAGATGGTATTCTTTATTTTTTAGTTTAAATGCTTGATTGGTTTTTGGTTTTGTTGATTGTTGTGGTGGGAAGTGGTCAGTGCGGGCGTTTGGAGAAGACTGACCAGCTTTGGTGGCTCCGGAAGACCCCAGGATAGTGCCTGGCCATGATGGCCGGCAGGAGTTGTTATATAGGCTGGAGGGGGGAAGATGGCTTCCCCCCCCTCCCCCCCCCCCCTCATCACTCACTCCCCACCCCCAGCACCACCACAGTAGTGCCAGGGGGGGGAAGGCTTCGGCCTTGAGCCTGCCATGTCCAGCAATGACACCGAATGAGTGACCTCACTCATTCAAGACCATTATCTACCTTACTTTAGTTTAATGTACCTTTGATTTAAAATTGCTAATTGTTTAGATATTTGAAGTGTAAAGATGCCACATTAGTTTTGGCAAACTCTCACACCATAGGCTTCTGCAGTACTTGGTTTTATTAAATTGATTCAATGTTCGCCTCTATGTGGCAAAAAAAGCTTAATAAGTCGAACATTATCGAAGTAGACTCAAATCTATATAAATGTGATGATTCATCGGAAAATGCATCTTTAATTAATCTACTGGAAGCAGGGAGACAAAGATGCCTTTTGTAATAACGACACATGTTGCAGTTCCCTTCCATTCATCTAAGTTTATGTGGGACTGTACAGATGGCATTGTGACTGTGTGGGTTCTCAGTAAGCTCAATTAGCTGAAGTTGTGTACATCACACACAGAGTGAGCGGGACGTAGTTCATGCAGTAGCATGTCCACCTGTGAAGGTGTGTGTCTTGCGATCGATCCTGCTCAGTGGACCCATTTGCAGTGTGGGATATTTTCTGTTCCAACCAGTGGTCCACAACTGATTCATCAAAGGCTGTGGTATGTGCTGTCCTGTCTATGGGAAAGTGCATAGAAAAGACCCCTTGCTGCTTATCGGAAAGAGTAGCCTATTTGGCAGGAGCAGGTTTCCTGCAAATAAATATTTCAGAATGACCATATGCTTAACGTCCAATAGCCGATGATATTAAAATCAATGTGTTCTAGAGGCGTCGTTAAATAAAACAAACTTACTTTCCATACCCGCAAAGCAAAATGGTTGATTGTTGGAGTTTTGAGTCATGGCAACATCTAAGGTCCTATCAGGAAGGGTTCTAACTTGAGACAGTGTGCACCCATAATGAGTTTATAGTGCTGCCCCACTGGGAACCAGGCCGCCAGTACCAGGACCTATTATCCTACTCAATCACATTATCCTGATACTGAGCCAACCAGTCCTTGGGATGTCCTAATAATGTCAAGCGCCTGGCTAGGAAGTGACAAGTATAAATTTGTATGTCATTGGTTTGACTCGACCAGGGTTCGAACTCGAGGGTTCGTTTATCAATTATTTTTGTCAACTTGTATGTTGTATAAAATCGCCCAGTTCCCAATTTTTAATTATTTTGAGGACGGGAGGTTTTGTCTTCATATTTGTACATAGTAAAATGAGATTAGTGCTTTAATCCAGATATATACTCGGCCTATATTAGTTTGTGTCACACCTTTGAAGATTAGGATTGTGAATAATGTGTACATAATTTGTAAAGTGGTGTAATGGTTAACAGACTGGCCTGGAATGACAAGAAATGTGGGTTCGAATCCCACTCTAGGCCCAATATTTCCTATGTTCATCACTCCGACGACAATAGCATGTCTGTCTAACCAGAGTCAGACAAGACCTTGGAATTGTCTGTGCCTTGGGCGCGAAATTGATGAGTCATGAAGCTGCATACCGGGTACCAGCCGGAAAATGAACGTGGGGACATGCGCAGTCGGCCGGATTCACCAGCACGAGTTCACAAGTGACACTCGCCTTGTCCTCTGCTCTGTCTGAATGGAGTTTTATTCGGGGGTGGGAGAAGGGGGGGGGGGGAGGATCCCTACTGAATGTTGTTTATTATCACTAGTAGTGTAGTCTGTGGATAAAAATTCGTAGTATGCAATGTTGTTGACAGCAGATGGCGTTGCAACAGGTTCGGTCGGGACTGATGCAGGACTACGTTCTCCAAAGTTCGGTTCCCGGTCGAATCAAAGCAATGATTTATACAATTGATACTTGTCCCTTCCTAGCCTAGTGCTCGGCATTAAAAGGATAGGGCAAGGACTTGTTAGCTCAGTGTCAGGATACTCGGACTGAGTGGATATTGTGTTATGGTGCCAGGGGTCTAATCTCCCAGTGGGGCAGCACTATAAAGTCATCATGAGTGTGCACTGTCACAAGCCAGTACGCATCCTGATATGACCTTAGATGTTGCCAGGATATACAATTCCAACATGCAACCAACCAACCTTCTCTAAATCAAGGCTCACAATGGCGAACCAGATGATGGCTCCAATCGCTAGGTTGTCCTGGTTTCCTCACCTTGCTAATGGAAGTCTTGGCTATTTACACATATATGTTTGCTGGGGTTTTGCGTTCTCGCAATACCTATGATCATAGCAGGACTTGTCACAGTGTAAACTCATGGTGACTTTATAGTGCTGCCCCACTGAGAAACCAGGAAGCCAACATTATGACCAGATCACATAATCCTGATACTGAGCAAACCGGTCCTTTCACTATCCTAGTAATCAGTGGTAATGCTGAATACCAGGCTAGATAGAGACACGTATCAATATTGTAAGTCATTGGTTTAACTCGGTCGGGATTCGAACCCTTGACCTTCCACTCACGTAGCCAGCCAGCGTTCTCACCGAATAGGACAACCCCCCACCAGTTTGTACACATCAAAGTGTGTATACATTTAAGCGAATATGTCGATATATATTATTTATGTTGCATCAGATTCTAAACCTAGAACCTGGAATCTGATACAACGCGATCGGACTGTTGGAATGGGATTAGGTGAGTCGTGGTGTAATTATTTAAACAGGGTATCGCATGCTAGAGGTAGAAAGAATGCAACAGTGTTAAATAATTAGACGAAAAGTACATGGCAATTGTGTTGCAATTGATTGGGAAGGTTGCCATAGGTTGGAAGAAAAGCAATATTTTTGTATTTATAAATATGTATATTTTGTTGAATAGGCAAGTTCTTTGGTTAGCGCCGAAGCTCTGTCCTTCCAGCCATTTTTCAATTCACTGAAACCTCCTGTGTCCAGCATTTCAAAGAAATGAAATTACCACATTTTCCTTTCAAATGTATCCAAAGCTCACCATTTATAATTAAATTACTTGAAGCTAAACACTGCTAAAGTCAGGTGGATCAACCTGATATATTTATCTACAAGAAGTATGCTATACACTCAATACCATCGGATTATGTAACCTACAGAAGCGGTTCCGGAACTCAATTAGTGGGGCGCTGTTGGCAAAGATTGTATCAAGTTCCGCTTGATGCTCTTACATCTTACTCTTGCCCCGCAGGCACTCTGCATGCATTGTAAGCTAGCAATCCATCAGGGCGGAAGGCGTGTCTGCTTTTTCAACCCAGGGTAGAGTGGGGAGGGGAGGGGAGGAGGCTGTTCAGGGTATAGCAAAAAGAACTTTCAAATCTCAATGATCGCATTATTAGGTCCAACATTGCCAGCGTGCACTTAGCGTGTCGAACGAGGGGTGGCTTGGTGGGGGGGATGTGGTGTGTGGTGTCGGTGGTGGTGGTGGTGGTGGTGGTGGGGGGGTGAGAATGGTGGTGGTGGGGGGGTGCTGGGCTGGGGTAGGTAGTGGGTGTGGGATGATGGTGGGTTGAGGGTAGGGTGGTGGGTTGGTGGTGGGTGCGTGGTGGGTTTGGGATGGGGGTGCTGTGGTTGGGTGGGGTAAGGTGGTGTGGCATTGTGGGGTGTGGTAGGTTGGGGTATGGTGTGGTAGGTGGGTTGGGACGGGGTGAGGTGGGGTGGTAGGGTGGGGATAGGTGAGGTACGAGTGGAGTGGATTGGTGGTGCCTGAGGTGGGTTGGGTGGGTGGTGGGGTGATGTAGGGTGGTGTGGCATTGGTGGTAGGTGTGGTAGGTTGGGGTGGGGTGTGGTAGGTGCGTTGGGACGGGGTGAGGTGGGGTGGTGGGTGGGGCGAGGTGAGGTACGAGTGGAGTGGATTGGTAGTGGCTGCGGTGGGTGGGGGTGGGTGGTGGAGTGATGTAGGGTGGTGTGGCATCGGTGGGGTGTGGTACGTGTGGTAGGTTGGGGTGGGGTCTGGTAGGTGGGTTGGAAGGGGGTGAGGTGGGGTGGTAGGGTGGGGCGAGGTCAGGTTCGAGTGGAGTGGATTGGTGGTGGCTGAGGTGGGTGGGGCTGGGTGGTGGGGTGATATAGGGTGGCGTCGCATTGGTGGGGTGTGGTAGGTGTGGTAGGTCGGGGTGGGGTGTGGTAGGTGGGTTGGGACGGGGTGAGGGTGGGGTCGTGGGGTGGGGCGAGGTGAGGTACGAGTGGAGTGGATTGGTGGTGGCTGAGGTGGGTGGGGGTGGGTGGTGGGGTGATGTATGGTGGTGTGGCATTGATGAGGTAGGTTGGGGTGGGGTGTGGTAGGTGGGTTGGGACGGGGTGAGGTGGGGTGGTGGGGTGGGGCGAGGTGAGGTGGGGTACGAGTGGAGTGGATTGGTGGTGGCTGAGATGGGTGGGGGTGGGTGATGCAGTAATGTAGGGTGGTGTGGCATTGGTGGGGGTGTGGAAGGTGGAGTGGGGCGGGGTGAGGTGAGGTAGGGGTGGGGTGGGGTGGCGTGCGATGGGGTGTGGCTGGTGGTGTAGGATTGATGGTTGCGCGTTAATGGAGACTGCCTATCATTGCTGAAGAATGCTTGAACTTAAAGCTGCAGTCGGATGAAAGCATCAACCATACGTTTCAAATGTATCACTTCTGAGATTACTTCAAGCTACATAGTGTGATGTGAAAGCATCAATCATTCCTTACAAATTTATCACTTCTGAGTTTATTTAAAGCTACTTAGTCCGATGGTCTTGAGTTTCTTGCATTTTTCTTCAGATAAATATGTTAGGTTAACTATCTTACATAAGATGATGTGGCTTTGAAACTGTGTAGTTTTCTAAATACAAACACTTATTTACATGTGATCCTATACATTCAACTTAGATACTGGTGCACCTATTAAAGTTGCATTGTCCGATCGTTTTGAGTTTCTGTCATTTTCTGAGTTAAATATATTAAATTGATTGTTATAGCCTCCCTTACTATAGTTTGAAGTAACTTTTATTTTAAATGTCTAACACTTGAGATATTTGAAGTGCAACCATCCACAAATAATTTTGGCAAGCACACCAACACTCTCACACCATAGGCTTCTGCAGTAACAGGTTCTATTAAATTGACACTGTATGCCCTTCTATCTGGTGACAAGTGCTTAATATGTGCAACAGTATTTAAGTTGAATATGTAGAATCAAATCTGGATAATTGTTTTGGTTTTGAAAATTTGATGTTTTCATCGGACTATGCAGCTTTAAGTATTTATTGCATTTCGATACTGGTGCACCTATTAAGTATTGATTGCATTTAGATACTGGTGCAGCTATTAAGTATTTATTGCATTTAGATACTGGTGCAGCTATTAAGTATTTATTTCATTTAGATACTGGTGCACCTATTAAGTAATTATTGCATATGTTGTTCTTGTCCTGTGCCGCTACATTTGTAAGACGGACAAGCAAAACCAGTGTTCAAGATATTCTTTTGGGTTTACACACCAACTTTAATCTTGTAATTAAACATGCGAACAAGGAGTCCATGTTATGGATTTTTAATGGGAACAATCAAGGCATAAGCAAGTACAGTAGGACAATGAAGGGAAGACAGTTTGAATGTTCGACTCAGTCCCTCAACCTCATGCATATGATTGTTTGTTTGAAGGGTTGGGTGGGCAGCTGAGTTTGAGTCGGTCTGCTGAGCTGCTTGTCTGACTGCGGGTTGGAAGTGAGTGATAGGGGTTGGAAGCATCCCTTATATAGGGGCTGTGATGTCATAGTCTCGAGGAGACGAGATTGTGATGTCAGAGTCTTGTGGGCTTGGTTCTGAGTGAAGCCACTAGGGGGGGGGGGGGAGAGGAGGGAAGACTCCATGTGGGGCCACCGTAGGGCTCCCTGTTCACGCGCAAATTATCCATGTTGGCGAACCATCATGAACAATTGTTTTACTTTAAACGTCTGTGAAGCTAACCCTTTAAAAATATAAGCTAATTAAAACTAAAAGTAAAGTGGATTATGATAATCGAACCCAATACAATGTTCTATAAAGATATGACAGATAGTCAGTCACCAGTACCCACAGGTCGAATGACGGGAGGGGGGGGGGTCCGCCGGCTGGGGGTGGTGGGGAATGGTGGGAGTGAGAGCAGGAGGACTTACGCATAGTCCACATGCAGTAATTGCTCCGCTAAGATTGACTCACACGGGTCGAGTGATGTGGTTAGTTAGTTTGGACGCCGCATGGTGGCGCCACTTGGTAGCTGCGTAGCGCTTGGCGAATAGTCAGAATAATATATAGCATGGAGCAATTTCCACAAACAATTTCTCTCAGCCTTTTATAATATACTTTTTTTTTTAATGTTGTGCTTACAATATTGCTTTTATTTTGTGCTTGAATTATTAGATTTTAAACTTCTCTCTCTCTTGACGATTTATACTGCCTATCAGGGATAAGTCTGAATAGACTTGTTGTCACCATTAGACACTTTGTCCATAGAAAGCCTGAGCCTAAACTATTACCGACCCAAGGGATTTTTAACCTCCCACATCATATAGACATGGTATGAGAGCAACTGGCCTTTGATGATGCTGTAAGTTACACACAGTGGTGGAAATCCAAATCAGAGGCAGGGGCATGGGGAATCGAACCACTGACCTTCAGATTAGAAGTCCGACCTAGAAAATAGTCAAACATTCTAACCACTCCACCACAGAGAACACCACTTCTGACCATGCCCCTGACTTATCGATGTCAAGGCAATTGTTGATCACAACGAAAGTGGCCTATTTACATTCAAGCACGGTTAGCATAGACAGGCAATCAGGTAATGCTCCAAGTCATGTGAACACAATCCGGAGAAAGCCCTGCCTACAAATGATACAATGGTGGCACAATGGCTAATGGTGGTAATGGTAGCGTGTGGAAACACTTCAATGGATAAGGAGATATTCAGTTATTGAAATAGATTGTGAGACAATAATTTCGCCTTGAGGCATTTAAGTCTGTTCTCATTGCACAATGGCTTAATGAGAGAACAATTTTAATACATGAAATTTATGCATTATTCAAGCGACAGTTTTTAGCTGATTGCAACTATATAAGACAATAATTTCACCTTGAGGCATTTAAGAGTGTTCTCATTGCACAATGGCTTAATGAGAGAACAATTTTAATACATGAAATTTATGCATTATTCAAGTGACAGTTATAATATTAGCGGGTTGCAACTATGGTTTATTGCACAGCCTTAGACCACAGGTCCGTAAAAAGAATTTTGGTATTGAGCGAGCTCAATTAAAGGTGCACAATCTGACAATATCATGATAGTTCCTAGATAAAAGATTCACCCCATACTTCCAGTACAGGGGTGAAAACCAGCCTTATATAAAAACTGTTGAAAAATCTGGCTAATGAATTGAGTCTTTATGAGAGCCTAATTTCAAAATCTAAGAAGCAACATTTATTATTTGTATATATCTTCATGTTTACCCGCTACTTTTGAGTTTGAAAATATAATAAAACATATACTTTAATGCAACTTAAAAGTGAAATCGACGGCGTTCTCTGGCCGTCATCTTGTCTTTTTGCATTCTCTCCCATTTCACCAACTCTGTACTGATATAAGTAACCATTTGACAATGGTGCCAAGCATTCTACTTGTTGTTCCATACTAACGCTATTTTCACCCGTATTTAGACTAGATTGTTGTTCACCCATGTACTACAAGTATTGGGTGAATCTTTTATCTAGATAGTTCCAAGCCTAATTTGATCCTATATAATTACAGGGCGCGGTGGCCGAATCGGTAGAGCAGGGGCCTCGCATGCGGGATGATCGTGAGTTCGATTCCCGGTCAAGTCAAACCAGACTTGTCATTTCTAGCCTAGCGCTCAACATTAACAGGAGAGGACAGGGATTGGTTAGCTCAGTGTCAGGATAATGTGGTTGTGTGGGATATCGGATCATGGTGCCGGTGGCCTGATTTCCCAGTGGGGCAGTACTATAAAGTTGCCATGAGTGTGCTCTGTCACAAGTCGGCAACCATCCCGATATGACATTAGATGTTGCCTGGATGTAAAGCTCCAAGAACCAAATAATATATAATTATGTAACTTGATATTAATGTCTAAAATAAATATGTTTTGCCGCATAAAAGGAATGTCAAGCACATTTAATAGGACAGAAACAGACCAAAAGTGAGTAAAGAAAGACTCATTGGTTCAAGCTTAGCTCCTGTGTGATGCACCTGCACTATTCGACACTAACGACAAAACAGGTATATTGTGCCTGGGAATTTCACCATCTCATGGGTGCCAGTGTAGCTGAGTCTGGTGCTCATGTACTACGCTGCTTAGGCCCGAAAACGCGCGAACTACTGGCACGTCAGTGTTTATACCGAATTTGTGTTGTATGGTTTCAACTTATTTTCGCTAAAACAACATATTTGTAAAAACAAATCAATCACTTTCAGTGACGGTAGACTAGTCCGATCACATTAATATAGTATTAAAGTAATATTTGTACTTTTAACAAACTATGGCGGAAATCTTGAACGATTGGCTCATGCTATTTTAAGTCCATATTATGATTACTATCACTAGTAGTAAGCCCTAGTGGTGGTAGAAGTAGTGTGTGGATTCGACCCAAAGTTGATTGTTTGTTGAGGTCTTGCGACCTGGCAACAGCTAAGGTCACTTTAGGACGGGTTCCGACTTGTAACAGTGTGCACTCATGGCGACTTTATTGAGTTACCTCACTGCAAGATCAGGATGTCAACCAGTCACATTTAATTATCCTGATACTGAGCAAAGCAGCATTTGCCCTATCCTAGTAATTCCAGGCACCAGGCTAGGTAGCGACCAGTACGATTTTTGCAAGTCATTGGTTTGAGTCAGCACGGGGATTCAAACCCAAGACCTCCCGTAGTAGAAGCCAGTCACGGTTCTTACCTATTCAACCAGCCCATCCGGTCGCACCGAGTGGTTGGTGAGTGGTGATTTGTGATTGGTGATTGATTGTTGATGGTTCTGCACCATATCGCCAGTAAAGGCCATATTCACAATAAATACAAAGGACTAAGCATCAAACTCATTGTTGGGCATTACTGTGAAAGCCTGGAGTGTTACCGTCAGCCAGAGCCTAACGATGTCAGTCAGAGCCTAACGATGTCAGTGCAAGCAAAACGGTGTGCCAACCTGATCCCCAGGAACACTCAATCAGTAACTACTAAAGCCATGGTTCAAAAGCCACAATATGTGTGCGTGCATATTTATTTTTGTCTAAAAGGTTTATTCAGCTGAGCAAATGTCCAGTCAACAACTGCAGCAGCTATTCGTAGGAATGTGTTTTCTTCAGCAGCTTCTCATCATCATCATGCTGTCGGTCGGAATGCGACAAAGTCTGCTTTCATTACTTGACTGCCGCTCTCCATTTAGCTCTCTGCTGTGAGAGTGATGTCCATGAGTCGGTCTTAATGTCTCTCAGCTTCAGGTTTCTCTTGATGGTATCCTTGAACCGGAGACGAGGGCGCACTCTCTTTCTGTAACCAGCATCAATCAGTATATACTGTGTTGCAAAGAGTTAATATAATAGCCATTAGACAACAACAGCCTTCCTGCTTGGCGGTGTTAGCGGTTGTCACCGTCAGAACACCCGAGCCCTCTCTGCGTGGATTAAAGCTAGTTGGGTCTGATCATAAAGCATTGATCTGCTCTGAGGAAACCTGAGCCCCTCTAACTGCTCATTGCTGGGTTTTTGCGTGGTTAGGTAGCAATTCACCGATACTATTCACCAAAATTGAAGGTGACTGAGCTACTAAGACCAGCGGGCTAGTTCACACATGCGGAATGGGGACATTATCTCATAGTGTTAGAGCTGACCTGTAAAAGGCAATTATTGGGACAGTGAAAGTGTCCTGTAGCCCTGTTGTTTTAATAGAGGGTAACATGAAAGCTAACTTCTAAGGACTATCTTCTTAAGCTAAGATTCCATATACGTGGTATGCGTTATGGGAATGCGAATGCGAATGCAGCAAAAAATCAGAAAGCATGTAAATGAATAGTGGTGCTTCCATGTATCCGAATACAAATACGAACGCGAATGCGAATGCGAATGTGAATGCGAATGCGAATGCGAATGCGAATGCGGCAGATGGATCGACCCATGGACCGATCGGTGTGAATGTGAATGTGAATGTTTTTTTGATTAACGACCCCCCCAACACAAAAAGGAGACATCGGCAATTGGAGGTTGGCATGGGTATCTATGCCGCATACCACGTTTGCATTCGCATGCCGCATGCCGCATACCGCGTATATGGAATCTTAGCTTTACCCTTAAACCAGTCCTGATGTGACCTTAGATGTTACCAGAAGGTAAAACTCCAACAACCAACCAAATCTTACCCTTAAAATAAACCACTTCAATTTTCGCCAGAGGTGTGGGCATGTGTGCATGATGACATATTTTGGTAAGATTTTACTAACAGACACTAGACAGGCATTGCCTAGTGACAGCCCTCCTCACTCTACCCCCCACCTCCACCACCTCACCCACCCACCCCAATATTGTGATTGTGAATTGCACAAGGGCAACGTGGAGACACGTGTCGCAAATAGAAAAGAAACCAATACAAATAGGCCGCAATTCAGCCAATTCAGTGGGGATTTAGGCGAGGAGGTGATATTGGGTTGTTTGCTGAGTCGTGTTGAGCCATGTTATATAGATGAGTTTCACAATGCGCAATATTTCCAGTGTATTAACACATAAAGAATAAAGTAATCATACACTGCAAACAGTTATTTAACCCCATTCTAATGATATATTTTCTTAGGTTCCCTATTCAATATTAAAGAAGCTATAGACTGTAAAAGCTCACTCCTATTTGTTTCTATATATAATAGCTGACTTTGTTTTCGGAAAGTTTGTTGTAATTTAACGACGCCTCTAGAGCAAATTGATTTTTATCATCGGCTATTGGACGTCAAACATATGATAATTCTGACATAATTCTTTGGAGGAAACCTGCTGCACTTTCCCACACACAGGACAGCACATACCACAGCCTTTGATGAACCAGTTGTGGACCACTGGTTGCACTGGAAAATAGCCCAAATTACAAATGTGTCCAATGAGCAGGATCGATCGGATGATCCACACCTTCACAGGTGGATGCGTTACCGCCTGCGCTATGTCCTGCTCCCTGGTCTTCTGATCATCATCATCATCATCATGCTGTCGGTTGCGATGCGACAAAGACTGCTTTCATTACTTGACTGCCGCTCTCCTTGTGCGGTTGTACATTTCATGAAAGCTGCCTGCAAAAGTGTTGAAGTGCTGCTGGCTTTTGCAAGTTACCAGCGGCACTCTCTCGCAGAGCAAATAGAGGTTTCACACCGGCAAGAACATGTCAAGACAGGCGCAAAACTATTTGTCCCTGCAGTGGCTGGTCGGGAGATGTTGGGAGTTCCATACATCAACCGCCCTTAATGCTGCCACAGTGACATGGTTTTCTGTTTAGGGTTTGCTCCCTTAGCCTTCGGTTCTGTCAAGGACCTGTACCACGAGGCAGTGGTTTAGAACTCTGCAAGGCAGGGGCTTCAAACTCCCTGAGGTATTGCTATACCTGCAATATCACATAAGGAAACAAATTTATTCCTGTAACAAATCTCAGCATTACACATTTCCATTATATCTGTCCCAATTAATAATTCAAAAGCTAATGATTCAACTACAAAGAAAGGAGTTAACTTATCATAAATAGAAATATAAGTTACACCTAAAGTTGGAATTAAATGACCTGAGATTGATCTCAGTCTACTACCAGGATACAATTGCCTCTGTGCTATTCCAATATCTACTAAATTTCTAAATGCATTTACATGTATTAAACTTTTAGCCGCACCTGAGTCTACCAGACCAGTTAATTTTACTTGAATAAAATCAATATCAATACTTGGACGAGTATCAAGTGCGCTACTTAGTTTCCCGAAGCAGTAGAGCTAATGTTACTACACAGTAATTTCAAATGTGGACAATCTCTCATCAAATGCAATTCATTACATACATAACAAGTCAAACCACCCCACCCAGCACCCTGCGGTCGTTGGCGATACACCTGCCCCTTCTTAGCTGTCGACGACTGCGCCTGCGCAGCCGGCGTCGCTTTCTGATTGCTTCCTCGCTGTTGCGTTGACAGCGCATACTTTTCTGTGTGCTCTCTGACTGAACCTGGTCTATTCTTAGATCCACTAGCTAACTCACCCTTCGACGCTACGTTTACGCGCAGCGACTCAAGACGTCTGCCCGTTGCATAAGAATTGACACCATACGGTGGCGTAACGTTTACTGAATGAATATCTGCATGTGTACATTTATTCTCAGATACCGTTAAGCATTCTACACACTTTCTTAGTGATTTAACTCATTCTGGAGCGACTTTAGAGCCTGACTCTCTTCCGTTACTACTGAACTAGCCTGAACCCCTCCAGAAGCAATAGTTTTAGACAATTTAGAAGAATTAAAATTTAGACTATCAACCTGACTAGTCATATTTAAATCTGTCAGTCGTGATTGTGCACGTCATTGCTGTCTCAATACAGACCTATCACTCAATATAGCTAGAGTAAAAGCTTCTTCCAATTATTTTGGTCTATTGGTTTCTACGTACCACATAGTGTTGTCATCTTCTGATACACCTTGAGAAACTGAAATAGTGATGATTGCTACCTGCTAAAGGGTTTATTGACCGTCTCTCTGCACCAGACAGGGTGGCGGATTGAGTTGAGCATCCGTTTCCTGTTTTGGAAGATTGGGGGATCCTTACACCTTTGTAAGATCTTAAGTCTGTATACGTATAAAGCCTGGTACACACCTCCCGTATACGATTCACGCACTAAAACTGACTCTCCGACGGGACCCGTCATAACCCGACTCGTCCTGTCTCACGACTAAGTTTTAGTCTTTAGGTGTGTGACCCCCCTCCCATTACAACCCGACCGGTCCCGTTTCCTGACTAAAACTGCCCGATTCATTTTTCTAATCTTATCAAACCTGGTAAACACCTCCCGTTTCACGACAAAGTTTGAGTTTTAGTCGGTTTCAGTCTTTAGGTGTGTGACCCCCTCTCACACCAGAGCCTTCCGATTCATGACTTAAAACTCAGTTTTAGGTTTTATACGGGAGGTGTGTACCGGCCTTAAGTATATTTATGTGATGGATAACAAATTATATGAACCAGACGGAATGGCCAAATGAGTTAGAGCGTCCGTCTCCCGTGTTGGTAGACCATGGGATCGTGGGTTCGAACCCTGTTCGAGTCAAACCAATTACTTACAAATTGATACTGGTTGGCTCAGTGTCAGGATAATGTGACTGAGTGGGATATCAGGTTATGGTGCTGGTGGTTTGGTAGCTCAGTGGGGCAGCACTATAAAGTTGCCATGAGTGCGCCCTGTCACAAGTCGGTATCCATCCTGATATGACTTTAGATGTTGCTAGGACGTAAAACAACAACAAACAAACAGACAAACGAATTATGTGAGTGTAAAGGTGCGTAAGGAATTATACTCATTATTGTTATACTCTGTAAGACCCAACACTGTACAGGTGGCGCCACCTGCGGTCTCCTCGCCTCCTCCGGATGTAGACCAGTGTCAGTCGAACCGGAGGATATATCCTCCGGTGCGACTGACACTGGTCTACATCCGGTGGAGGAGAGGTGGGTAGGTGGAGCCACCTGTACAGTGTTGGTCTTATGGAGTATAACAAATAAGTAATAATTAACCCTTACGTATCTTTATACTTGCATAATTCGTTATACATCGCTAATAGGTGCGTGAGGAAAGTAAGTGGTAGCATTACTGCAGTGGTAAACTGACATGTGGCGTATGTAGTAGTGGAAGAGTTAATTAAATAAACATGTTTCCTCCGTATATTAAAAAAAACACCCAAACCAGCAAGTATTTTATTAAAAAAGTAACAAGCTTCCAAATGTTTATAGACATGCTTCATCCGTTAAAAAAAGCAGCAAGTATTTTATTATTTAAGATTCCAAATGTTAACTGGGTTAAGGGTAGCAAACAAAGCCTACTCGCGGTGTCAAACCAGTGCACAGAAAATATCACCAATATATGTGTTCCCTTTGAAGTAGAAAAAAACCGGCCTTGAGCGCACAACAGGCTTAAGCAATAAATTGTTGCTGTAGTTGACAAAGCAGGGCGACTGCCTCGGTGCTGTGATGGATTGCTGGACTCAGATGAGATGGCTATCTAGTGTTCAATTCTGCGAACATATAAATATTGTTGCAGTAGTCGTGCCCACTAGGTCACTGCTTACTACCATTCTCTCTCCCTCTCTCTCTTCTCTCTGGCAGCAGGGAAATGGTTTCTACAGAGCAATAATTGAAGTAGCTAAATAAGCATTGCGTATTGCACAAACCTAACCTTCAAAGGGGTGGCAAAAAACAAAAAACAAACATAGCACTATCTAGATGTTTTGTTCGTTTGTTGCTGTGTTGCATCCTAGCGACATCTAAGGTCATATCAGGATGGGTACCAACTTGTGACAGTGCGCACTCATGGCAAATTTATAGTGCTGCCCCACTGGGAAACCAGGCCACCAGCACCATGCCCGGATATCCCACTCAGTCACATTATCCTGACACTGGACAAACCAGTCCCTGCCCTATCCTAATAATGCTGAGCGCCAGGCTAGGGAAGGAACAAATATCAATTTGTAAGTCATTGGTTTGACTCGACCAGGATTCGAACCCACGAACTCATGGGTTTGGATCCACCCATCTCCCAAAGCAGGAGAAATTATCTAGATAAAAACACTATTCACATGGTACAATGTAATACAATTGTTGACAATGGACAACAGTATAAAGGCCCCCCCCCCCTCCCACGTCGAAAAAGAAAATAGGGAAATCCCCGATTTTAAACCACAAACAAGTTTACAGAAATTATTGATAAAGGAATTTGAAAGGGATGGATTCTGACCACAACAGCACAGCAATGAAAACAAGTGCATTCACTTAATTAACCCTTACGAGCAGAATAAACAAATGATCACAACAACAAAATGTGAAGTTCAAGACATATTTGTGGATGCTTAAAGCACCTGTCACACCTTACCGGATTGAGTACCGAACACAACCGGACAAAGAATTTTCTAGTCCATTGGTGTCCGGTATCAAAATGTACTGAAATGTGTCGAAATGTTGCAAAGGCGCCTGGACGAAACGGATGCTAAACGGACAAGGAACGTACATTAATGAATAGCCACCAGACGATAACCGCATGATAACTGGATAACAACCGAATGTCAAACGGATGGACCGAACATTAACCAATAGCCACCGGTCTGTCACGATCACGCCAAAAAAAAACGACAGACCAAATTCCCCCAACACCATCAATGGACTCTGCAGGAAGCAAACCGGAGAGGGAACGGATGGGTACCGGACATGTACCGGACAAAATGGACTAATCGGACTTAAAACGGAAACCAACCATACACATCAGTCCGGCGGTGTCCGGTACAAGTTTTGTTCACGGTCAACGCCAACCGTATATAGACCGTACATTGCCGTATTTCACCGGACAGTGTCCGGTTTCTGTCCAGTTCCTCAATCCGGTGAGGTGTGACTGGGCCTTTAAAGATGCTTTGCTAGCGAAACTACTGTTCATTTGATCAACGCTTGTTATAGGTAAAGTCCGGTAAGCCTTCAATGTGTCTGGAAAGGGGGGAGGGAGTGGGAGAAGGCAGGGGGGAGGAGAGACGGGAGGGGAAGGGGACGACAGAGAGTGTTGTGTCTGATTTCCAGATTCCACATGGACTGGGCGAGTTCCAGATGGGTGGGGTTGATGCAGTGGATGCAGCTAGACTGTATTACAAGGCGGCACCTAGTTTGTATTCATGGAAGTCAACCCAGCCACTAGTCTAGCTACCTCCACACATAGCCCCAATCATGCATATATACATATATATATATGTGTATTTATATTTTCTGACCTGTCAGCAATATCCATACCACATTGCAGCCCAATCAGATATATTATATTTAGTAGACATTGAAAGCCAGCCTGGATATCATGACTATGAAGGGGAAATGGAAAACCATGCAATATATAATTAATATATATAATTATATATTTGACATTGCGGATCAGCATGATTCCATTAATATAAACAGAATAGTATATGCAGATGTATATGCACTAGATATTCCAAGCGACACATGATATCGGTAATACATATATATATATATGTCATGGGGGTGATGAAAATGGGAAATATTGTGCCTAGAGCAGGACTCGAACCCACATCTCTTTGCATTCCGGGCCAGTGTGCTAACCATTACACCACCTAGACTCCCTGATATCAACACACTCCCCACGCCTACCTGTCTATGTGGTTACTTGCCTCAGAGGTCAGTGCAGACCACTACACTCGTCCCCCTGGAATTGTAAGTCTTGTAATGCTTACAATTACATACATACAGGCAATGCACTAACACATCATACACAGGGTAGGTTCAACAACCATACAGCGCAAAGCTTGTACAGGATCCTGATCACGGCAACCAGTGTCATGGGGGTGATGAAAATGGGAAATATTGTGCCTAGAGCAGGACTCGAACCCACATCTCTTTGCATTCCAGGCCAGTGTGCTAACCATTACACCACCTAGGCTCCATGATATCAACACACTCCCCACGCCTACCTGTCTATGTGGTTACTTGCCTGAGAGGTCAGTGCAGACCACTACATATACTAGACATTGAAAGCCACACTGGATAGCATTCCTATATATATATATATATATATATATATATATCCATGGTATATTGGAAGCCATACAGAAAATAATAATTATAGATATTACATATATTATAGTTAGTAGACATTGAAAGCCATGCTGGATATCATGACTATAAAGGGGAAATTGAAAACCATACAAGATATAATTAATATATATAATTATATATTTGACATTGCGGATCAGCATGATTCCATTAATATAAACAGGATAGTATATGCACATGCATATGCGCTAGATATCCCAAGCCACACAGGATATCGGTAATATATATATACTAGACATTGAAAGTCACACTGGATAGCATTACTATATATATATATATATATATATATATATCCATGGAGTATTGGAAGCCATACAGAAAAATATAATTATATATATATAACATATACTATATTTAGTAGACATTGAAAGCTACGCTGGATATCTTGACTATAAAGGGGAAATTGAAAACCATGCAAGATATAATTAATATATATATAGTTATATGGATACACCAAGTCTGGAGAAATAACAATTGTTATGGGCGATTGGAATGCGAAAGTTGGAGAACAACATGAATATCCAGTAACAGGAAGATTTGGCTTAGGTGAGAGAAATGATCGTGGTGAAAACTTGATCAAATTCTGTTTGACATCAAAACTAGTAATTGCTAACACCTTATTTGAACATCCAAAGAGAAGACTATATACATGGAAGAGCCCTGGTGATGTATGTCGGAACCAGATCGATTACATTCTTGTCAACCAACGATATCGAAATTGTATCAAACAGGCAAGGACATATCCAGGTGCTGACATATGTTCGGATCATAATCCAGTAGTAATCAGTATGGTAGTGAAATTGAAACAGCAGACCAAAATTAAAAACAACATTCAAATGGATATGAACATGTTAAAAGATGCAAAATACAGAACTAAGTATAATGTCTCTGTTCATAACAAATTCAGTGTACTGATGAATGAAGAAACTCCTCAGAGAGAGTATACCAACATTGAAATGGAATGGGAAGCTCTCAGAGAAAGCATGGTCAAGTCAGCAGAGGAGGTGTTACCAAATAAAAAACGAGAGACAAAGCAATCATGGATGACGCAAACCATACTAGAAAAGATGGCAGAAAAGAAGAAAGTGAAAACCACTGATCCACCTAAATACAAACACCTGAAGAATGAAATAGAAGATGAATGCAAAAAAGCTAAAGATGAATGGTGGAATAAGAAGTGTGAAGTAGTGGAACAACTTGAGTCTCAACATCGTTCAAGAGAGATGCACAAGAAGGTGAAAGAGATAACAGGTCAAGGATACAGACAGAGAAGCAGTAAATGTATCAAGAACAAAGACGGCAAAATGCTCTTTGAAGAAGATGAAATAAAGTCCAGATGGGAAGAATATGTAAACGAACTATACAATGATGACAGAGGGAACCCACCCACAATTGAGAAAGAAGATGGGAATATTATATTAGTATCAGAGGTTGAGAAGACTATCAATGATCTAAAGGCAGGTAAGGCTCCTGGAAGTGACCAGATAACATCAGAAATGATAAAAGGACTAGATGAAGTGGGGATTCAAATCATTCATAAGCTAGTAACTGACATCTATGAGACTGGATTTATACCATTGAATATGAATGAATCCATATTTGTACGACTCCCAAAGAAGCTAAAACCAACATTGTGTACTGAGTACAGAACACTAAGCCTGATGAGTCATATGTTGAAGATGATCCTGAAAATAATTTTACTGAGAAACAGACAGAAAATTGAAGAACAAATCAGTAACGTACAAAGTGGGTTTATATCTGGAAGAGGTACACGTGAAGGGATTTTCAATATGAGAATGATTTGTGAACGTTATTGTGAAGTGAACCAGGATGTTTATGCCTGCTTTATTGACTATGAGAAGGCCTTCGACCAAGTCAATCATGAACTGTTAATCAAATGTTTACAAGATATTGGTGTCAATGGCAAAGACATTAAACTAATTGTGAACTTATACTGGACACAACGTGCATTTATAAAAATGGAGAAGGGCCTATCGGATGAAGTTATGATTAAACGAGGAGTTCGACAGGGGTGTGTATTGTTACCATGTCTATTTAACCTGTACACAGAGATGATTTTCAGACACATTGAAGATTGCAAGGGAGTGACAATAGGTGGCATGAACGTCAACAATCTTAGATATGCCGATGACAGTGTAATACTAGCAGACAGTGAGAAAAACCTACAAGATATAGTGAATAGAATCAATAAAGCTGGAATACTATTCAACATGAAGATGAATGCCAGGAAGACCAAAACAATGGTTATAAGTAAAAAGACAGATAAACCAAATGTCACTATAACCATAGATGGCACAAACATAGAACAAGTATCCGAATTCATATATCTCGGACAAAAGATTACAAATGATGGGAGATGTGAGGAAGAAATTAAAAGAAGGATAACAATAGCCCGAACAACATTCTCCAAAATGTATAGAGTGTTAACATCAAGTAAGATATTAATACAAACAAGGAAGCGTATTCTTCAGTGTTATGTGTGGTCTACTCTAATGTATGGGGCAGAGACATGGACAATCTCTAAGAAAATGTACAAACGTTTAGCAGCATTTGAGATGTGGACTTATCGAAGGATGATGAAAATATCATGGATAAAGAAGATCACCAACAAAGAAGTTCTCAGAAAAATTAAAAATAAGAAAAGCTTGTTTGCCACTATACAGACAAAGAAACTTATTTATTTTGGCCACATCATTCGTCAGAGTTCAATATACCGTACATTGTTGGAAGGGAAGGTGAATGGCAGCAGAGGGAGAGGGAGACCAAGAACATCATGGTTTACAAATATTTCACAGTGGACAGGCTTGAATTATTCACAGTCTATCAGAACAGCACAACATCGGGACAAGTAGAGAACCATTGCATCCAACCCTCGACTAGAGGATGGAACTATTGATTGATTGAGTTATATATTAGGCCCAAATCTATTAAATGCTGTCATATTTAACAGAATTATATACGCAATAAGTGAAATTTAATCAAATTAACCCTAAATTCGAACTGATATTAACGCCGCCGCCGCATTGGCGGCATTATTCATATCGTTGACTCGAGGGGATTCCCAAATCGATAAATAACTTCACGGTTAGCTATCCAAGCTAGGCGGCTTGGACATTGGTGAATACGACTTGACCTATTTCTCCAACCCACCGCTAGCCACGGATAGCTACCCCAGAGCTAGCGTGTAGCACCGGCTACGCCTGGCACCACTACATGAATATGAGCCCAGGGGTATGTGCCCCGCTGCTTGCTTGGGTCGCACTGTGGACACACTCAGGGCGTATTCGATTAACCAACTCGGGTCACCCGAGCCACTTTTTGGCGGGTACGCAAATCCTACAGACTCGGGTGCACTAAATGGTGGCTTAATCTAAAACTTGTTCTTTTTTTTAAATAACCGATATAGCTGCAGCAAAATAGGATTTAAAGTATTTTTTGATTGCATAGTTTATTTATATTTCCATTTCATTAATCAGATTTTTTATATTTTGTTTAACATTAAAAATACACATAGAACTTGTACTGCCACAGGACGGTACCAGCACAAATGTGATGTCATCGCTCCTCGTCAACACCAACCAAGAGGTGTGTTTCTCGACTCCATTCGCGGTGTTCGATCTGAAATTCTGACGACTCGGGTGACCCGAGTCGCCCGGTCGTGTTAATCGAATACGGCCCTAGTGATCAAAGATTTGCATTGGTTTGCACCGTGGACGCGGTCTTTCCGTGGTATTGCACCTGTGCCCGGTATGTCGGAAAGATATTGCGGACCGTGTGGTACTATTCATTCAGCGGCAGTGAAGGAAAACTGTCGCCGTGCACAAGCTATGAGACACTCCACTACATGTAGTTCTCAAACTGTTCATGTTCAGTAAAACCTCTCTAAATCGACCGACCATGCGACCGACTTTAAATGGTCAATTTAGGGAGGTGGTCGGTTTAGGGTTTGTTTGTTTGTTGTTTGTTTTTGTCTTTTTGGTACATTAGTTGTTTAAGCAGGGGAAATTTCAATCGTGGACGATTGGTCTTCCTCATTCCACTGCTCCTTGCCCTATCCTAATAATGCCGAGCGCCTGGCTAGGAAGCGACAAGTATCAATTTTTAAGTCATTGGTTTGACTCGACTGGGGTTCGAACCCATGAGCCCATGATCTACCAAGCACGGGAGACGGATGCTCTAACTCATTCGGCCATCCTGTCAGGTCTCAGTTTAGGGAGTTTGTTTATCATTACAATGGGTGATTATTAAGAGATGCTATATTGACTTCATCTAACATGCTGCTTACTTCCCGTCTACTGCTGTAGCTTTATCATCACCCACTAATATACTGCCTGACACATACCATTATCTCCTACATTCATTCCTCCCCTCCATCCACCCTCACAACCATCCTCTATTGTCATACTCACACATACCAACATAAGACTGAGGAGAGCCTAGGGAACAGCCTAGGGTGACAGCTTGCTAATTGTCCCGAGCAATGTGATCTTGTTCACTACTACACACCTTCCACTTCCTGTCTCACCGCTACCTCCAACCTCCCCCCCCCCTCACCACCTCCAGTCTCTGTCTTAGCTCTACCTACAACCTCCCCCCTCACCACCTCCAGTCTCTGTCTTAGCTCTACCTACAACCTCCCCCCTCACCACCTCCAGTCTCTGTCTTAGCTCTACCTACAACCTCCACCCTCACCACCTCCACTCCCAGTCTCACCTCTACCCCCAACCTCCTCCTCACCACACCCATCCCCATTCTCACCTCTACCTACAACCTCCCCCCTCACCACCTCCACCCCCAGTCTCAGCTCTACCTACAACCTCCCCCCTCACCACCTCCACTCTCTGTCTCAGCTCTACCTCCAACCTCCCCCCTCACCACCTCCACCCCCACTCTCACCTCTACCTCCAACCTCCCCCCTCACCACCCCCAGTCTCACTCTCACCTCTACCTCCAACCTACCCCCTCACCACCTCCACCCCCAATTTAACCTATACCTACAATCTCCCACCTCACCACCTCCACCCCTTGTCTCACGTCTACCTAGAACCTCCCCCCTCACAACCTCCACTCTCTGTCTCAGCTCCACCTACAACCTCCCCCCTCACCACCTCCACTCTCTGTCTCACCTCTACCTCCAACCTCCCCTCACCACCTCCAGCCCCAGTCTCACGTCTACCTCCAACTCCCCCTCACCACTCCACCCCCACTCTCACCTCTACCTCCAACCTCCCCCCTCACCACCCCCAGTCTCACTCTCACCTCTACCTCCAACCTCCCCCCTCACCACCTCCACTCCCAGTCTCACCTTTACCTCCAACTTCCCGACTCAACACCTCCAGTCTCAGTGTCACCTCTAGCTCCAACTTCCCCCCTCACCACCTCCACTCCCAGTCCTACCTCTACCTCAAACCTCCCCCCTCACAACCTCCAGTCTAAGTCTCACCTCTACCTCCAACCTCCCCCTTCACCACCTCTGACCCTTTCACAACGGGATCCAATAACCACCATGGAAGAACAAATTATCACTGCATAACGCTAGTCAGGAGGAACATGTTGCGGTAAATCTCCTGGCCATCACAGCAGCACTCACACATTCCCACCACTGTGTTGGGCAAACAAATAAGGTCGCTTGGTTATTGGAGTTTTGTGCTATATAGAGACATTATATAAGTATTATTTAATGGAGGGCATATAGCTTTCGTCCAGAAATGCTCAATCGTCCCGCCCGCTGGCAAATGCAGTGGCAACATCTATGGTCATCGCAGGACGGGTACCGACTTGTGACAGTGCACAGTCATGGCAACTTTGTAGTGCTGCCCCTCTGGGAAATCAGGCTCCTGGCACCATGACCTGATATCCCACTCAGTCACATTATCCTGACACTGAGCTAACCAGTCCTTGCCCTATCTTATTAATGCCGAATGCCATGCTAGGAAGCGACAAGTTTAAATTTTATAAGTCATTGGTTTGACTGAACTGGAACCAAACTCCCAATCTCCTGTACGCAAGGCCTCCGCTCTACTGATTCGGTCACCGCGCCCGGTGGCTTCATTAGAACATTAAGCTGTTGTCAGTGCGACTTCAGGTAAGAAGGTTGATCAGTCAGGTGGTGTTTAGGTGGGAATGGAAAGGGTTGTCTGTGCAGCAGTAGTGATTATTGAACTGGAGTGCATGCAGAGTTATTGCAGTGACGCCCAGACATTGGCAACCATTGTTTTGGTAGCAAGGCCGTCATGGGTGAGTGTCGGTTCTTTGGTCTAAGGTGGTCGCAAAGTGGTCGCAAGTTGTAGTGTGAGTGGGGTCTTTGAAGCAGTGACAACAGCCTTATCTGCAAGTAGTTGTAGAGTTCAAGTCCCAAAACCGACAAATCCATTTTGCACCTTCTCTGTAAAATAGAATTTGCTGTTATGCATTACAGGTAAAATCTATGAATATTAAAAGTAAAGGATGATATAGGCGATACATTGGTATCTGTGAAAAACAAACAGATTTGATTACCGGAATGATGGCAGTTTCAGCTCAAACCTGCTAGTCATGCTTTCATTTCAGCTCGAATGGCGTGTGTCAGTTTTAGCACCTGAACGCTTTAGTTGTAACTGCTCCACTAGTGCATTCTGGGAGTACGATAGTACAGAGCACGCTGAAGCATTATGCAAGTGTCTTTGAACCCATGAGTTTGAACCCTTGTCGACTGAAACCAAAGACTTAAGAATTGATACTTGTCGCCTCCTAGCCAGGCGCTTGGCATTATTAGGATAGAGCAAGGACTGGTTGGCTCAGTGTCAGGATAATATGATGAGACTGAGAAGTATATCAGGTCATGGTGCTGGTGGATTGGTCTCCCAGTGGGGCAGCACTATAAAGTCACCATGAGTGTGCTCTGTCGCAAGTCTGCACCCGTAGTGATATGACCTTAGATGTTGCCAGGACACAAAACTAAAGCAACTAACCAACCAGGGAACTCGGCATAGACATGCCGAGAACTAACTACCTCACAAGGGGATAGCGGGAAGAACTACAAAATACTGCCATGGCCTAATTGGATAGCGATAGTAGCATTCCTTCAATGCGGATACAGCAATTAACATCCTTATCTAAGAGTTGCATAGTCCAGTGGTCATGAGTTTATGTCATTTTATTTTAGATATAAAAACAAAAAATATATATATATATTTTTTTTTTTTTGTGATTGGGTAATTATTCTGCCCATAACGGTTAAGTTCCCCCGACTGTGGGGGATATTGTGTCATGGTGTTAGTGGTGGCCTGGTTTCCTAATGGGGCAGCACTATAACGTCACCATGGGTGTGCACTGTCACAATTTAGTATGTACCTAATATGATATGACATTTATATTGCTTTGACTTGGTTTTTCGGCGCTAGACATTAGCTTGATCATTTTTTGGTTTTAATTAACTTATATTTCAAAAGAGGAACTTTTGAAATATTTGAAGTGAAAGCATCTTGTAAGAGTAATTAATATTGGTGCGTGCATCGAAACTCTGACAGCATCGGCTTCAGCAGTCACAGTTTCTATTAAATTGACTTAGTAGTATTGTATGTTGTGTAGCAAATGTTTAATAAGTGTACTTGTATCTAAGTTGGGTATGTATAATCGAATCTAGGTTAGTGTTTTCGAGAAAGAAAATGGCATCGAGCTGGACAGCTTTAGGGGAAAAGCAAGGTAGACTAACCGTGTAACCTTTAGCTTCGTGGGACATGGAGACAGAATTTTGCACTGCCAGCAGCTTGGCTAATGATCATATTATTGCCGTAAATGAGCATGGCCCTTTGACAGCCTTTAATATTGTTATTAAGAGTTTTCGCTTTTAAATGGCTCAGAAATTTCATTTATATAAATTAAAAATGAATATCAAATGTAATTTGTTCATTTTAAATATTAACTCATTGCATGCTAACATTGTCTGGAATGAGCGGGGATGCTCATTCGGGGTCATTGTTGGGTGCAAAGACTGCGAGGCTGAACACACACACACACCCTCCCACCCTCCTCCGGGGTGGTGGGGGGGGTGGGGGGGAAGAGGCGGGAAGACCAGGAACGGGAGGCGACACACACACCCTCCCCATACATCAACCAATCATAACCCACAACCGCGAACCGCGAACCGCGTCCAACCAATCATCACAACACACCCTAGTAGACTCACCCTGAACCCCATGCCTCCACACACCCTGATGGTCAGTCTGCAATACCACCTACAACTGACCACACATACAAAATACCTTTGTATTGTGTAGTATATCGGTCTCTAGGGTTCTGACTTATAATATACAAGTTGGGAAATTAGTTTTTCTTCCATGCTTTGCAATGCATAATTTCGGCAAGCCTACACAATGCTAAAATAATATTGCATGAATCTGACATCAAAGGAAATGGTTCAGAGTGTTAGTACAACTGCCCTTTGGATTATCTGAGGCGATTGCTAAAAAATCACCCGTGTGCATAGGTCGACTGTTAGATCCCCCGGGCAGCACAATTGATCCCAGCTAGCAATACGACATCAAAGCGATGACGGACGGTGTGGAGAAGCACCGGGTGTCATAGATCCGATGTCGGTTGAATATAGGAGATCAATCGGTTATTCCGCCATCTTAAGTCAGAAGTCATACTAATGATTCAGCAAAATTGATATACAAAAGAAGCTGAATTGTGTGCGCAATATACGCCCTCAGCTGGACATTAATCCAACTTCCGGAAACTGTGTATGTCTGATAGATGATGTAAGCCGAGTGCAGTGGCATGCAGCTGGGGTGGCTACACCGCGATGATGTCGTCCCACTGTGGCTCCACTAGCTGGGGCGGTCATATTTTCGCCGTATTGACCCGCTATTTAAATCTGCATAGTCTGATGAAAATATCAAATTTTCAAAACTAAAACAATTATCAAAATTTGATTTTACATATCAAACTTAGATACTGATGCACTTATTAAACATTTGCAGTCACATAGAAGGGGACACTATGGCAATTTAATTCTGTTACTGCAGAAGTCTATGCTGTCTGAGTTTTGGGTTGCATGCCAAAACTAATTTTGCATATTTGCACTTCAAATATCTCAAAAGTTAGCCATTTTAAATCCATGTAACTTCAAGCTAATGTTAGTGATCAGCCTAATATAATTATGTAAGAAAATCACACATTTTGCTTTCTAGTCTTGTTTTACTTCCTAGTCGCATTTTACTTCTTAGTCGCATTTTAATTTATAGTCCTATTTTACTTTATAGTCTTCATTTACTTCATATTCCTATTTTTCTTTCTAGTCTTCTTTTACTTCCTAGTCTTCTTTTATTTGCTAGTCTTATTTTACTTCACGGTCTTATTTTACTTTCTAGTCCTTTTTTATCAGTTGCTGTCCTTACTATAGTGGTCAGGCCCCAGTGTGATCCACCCTTAATAATTATATTTAGTCTTTTCTGTCTGGGCAGCCGGGCGGTGAGCAAACACACTGTCCGTTCCACAACTTGTGCCAGCAAGTTCGAGTGCTGGGATCTAGGTGAGCTAGTCAGGGCAGACCTATGACTGAGTGTGGTCAATTTCCGCTAGGTGGCGGAGGTTAGGGCATCTCCTGGCAGGTGTTTATTTCACTGGGAGCTGGAGGGTGGTGTGGCTTTGTGTACCGCTGAACTCTGTGGTTTGTGACAGTCCACCACGTGGTGCCAAAGATCCTGTCATTGGCAACGGTAGTCGGTTGGTTGTTGGGGTTTTACATCCTGGAAACATCTAATGTCATATCAGGAGGAGTACTGATTGGAACAGTGTGCGTTCATGGTGAATGTATAGTGCTGCCCCACTAGGAAATAAGGCCGCCAACACCATGACCCTATATCCCACTAAATCACATCATCCTGACACTGAGCTAACCTGTCCTTGCCATTCTAATAATGCTCAACGATAAGCTCGTAAGTGACAAGTATCAATGTAATAGGTCATTGGTTTGACTCGACTGGGAACCAAACTCCCGATCTCGCGCACGCGAGATCCGCGCTTTACCGATTCGGCCATCGCACCCAGTGGCAACGGTAGTCAATGCACTTTGGCTCATTTCCACCCCCCCCCCAATATTATTACCCATGTAACATAATAGTAACGCAACATGGACAATGTGAGTGTGTGGTGGGGGGGGGGGGGGGGTGTCTATCCATGAAATATGATTATTTCATTGCACCAAATTTCCATATAGATATACTATGCAATGAACGTTTATACAGTTGTGGTGTTCTCTGTGCCGGAGTGGTTAGAGTGTCTGACTTTTTTCTAGGTCAGACTCCTAATCTGAAAGTTGGTGGTTCGATTCCCTGTGCGTCCCCCCTCTGCCAATTTGGATTTCCACTGCTGTGTATAACTTACAGCATCATCAAAGGCCAGTTGCTCTCATACCATGTCTATGTGGTGTGGGAGGTTAAAATCCCTTGGGTCGGTAAAAGTGTAGGCCCAGGGTTTCTATCAACAAACTGTATAATGTTGAAAACAAGTCTATTCAGACTTATCCATGATAGGCAGTATGAATCTTCAAGAAAAAAAAAGAAAAGTGTTCATTCCGATGTCCGATTATCTTTGTTCCGGGAAAATTATCGTAAGGTGTTTGGCTGGCTTACCGCGGTTACTATGGTGAACGTGGCTACATCATCAACTCTGATCACATTTGTCAATGTTCATAAGTACAATGCAATGCCAAGGCAAATTTGTCTATTGACAGCCTAATTAGCTGGTAGTATCTGGATTGGCCAATGCGCCGGTGGCTTCCCCGGAATATACACACATTCTGGGAGACATGTTTGTTCTGAGTAATGCAATTAGTGGTTGTTGGTTGGGTGGTTGTTGGAGTTTCACATCCCTGCAACATCTAAGGTCATATCACGACAGGTACCGACTTGTGACAGTGCACACTCATGGTGACTTTATAGTGCTATCCCACTGATAAATCAGCCCACAAGCACCATGACCCGATATCCCCCCTCAGTCACATTATCCTGACACTGAGCTAACCAGTCCTTGCCCTATCCTATTAATTTTGAGGACCAGGCTAGGAAGCAACAAGTATCAATTTTGAAATTAATTGGTTTGATTCGACTGGGAACCGAACTCCCGATCTCCCGCATGCAAGGCCCGCGCTCTACCGATTCAACCACTCTGCCTGGTAATGCAATTAGGGGATGAGTCATTTTGTTAACATTTTGAGCAATAATTTAGGTATTGAGGGAAAAACACAATATTTCCTGGTCTCATGAACACCAAAGTTTGTGTGGGTGGATTTTGTGTGGTTTTTGCTGTTCATATTTTGTTGGTGGGGGGAATGTGAAATTAGTTCATAATACATGTATGGTGATTGATTGGGGACACAAATTAACACACACACACACCTCAGAATAGTCACCAGCAACACCCCCCCCCCCTCTCCCCAACAGACTGATTGTTCCATGCTAATCAAAAAGTCCCCTCGCCAGCACCCTTCATTATCGCCCATGGGAACTGACCACGTGACTCTTACGGACGTCAGCATTCCACTTCCGGTGGCCGAGCAGGAAACACCAAGATTAAAGTTGTATAAACCGATCGTTTTGAGTTTCTATCATTTATTTAGATAAATATATTAGGTTTGAATATGTTAGGTTTCATCGTCATGATCTACCACATTTTGGTTTGAAGTAATTAGGAGATATTTGAAAAGCAAATATGTTAAATTAATTCTCGCATGCTTGTCAAAACTGTTGCCCCCGTAGGCTTCATCCGTTACAGGCTATATTAAATTGGCTTAGTATTTCCCTTTCGCGAAGAAACTAATTATTATCCTCTTCTTTGATGCAGGCTTGTGGTAGCCTATACAAAGCTTGTAGCTCTCAGCTCTAATGGTATGCAGCCTCGAAATCGTACTGGAATGTTTCTCTGGCCCAGGCCCTGTCCAGCGCATTCTTGAATTGATTCATGGTAGCTGCTTCCACCGCTTCTTCCGGTAGCTCATTCCACAGTGCAGTGCAGTGAGTGCAGTGAGTGCATCAGTGTCTAAGTTGGACATGTCAAGTCAAATCTAGATAAGTGTTTTGCTTTCTAAAATTTGACCTATGGCATATGTGCATATAGCTGATGCTATATGCCTTATTTCATTCAATATGACAATTCCCAATGCGATATAGATTGGAACTGGACGGGTAGTACAAGAGTGATAGGTCCCTTGGACACACAGAGAAACACAGACACACATACACATATACATTTCTACCATTTTTCTGAGATAAATATATTAAATTGATTGTTATGATCTACCTTACTTTTGTTTGAAGTAATTTTAAATGGCTAACTTTTGATATATTTGAAGTGCAAACATATCAAATTAATTTTGGCAAGCACACCAAAACGTTGACACGATAGGCTACTGCAGTAACAGCTTCTAGTCAATTGACTCAGTGTCCCCTTCTTTGTGGCATCAAATCCTTAATAAGCACATCAATATCTGACTTAGATAATATATAAATATGTAGAATCAAATCTAGATAATTTTGTTGGTTTTGAAAAATTATGTTTTATCGGACTATGCAGCTTTAATGGGGTAATTTGCTGTGAGTGTGAAATTAGGTCAGGCTTTCAGGCACAAATGGGGACAGGCGGGGCAGGGGATTGATCTCCAGGAGGCAATCCATTGAGTGGTGATGCTGTGGCTACATTGATCAGGGTGAGTTGGGTGATGCCATGTTTCTAACAATTGGACCCAGCACAGAGTCAGTGTAGATAAATTAATTACACACACAAAGAAAAAGAAAATACAAGAGTCAGGACCTGGTTTTAGTTAGTGCAAGCAGAGGCGGATGCAACTCGCCTGACAGACACATTGTAAACATCGAGCATCATTCAGTTTCTATACAATTCAATTAAGGCTGAGACAGAGGTATATAGTGGGTTTTTATTACGTGGAAGAACTCAGTGAACGTTTATACAATTTGGTCAGTGTTGGGTCAATTCAGTCTCTCTCGTCATCTCGGGTCAGCTCTGGTGAGTTCCCGAACTCAAACCCTCAGCCCTACCCATTCTCCTTATTTTTCGGTGTGGGTAGGCGAAGAAAACTTGAGGGTGGTTCGATGACGATGGCTGTGGCAGTTGTGTTCTGGTTTGAACGGATAGACTGTTGCACTTGTGGGAAAAGGGTGTGGTCTAGTGTCGCCTGCTGGTGTTGATTTTGTTTCAGTGGTTGTAGTTCGGGCGGGATCCACAAGGTGGCACCACCGCAGTCTGATGGCTGCTGGGTTAGTGGCAAGGCAGAGTGCGGTGGGTTTCATACAGATGGCGCCACCGGGCAGGTCGGTGGATTCAGTAAGGTCTTGTCTCGCCCAAGAATTATCCATGTTAAACAATAATATGTACAATATGTATTCTTAATACGATGGTATGCATGAGAACGTTATTTATTATATTAAATTAACATTGTGTGACTAGCGACAGGTATGTCTCAGTTAGGTTTGTTTGCTTTCTTCTCGTTGTTTTAGTGTGACAGTGTGCACTCATGGCGACTTTATAGTGCTGCTCCACTGTGTCAGTTAGAATACATTAGACATATGTGTTTCAAGGTTTGTGGTGCATGGGGAAATGACATGAGGGTCAGTTGTGTCTTAAGGTCACGTGGGCAGGTGGCGGTCGGTGATTGGTCCGCATGATTAATGGGGTGCTTGAGCTGGTTCCTGACCTGTAGCCAGTGATGATTCAGTTTGTTAGTTGGTTTGTCCGCCCACATATAGTAGTAATCCGGGTATTCACGTTTTTGTATATAATTCATTTGTATATAATTCTAAATAAGTCCAATTTATTGCAGGATCGATGGCATATATTTATATACGTGCATATACATTTATATATATATATATATATATATTTATATGTATATATTCTCTTTTTCTTTTTTTTTTTTGGTGGGTTTAAAAAAAAACATGTTTAGTCATCTGAATTTCAGCTTCCGACCATGGCTAACTGCAGTTATTTACACTATTTAATTAGAAGAAACAATATATATGTATATATGTATATATGTATATATATATATATATATATATATACATATATATATATATATGTGTGCCCGCATTCATAGCTAGGCATATGTGCATATATCTGACGCTATATGTCTCATTACATTCAAAATGACAATTCTCAATGCGCTATTCATTGGAACTGAACGGTTACTACAAGAGTGGTAGGGACCCTTGGACATATACGGACAAGTAAACAGATACTCCCTCCACTATTTCCCCAGTTATGAGTGAACTGTGTCACTGGGCGGATATCTTCATTGTAGGAAGACAGGGGCCAAATAGGCAGAACTGTTGCACAATCTCAGCGGCCACATGTTCCACCAGGAGAGGGATGGGCTCCGCCAGGTTGTATTTCGCCCAGGACTCATCATGCGATGACAGCGCATAACCATCCATCTTGCAAGGCACAGTGAAAGGGGGAAGAAAACAAGGGGGACAAAGGAAGAGATGGCAAGATGACATCACATAATGGATAGGCCTGGAGTTCGGCAAGTCCCAAAAGGCAGTGGAGAACAGGGAAAACTGGATAAAACCGGTGGTAAAGCCATTTGTGGTGCCAACATGATCCTTGTGGTTAAAGTTGCATGGTCCGATGCTTTTGAGTTTCTGTCATTTTCTGAGATAAATGTATTAAATTGATTGTTATAATTTACCTTACTTTAGTTTGAGGTAGTTTTTATTTTAAATGGTTAGCTTTGGAGATATTTGAAGTGCAAACATACCAAATTAATGTTGGCAAGCATGCCAAAACTCTTCCACCATAGGTTTATGCAGTAACAGGTTCATTTTAATTGACTCAGTATTCTCTTCTATATGGCAACACATGCTTAATAAGTGCATCGGTATTTAAGTTAGATATGTAGAGTCAAATCTAGATAATTATTTTGGTTTTGAAAATTTGATTCTTCATCGGACTATGCAGCTTTAAGGGATTGATGCTGCTTATGATGACGATGACGATGATAATTATGATGACGATGATGATGATGACGATTTATTTTGTTGATGATGATGATGATTACTACTTTGCTGATGGTGGTGATGGTGATGTCGATGATGATGATGATGTTGATGTCGATGATGGTGGTGGTGATGATGATGGTGGTGATGATGGTGGTGATGTTGATGGTGATGATGGTTATGATGGTGACAATGAAGGTGATGTTGGTGATGATGATGGTGACGATGGGATTGATGGTGGTGGTGGCAGTGATGATGATGGGGATGATGATGATGATGATGATGCTGACAACAACGATGACGATGTTGATGATGGTAGTGATGATGGTGATGATGGTATTGATGGTGGTGGTGGTAGTGATGATAGGTATGATGATGGTGGTGGTAGTGATGATAACGATGCTTGTGATGATGATAATGATGATGATGATGATGATGATGATGCCAATAGTGCAAATATAACCTTATATTAAACACCTGTGTAATGTGAATGTACTGTACCGATAGACCATGTGTAGGTTTACTGAGGCAGCAACCACTTTTTTCATTCAAAAGTACTCTCCTCCCAGATTTCTGGTGGTCTAATACATATATGGAATTACATTATATACTGCTTGGAGCTTTCCGTGCTGGCTTCTGACCAAGGACTCTTTCATCTTGCTGTGAAGTTGCGCTAGAAGAATATCACATTCTAAGATAGGAATGTTGATACATTGATAATTTTTTTTAAATGACGTTACTTCTACGATGTTGTGAAATAGTAATAATTGTGAAAATAATGCATGCCTAATATGCAAATAATGAATTGAAAAAATAATAATAATAAAAGCAGATTAAAGAAAATGATATCGTTAGAAATTAATGTTTCCGAGTTGACATGAGTGCATAAGGGGAGAGGGACATGTATTATTGTTTAATGTAACTGTATGGCGATGACTTGTTACCACGCAACCACTGGGTAGGCACACCCAGCCATTTTGCATACATTAATGACACCACCTGCCCTGGGCTTGGGTGCCACCCCTCCCAGGCTGCAGAGGTATCTGATTGGCTGGCTGCGTTAGCCTAGTCACCCTTGAACTCCTTGCATATGCTTAACAGACACATACTCACTCTAGAGATACCAAAGGAAGCAGTTAACCACTGAGCCATAGGGCTTAGGTTCAATGGGCTGTAGGCACTGATTTTGAATGAACAAGCAGAAGCTATGTGGGTCTGTGTAGCAGGTTGTAAGTGAGTCAGGGAGGCAGGTCACTAGTATGTAAACAAGAGTTGTGGCAATAAAGCTCAACCTTATCACTGTCAATATTGCGTGATTTGTCTCCCTTTCTTTCTTATGAGTTGTGTTTTGGGAGACTGGCAGACAGTTGCCACGATCCTCCTGATAATAGTGAGTATAAGAGGAGTAACTGGAGATGGCCAAACAACCAGTTATTCTTCAACCTGGTTCAGAAGCGACAAGTATCCATTTTTTAGTCATTGGTTTGACTCGACCAGGGTTCGACCCCAAGAACCTATGGGTTCGGATCCCTCAATCTCCCAAAACAGGAGACGGACGCTCAACTCATTCCGCCATCCCGTCTGGTTGCAGACACCGATAATATTGGAGTTACATTTTCGAGATAAGTAATGAATGAGGGAAGTTTCTGTGATAATCTAATGTTGTGTGCAGGTGCTACCATCCTACTATTCAGCACCCTCCTTCTGACTGGACACGGTGTCCGAATGGGTAAAAGCTTCCCATGCAAAAAGGTCCGGAGTTCTAATCCCAAATCAAAAATGGATACGTTTTGCTACCTATCCCAGCGCTTGGCATTACTAGGATAGGACAGGGACTGGTTGCTCAGGATCAGGATAATACGACTGTGTAGGACATTGTGTCATGGTGCTATGGGCGGCCTGGTTTCCTAGTGGGGCAGCACTATGAAGTTATCATGGGTGTGCACTGTCGTAATTAAGTCTCTACCCGTTTTGATATGACATTTATAATGCTTTGAGTTGGGTAATGCGTAATAGGACCGGAAAACCAATACCTCAGCATTGACAACACGATATATTCAGAGGAAGAAAACCACTTGAATTTAACAAAATCACCAAGAAACCTCCTTGCACGTGCTAAACTTGATGAGTGCCTTATTTGTTGGCTGAAGACCGTTTAACACGACGTAGATATCCAGATACAGAATTATGGCCTACGAAATCCGTAGTGGCTAAGTAACCTGCTGCTTCATACGACAGGGACCATATAAATCTACTCATATATATCACCTCGACGTAGAATCTACGTTGCAACCACCATCAGTGTCAGTTCCCAGGTTTGCCGCTAGGATATCCAAACCAAATAACGCAGCCAACAGAACTTTGCTTCGAATAAGCATTCCTAAAGCCCCAGTCACACCTTACCAGACTGAGTACCGGACACCACCGGACAAAGAATTGTCTAGTCCGGTGGTGTTTGTTATCAAAATGTACCGAAATGTGTCGAAATGTTGCAACGGCCGCCGGACGAAATGGATGCTAAACGGACCAGGAACGTACATTAACAAATATCCACCAGATGCTAACCGGACAAAAACCGAATGTCAAACGGACGTACCGGATTGTTCACGAACGCGCCAAAAACATATACTGACCGAATTCCCGCAATAACATTTTTTTTTTAAACCCACAGTCAATGGACTTGGCAGGAAGCAAACCGGAGACGTACCGGATGGGTACCAGACATGAAACAGACTAAACGGACTTAAACCAGACACCAACCATACATGTCAGTCCGGCGGTGTCCGGTACAAGTTTTGTGCATGTTCAAAACTTGTACCGGACACCGCCGGACATAGAATGGACACGCCGGATGCCTACCGTATAGCACCTGGACATTGCCGTATTTCACTGGACAGTGTCCGGTTTCTGTCCGGTTCCTCAATCCGGTGAGCTGTGACTGGGGCTTAATAGACCTTTTCCACAGAACATGCGCAGTGAGCCGATACCCACATTTTGTTCTTGCCATTTCCATCAGACGACAGGTTGGTGCTGGAAAGATGAGACTTTTCGCACAGAGCATTCTGCACAGCGAGCTCCTATCTCCAACATTAGTTCTTTCGTTAACCTCAAGGGACTGGCAACTGGTGGGAATTGCTTAAATAGACGATTTCCACAACTAAACTGCCCACAGCTGAAAGAGAAAAGAACGAATGATCGCTCCATGAGCGATTTCCTTTTGACATTCAGCATTTCAATAGTGCTCCCCACAGCACGGTGGAAGAGGTAGAAAACCATATTTGGGTTCAGGTTGAGATCTGAACAGAAAGAGTGGTAGACGGTACTGTCCTAATCTAAGACCTCGGAGTCTGTTAAAGCTGCCTAGGCCGATGAAAATATCAAATTTTCAAAACCAAAACAATTATCTAAATTTGATTCTACATATCTACCATAGATTTGTTTGTTTGTTGTTGTTTTACGTCCTAGTAACATATAAGGTCATATCAGGACGGGTAGCGACTTGTGACAGTGCACACTCATGGCGACTTTATAGTGCTGTCCCACTGGGAAACCAGGCCGTCAGCACCATGACCTGGTATCCCACTCAGTCACATTATCCTGACACTGAGCACACCAGTCCTTGCCCTATCCTAATAATGCAGAGCGCCAGCCTAGGAAGCGACAAGTATCAATTTTTAAGTCTTTGGTTTGACTCGACCAGTGTTCGAACCCACGACCCTACGATCTACCAGTACGGGAGACGAACGCTCTAACTCATTCGGCCATCCCGTCTGGTCTTAGATACTGGTGCACTTATTAAACATTTGTCACCACATAGAAGGGAATACTGAGGCAATTGATTAGAACCTGTTACTGCAGAAGCCTATGGGGTCAGAGTTTTGACAAGCTTGCCAACATTAATTTAGCATGGTTCCACTTCAAATATTTGAGTTTGTTAGTTGCAGTTTGCTGTGTTAGTGTTAATAGGTAGTCCCCTGGCGGAAATATGAGTCCTGCTGTTGGACGGGGTTTGTTAGTAACACAGTGAACCATATGTGATCAGTGAAGCAGCGGCACCAACCACAACGCATTTGGTTTTCAAATATTATATTTACATGATCTCGAGAATGGCATACATTGTGCATGGTGGCTCGTCACCATGGGTAATTTGCGCGCAAACAAGGGGACTATCTGCGGCGGTGCCACCTGGGTTTGATCTTGTCAACCAACACGCCCCCTGCCGGAATTACCATGAACCACCATCCTCGCGAGATCTGTGATGTCATCTCCGGTCGTCTTTGGCCTGCCAGGTCCTGCTTTCAACACTACGCCTCCAGACACCAGACCTACAACAACCAGCCGACTCAGCTGCCCACCCACCACTACAATAAGACATAGATAAAGCGATAGGGTTGAGAGCCTGATTCGATGAACTTTGACCTGATGACCTTATTCGATGTTACTCTTATAACTCTCTTGAATTATCTGTTATCTGTGACCTATTGTTGATTAGGAAAAGGTGGCATAACAGGAGAGAGAAAAGAAAAAGCACCTTTGTCAAATTGGTTGGAGCACTGCAAATGTCACTTAAGCTGAGGTTTATCACCAGGGAGAGTGCTTACACAGAACTGTGCAGTTGGAGATTCATCATAGCAGCCGCTCTGTGATTGATACTGAGATAAAATGTTGCACGGTTATTTGCCTCAGTATCTAGGCACAGATGGTTACGGCAGACCTACGGGCAATTAATGGCCATTCGGTCCGTAGGGCGCAATACCGTTAAAACTGCTTCACGCCGGCAATTCGAGATGGTGACTCGGCAATAGAATTTGTAATTTAACTGTTACCAGAGAACATATAAAGTAAATCTAGCAATTAACCGACTTTGATATAATTAGTAAAAAAAGAGTAAAGCTTGTTTCATTTAATGACGCCTCTAGATTTGTATTGGCTATTGGATGTCAAACATATGGTCATTCTGATATATTTTTTTGGCGGAAATCTGGTGCCGCCACATAGGCTACTCTTCCCGATAAGCAGCAAGGGGTATTTTATATGCACTTTCTCACAGACAGGACATCACGTACCACAGCCTTTGAAGAAGCAGTTGTGGACCACTGTTTGGAATGGAAAATAGCCCAAACTGCAAATGGGTCCACTGAGAAGGATCGATCGGATGACCGACACATTCACAAGTTGACATGCTAATGGCTGAGCTATGTCCCGCTCCCTTTCATACAATTAGCATACAACGCAATCTACAATGCGGATCTTCTTGCAGAGAGTTTTGATATTGGTTTCATAAATGATGCTTGTTCAACCCAATATGTTCTTCCAGATTGATAGTTAAGTTAAGGACCAGACGGGATGGCCGAATGGGTTGAGCATCCGTCTTCTGTTTTGGTAGATCGTGGGATTCGTACCCACGGGTTAGAACCACAGTTGAATCAAACCAATGACTTTAAAATTGATACTTGTCACTTCCTAGCCAGGCGCTCGGCATTATTAGGATATGGCAAGGACTGGTTGGTTCAGTGTCAGGATAATGTGACTTAGTGGGATATCGGGTCATGATGTGACCTTAGGAGTTGCCAATACGTAAAACTCCAACAGCCAACCAACCTAGTTAAGTTAAAGTCAATATGTCGCACATTTTGGTGGTGCTGTCCGTTTGCGAGAGCCTTTGTCTCCGCCAGTACCGGGACCTGATTTCTCATTTAGTCACATTACCCTGATAATTAGGTTACCAATATTTGTCCTATCCTAGTAATGCCGAGCACCTGGCTAGAAAGTGACAAGTATCAATTCCTAAGTCATTGGTTTAACTCGGCAGGGTTTTCGAACTCACGCCCTTCTGCTCGGGAAGCCTGCCTTGTTGCTTATTCGGTCACCGCGTACCGTGTCAAAACTATATTATTAGTTACTTCCATAATAATTAGCAACCAGAACATAACAGAAAGGAGACAAGTCAGATTTGTATGGATCCAACCTATAACTCTGGCTGGCCCTTTAGACCTACCGTTAATTTTATGTAACTAAATCGGTGGCGAAATGGGCCGTTAGTAGGGGGGTGAGGCAACGCCTGGAGGGACGGAGGGGAGTTAGGGGAGCTGCTTGGAAGCAGGCCTCCCGGTCTCCAGGCCGCACCCCAGTCTCCAGTAATCCATAGTAGAAAGGAGCATATCAAAAGGAAAGGTTACAGGAGCAGTCGTAATAATTGTAAGACAGGAGAATTACATACATAATAATATTTGCATAAGTACTTTATCCCTCGCATTATCACACATTTGGCGTTGCTAAGTAACAACAACAAAACCATCAATATTCTAGTGCTGTATTAATAATTAACGAGATCTTTCCACCGCCAGGGTTAGCGGATGGTGTGATATCAAATCAGACTCAAACAATATCTGCTTTCCTGGAGGTTGATACCAACGCACGATATACGTATCTTGTAAGCTTAATGGGGTAACACATATGGCTAATTAATTTATATGTGTTATTCACAATTGATGTTGACACTTCCCATTTCTCTCACTGTCAATACATCCCAAAATCAATCTACTGTCTAGCTGCGGTGAATGTGCCTCTCAGCCATTCACTGCGATTGTGGGTTTAATAGGATAGGGCAAGGACTGGTTAGCTCAATATCAGGATAATGTGCCTGAGTGGGATATCGGGCCATGGTGCTGGCAGCCTGATTTCCCAGTGGGGCAATACTAGAAAGTCACCCATGAGTGTGCGCTGTCACAATTCGGTACCCGTCCAGATGTGACCTTAGATGTTGCCAGGACGTAAGCCTCCAACAAGCACCAACCAGCCATTCTGGGTAGACAACAAAGCTACAAGCACTGCGTCCCAGTGACCCAGAACCCCGCACTGATCAAACTTATATATATATATTCCGATGAAAGTGTCAAATTTTCGAAACCAAAGCACTTGTTTCTACATATCCAACTTAGATGCTGGTGCAATTATTAAGCATATATATATGCATGTTGGTACATAGAAGGGAATACTAGGTGAATTTAATAGAACTTAGGTTCTATTAAATTCACCTAGAAGGGAATACTAGGTGAATTTAATATAACCTGTCACTGCTGAAGTACCGGGCGCGTTGGACAAATCGGTAGAGCGCGGGCCTCGTGTGCGGAAGGGCGGCGGTCGAGTCAAACCAATGACTTTAAAATTGGTACTTGTTACTTCCTAGCCTGGCACTGCGTACTGTCACAGGTCGGCACCCGTCCTGATATGACCATAGATGTTGCTAGGACGTAAAACAACAAACAAGCAAACATCATAAGGTGGACCATGCAATAGCCATTTGTATGAAATGAATGGGGTTTGCCGAGCAAGATAATGCGAGGTGGCACCCGTGTACTATCAGTCAGTACTCTTTGTGTAGTACAATGACTGCCTGTGTGACTATATGACTGCCTGTCTGCCTGCCTGTATGACTGCCTACTTGCCTGCTTGCCTGACTACTTGTATGCATGTTTGCCTGGTTGCATGTATGACTGCCTGCCTGTGTGGCTGCCTGCCTGTTTGTCTGCCTGCCTGTATGAATGCATGACTGCATATCTGCATGTATGGCTACCTGTCTTCCTGCCTGCCTGCTTGCCTGTATGTATGTTTGCCTGTTTGCTGCCTGCCTGTATGTTTACTTGCATATATGACTGCCTGCCTACCTGAATGTCTGCTTGCATGTCTGCTTGCCACCTTCCTGCAGGTACGACTGTCTGTCTTCCTGCCTGCTTGCCTGTATGACTGCCTGTATGTTGGTATTGCAGGTATTGCAGGTATAGCAATACCTCAGGGAGTTTGACGCCCCTGCATTGCAGAGTTGTAAACCACTGCCTTGTGGTACAGGTCCTTGACAGAACCGAAGGCTAAGGGAGCAAACCCTAAACAGAAAACCATCTCACTGTGGCAGCATTAAGGGCGGTTGATGTATGGAACTCCCAACATCTCCCGACCAGCCACTGCAGGGACAAATAGTTTTGCGCCTGTCTTGACATGTTCTTGCCGGTGTGAAACCTCTATTTGCTCCCCGAGAGAGTGCCGCTGGTAACTTGCAAAAGCCAGCAGCACTTCAACACTTTTGCAGGCAGCTTTCATGAAATGTGACCGACTCATGGACGCAACTCTCACAGCAGAGAGCTAAATGGAGAGCGGCAGTCAAGTAATGAAAGCAGTCTTTGTCGCATCACGACCGACAGCATGATGATGATGATGATGATGTTTGCCTGTATGTATGACTGCCTGATTGCCTGCCTGTATGGATGTTTGCCTGCTTGCCTGCTTGACTGTCTGCCTGCATGCATGTATGTATGACTGCCTGCATGGGTGGCTGCCTGTTTATCTGCTTATGTGAATGTATGTTTGCCTGTATGACTGCCTGCCTGCATGTATGACTGCCTGTCTTCCTCCCTGCATGTTTGCCTGTATGGCTGCCTTTATGTATGTATGTATGTATATATGTACGCCTGCTTGCATGTATGTCTGATTCCCTGTCTGTTTATTTGCCTCCCTCTCTCAGTCCTTTCCTGTCTGTCTGTCAGTCTCCTTCCACCCACTCCTTTCCTCCTTCCGTCCCTCCCTCTCTCTCTGGACGGACTAATAGTACACGAGCGCCACCTAGCGTTATCTCGGGCGCCAGCAAGCCCCATTGATTCCTTTGAATATTATGAACTATTCCACACACAAATCCACATATATCAAGCTGACAATTTCAAAGATGACATAAACTCTACTGTTAAAGTTGTATCACACCTGAACTACTCCTAGATTGAATTACCTGTTAAATAGCAAAATATAATACATAAGCATTGATTGATGCTTAAAATAAACTCGTGTTTGATCCCCAATTCCACTTGTTTTTGTTTTTTTGTTCTGTGGTGGTAAGCATTCTTTTTCATCGCACACAGTATTTTGGCAAATGGGAAATATGGTGCCTAGATCAGGATTCAAACCCATACTTTTTTCTGTTTTACTAAATGTATTTTATTCAGCGAATAATGTCTTTTGTCAGCCCCAGAGCACTGGTCTTCCGGCCGTTCATTACAATTTGTTGGTACATAAATGACAATATCAGTTGCAATAATAACCACATGAAAAACCTGTTCGATAATAGAAGCATAATATAAATTGACTATTTGTCGTAATAGTAACTGCATGCAATTGCCGTTTAACATATGTATTATGCACTTGGTGAGCATGCATCAATAAATGTACGAGATGATCTTAGAATTGTTTTTAAACATACTTCTTGACATTGTGGGACTAGACAATCTATCCCCCTTGATGCTATCACCGTATTTACACCTGCCTGTCTGATCCTTGCCTGAATGGTCAGTGCAGTACTATTAGCAGTCAGTATTACACTAGTATTTCTAATATAGCTAGTGGCTATTTAGTAGCATTCTATTGGTTACTAATACAAATATGCTCTAATAACATCGTCATATTATGGGTTTCAAGCATCGCTGTTTTATTTGTAAACCAAGGTAGTTGATGGCAGAATAGCATGTCATATTGTATGCTATAAATAGTATGCAGGAAATTATCTGTCAGGCGTTCTATTAAATGACCCATCAACCTGTCTATCATGATATCAGAAGCACTGCGGTCAGGCTTTGCATTTCTTGGACTTGAAGTCCCAAATGGGATTGATTGGCAACAATTTTATTTTCGAATAAAAGTTCAATATGGCTTTATATTCAAGTAGAATATTACAAGTATGGATCACAGCTTTTTTTGGTGACTGTGTATTTATGATGCCCATAACAGTTAAGTCTAATGACTTGTTTTCACCGCTAGACATTAGTAGGCTTGTGGTTCCCCTTGTTTTGTTACGTTCAGTTTGTATAGCTATCTATTACATGCATTGATTCTGTGTTTGTAAGCATTCTAGTACATCGTACCCTATGTGATTCTGATAGTTCTACAATTGGTTAGTTGTTTGGTTATCTATACTCAATTTTCCAGGGCAGCATGTTCGATTACCACCCCACATCTCGCCCTATTTTCAACCAGAGCCTAGTGTGATTCCACATTACATCACATCTTGTAATTGTAGCCTGTCTGAGTCATCTAGATCCATGCATAATATCAATGACCAATGCACAACCCTTGCGGACCGGGCGCGTGACCGAATTGATAGAGCACAGGCCTCGCATGCAGGAGATCGGGATCTCGGTTCCCGGTCAAGTCAAACCAATGACTTATAAAATTGATACTTGTTGCACACATTGATCATGTGGAAATAAATATTGTATTATTATTGTTAATATCTTGTTCCATATGGTCCATTGGTGAGCGGTGGCAAAGTGTTTATTTCAAGTGTCCGCCTTCTCCACCCCGCCACCTTCAGAGGCGCAGCCGAGGTGAGGGACCAGTCAATATCCTCTAGAACCGCAATTGACAACTTCTTTGAATTTTGCCTTAGAATCGGAGAATCTTGCACTCCACTGAATTAATCACCCTTGAAAAGGTATATCATGTGTGTCAAGCATGGGAAGCATTCGCTTAGTGGTTAAAAGCGACAAGTGGCCACATTGCACTAAAGATTCATATTTTGGAAATGCCGCAATTTTGAAGTAATATGATAGATTCAGATGTTTTGTTCATTTGCAAGTTTTGTTGATTGAACCTCGCATTGTATGCGCATGCTCATCAAAATCCCTCAAACACCAACACTGGTAAGGCTCATTGCTTGCTGCTTTGTGTGTTTGAAGATTTATTCTCATTTTCATATATAACACACCCCTATCGGAGGTATGTAGGAACTGTTTATTTGTTTGTTGTTTAAGTCCTAGCAACATCTAAGGTCATATCAGGACTGGTACACTTGTGGCAGTGCACACTCATGGCGACTTTATAGTGCTGCCCCACTGGAAGACCAGGGTGCCAGCACCATGACCTGATATCCCACTCAGTCACATTATCTTGACACTGAGCCAACCAGTCCTTGCCCTGTCCTAATAATGCCGAGTGCCTGGCTAGGAAGCGACAAGTATACATTTTTAAGTCATTGGTTTGACTTGACCAGGGTTCGAACCCACTATTCCACAGTCTACCAACACGGGAGACAGACACTCTAACTCATTCGGCCACCCCTCTGGTCATGCAGGAACTCATTACCTTTGATGAATTACCTAGTTATACTATGTCCTAACTTGCTAACCTGACTGAATTCCTTTTCTTTGTTACTATAATATTTCTTGAAATTTCCTCTAGTAAAACTAGATATAAGTTCATTGCTTGTGTGGGTTTTCTTTCCTCCTATCCGATAGCATATTTGTGTGGTGTGTGTTACATATATGAATTTAGAAGATGTCATAGGGTTTATGAAAATGGTAAACATTATACCAAGCGTAGGATTCGAACCCACACTTCTTGCCATCCTGGGGCTAGCATGTTAACCATTACACAACCTAGACTCCCTGATGCGCTCACCCTTTTCCATGCCTACCTGCCTAAGCGACTCCTTGCCTGAGAGATCAGTACAGAGCACTGCACTCGTCTTCTCATAATTGCAATTTAAAAAAAATAACTTCCAAATGTTTATTGCTTAAACGTCATCATCATCATCATGCTGTCGGACGCAAAGCGACAAAGACTGCTTTTATTTCTTAAGCGCCGCTATTTTGTGGGGTTGTGCATTTCATAAAAGCTGCTTGCAAAGTGTTGAAGTGCTGCTGGCTTTTGCAAGTTACTAGCAGCACTCTCTCGGGGAGCAAATACAGGTCTCACACCGGCAAGAACACGTCAAGACAGGCGCAAACTGTTTGTCCCTGCAGTGACTGGTCCGGAGATGTTGGGAGTTCCATTCATCACCGCCCTTAATGCTGCCACGGAAGCATGGTTTTCTGTTAGGGTTTGCTCCCTTAGCCTTTGGTTCTATCAAGTACCTGTATACCACAAGGCAATGGTTTATAACTTTGCAAGGCAGGGTCGTCAAACTCCCTGAGGTATTTTAGCAGGTAGGTACTGCAATACCCCCATACCCATATGTACATGCATACATACATTCATATATACAGGCAATGCACTTACATGTACATACACAGTGCAGGTTCAACAATCATGCAGCATGCATCTTGTAAAGGACCCTGGTCATGGAAACCAGTGTTGTGAAGGTGATGACAATTTGAAATATAGTGTCTAGAGCAGGATTCGAACCCACATTTCTTGGCATTCCATGCCCATTACCCACCATGCTGCCCATTACCCACCATCTCAATGCCTACCTGTTTCTGTGGTCCCTTGCCTGATAGGTCAATGCAGACTACTGCACTAAACCTATTGGCGTTCGGCTAATTGAATTGGCCCTTACACCATGCTTATCCGATAGAGAAACACATCCTTCTATTTGGCCATAATTACCAATATTGCATTAAGTCCGCGATCAATCAATAAACAAAACCCAAACATACCTTGTATGCGACCTTTTAGCTACATAAGCTTCTACAATGGCCATTGTGAAAGGCACTGAATTATGGAACAAATTAGATAATATTGTATATCACTGCAGCGGTAACGCCAGCAGTACTTAATATTTTCTCGTCTACCTTAAGGCCCAGTCACATACACGTTAGTGGACGTAGTTGAATGTAGTGGAGGCTAATGTAGTTCAACGTAGTGGAACTTATTTGAACGTAGTTTAACGTAGTTGAACATAGTCGAACATAGTCAAACATAGTTGAACTTAGTCAAACGTAGTTGAACGTAGTCGAATGTAGTTGAACATAGTTGAACGTACTTGAACGTACCAGCATCCATACTTCTCCTTGGTAATAATGTGGGTGGGCCATGAGTTCTGATTTAATCTTTGGACATGTTCAAAAGAGTGCTATGTTAGAGGCTGAATTTGCATCCATGATGGTAATGTACTCTCGCACACTCTAGCATACTCCAACATGATCTAACTTACTAACTCACATAGCCGTTAGTGGACGTAGGTGAACGTAGTGGAGGCTAATGTAGTTAAACCTAGTTGAATGTAGTTGAACGTAGTTGAATGTAGTTGAATGTAGTTGAACGTAGTTGAACGTAGTTGAACGTACCGGCATCCGTAACATAACATATTTATCCGTACTGTAATGTATTTATCCATACCATAATGTATTTATCTGTGCCAAAACCAGCCGTACCTTAACCTATTTCAATGTTGTTTAACGTACTTACACCACCTTTTACCCACATTAGCCTCCACTACGTTCATCTACATTCAACTATGTCCACTAACATGTATGTGACATTACCCCTATATGATGTCCTCGGAAATATGTTCAATTTTGTTCATCCTTTCCTATTGTGACGGACTGTATTCTACTCCCCATGGGGAATAAAGAATAAGACCGTAGATTTTTCGATCATTTATTCAGCCCAATAACTTTGCTTTCACACACTGCTTTCTCAGGATTCATCTTATATAAAGGAGCAATAACATGACTAACACAACTTTGTCTATTCACAATTTCCCTGATCAAATACAATTACTCGTAGCTTGTATATATTGAAGCTACCTCTACTTGTTTAGTCATCTTGGATACATTCAAGGGTGACTAATTATTATTAATTCCTTCCATAACAATCAGACAACAGAAAAAGGAGACAAGTCAGATTGGTATGGATCAAGCCTATAACTCTGGCTGGCCCTTAAGACGTACCTTTAATTTTATTGAAATGGGCCATTAGTACGAGTGTTATGCGCCACCAGGAGGAAAGGAGGGGAATTAGGGGAGCTGCTTGAAAGCAGGCCTCCCGGTCTCCATGCCGCACACTAACCTCCAGTAACCCATAGTAGAAAGGAGCATATCAAACGGACTGTTACATGAGCAGTGTCGGAAATATGAACGATAGTAATCAGGAGCATTACATACATGATAATATTTGTATAAGTACTTTATACCTCATAGTATGGTAATTCTGCCCTAATTACCCTCTTCAGTGTTAGGGGCACGTACATCTGAGAACTATTACACAGTTTGATAGGCTTCCACTCCGAAGTAAAAGAAATATATTGACACTAAGACATCTCTAATTGTAGACGGCTATAAAGAAACGATCCACTACAAATCAAATTACCAAGTAGACAGTAGCACAAATTGTACGTTGAATAATAGAATAGTAAATGCATAGCCCGCTTTGCTTTATAACCTATTCATATACACTAATCCTTGCATTCCTTGTATGACGTATGACGTATGACGTATGACGTATGACGAATGAGGTGCTTAACCTTCAGCCCAGTAAGTAGGAAGTGATCTGTCTGGGACCATTATCACGGTTATTCATAGTTGTTCCAAATGCAATACAGTCAATATTTCTGGAATATGAATATTTTAGTTAAGTTATAGTGAATATTCATAATATGTTATTAAGAATATATATGCTAAAGTAAGGTCATTAGATTTGCTGGCCTAATGAACCTTATTTATCCTGGGCAATCCTGGAGAGTATGGAGTGTAAGTGTCAACTCATCATGGCAGCCATTGATGCTGTCTCTTATTTAACGCTGGGTAGGATTTCAGACAGTTAATCCAATCTCAGATATATCTAGAACCTAGCCAATCTCAGAACCACATGGTGTGCTTAGATGGAAATGGTAGGCTTTATCGGTTGAGGTGAATGATAACAAACTGGATTCTCATGGCAATACACAATATTCGCAATGCAGGTGACATCTGACGGTGACAACGAACACTATGGGTGTGGGACCATTGGCACAGCGCATCCAAAAGCTATGGAAATTACACTTTCAAATGCATGTATGTCACTCAAATTTTGGGATATTTTGACAATTCCAAAAGTTTATTGCTTTTGGGTCATTGGAGCTTCCAAGAAAAATACAATTTTCATGTTTGGACCATTTTGACAATTTTAGGAGGGTACCAAACTAGTCAATCACTATTAATACACAATATTCACAATGCATGACAAACACTACAGTTGTGGGACCATTGCCACAGCGCATGCGTGTGAATAGTGTGTATTGTCTTATAACCGAGCCACACTCCTGTTAGATTGGTGCACCCTGGCTACGCCAATCAATCATTGCAATGGTCATGTTCACTGGACACGACCAGTGTAGCGTGTACAGCTTCATTAGTGAAAAAGGTGTCATTTAGGTGCTGACACTGCTTTCATCTGGCGGTGGTCACATGCAGGAAAATCCTCAATGCACGTCACCGTATCTTCAGGCACTAAAGGTAGGTTGTTGGAGTTTTACATCCTGCCAACCTCTAGGGTCATTTCAGGATGGGTACCGATTTATGACAGTGCACATTCATGGCAACCTTATAGTGCTGCCCTACTGGGAAATCACATCACTGGTACCAAGACCCAATATCCCACTCAGTCATATTATCCTGACACTGAGCAAACCAGTCCTTGCCCTATCCTATTAATGCTGAGCGCCAGGCGAAGAAGTGACAAGTATTAATTTTTAAGCCATTGGTTTTACTCGACTCAGAACCGAACTCCCAAACTTCCGCGCTCTACCGATTAGACCACTGTGGCCGGTCCACCTGGGGGTGGTCAGAATTAGGAAAATCTTCAATACGACCCCGTATCTTCAGGGGGGGGGAGGGGTCCCGGCGCACCCAGCAATGACAGTGAATGTACGCCCTTGCGCTGATTCAACCCAAGTAATGCAAATAGATTTCTATTTTGATCAACACGCTATTACTAACAATATTAATCCAATATAACGACTTCAACGATCGAAAATCGTTCTGTGTTGTCACACTCTGATAAAAAATAAGAGGCGTCGTGCTCCAACCCGAGATGAACGAGATTGTGGTGTTCTCTGTGGCTGAGTGATCAGACTGTCTGACTTTTTTCTAGGTCAGACTCCTAATCGGGATCTCAGTGGTTCCATTCCCTGTGCCCCCACATCTGCCAATTTGGTTTTCCACTGCTGTGTATAAGTTACACAATTACAGCGTCATCAAAGGTCAGTTGCTCTCATATCATGTCTATGTGGTGTGGGAGGTTAAAAATCCATTGGGTCGGTAAAAGTGTAGGCTCAGCCTTTCAATCCACAAACTGCCTAATTGTGAAAACAAGTCTATTCAGACTTATCCATGATAGACAGTATAAATCTTCAAGAAAAGAACCCAGCACAGTGTATCACATGAGTAGAATAATGGTGAGTTGAAAGGCCACTAACAGAACATAGTACCCTTTGTTCATTAGGATGACCCATGCAGTTATGACAACCCCAGCAAGAGCTGATACATCATCTACAGTGGGCATGATTCTCAGATTTATATATGAATATATTAAGTTCATCATTATCCTGATATGACATTATATGTTGCCAGGATGTAAAGCTCCAATAAATACGTATTTCATTATGATATTTCTGTTATATTGAAGTGACTTCTATCTTAAAGGATTAACTTTGAAGATATTCAAAGTGAAGACATTGCAGACTTTATTCTGGTCTGCTTACCAAATATATACTGGATATCAGTTTTGCAGGGTCCTCGTTTATCCTTTTTTGAGATTAGCTGCATAATACTGAACCACCAAGTGTCAATAAATATTTACTAACTGCACCAGCATCTAACTTAGATATGTATAATATAATCTAGATAATGTAGATAGCTAATTGCGGATTTCCGAAAAGTTTGGTGCTTTAATCGGACTATGCATATCTAAAGACAGGAAGTGATTTTGTGGATGTGAATTGCTGCAGCGAACTGGGATGCCAGACTTGTGATCATGGAGACGTTGATTTCGCACTGCCACTCTTTCAGTGGTTATATGTATGTGAGGTGTACCACTGGCAGGTCATAATGATGACAGTATAAAATACTGCCTGCCAACCCTCAGCCAAGCCACTGCCTCCACCCGTCTGGCCACCTACCGGCCGTTCCCTGCAATGCCCCCCCCCCCCCTCTCTCCACCTAGCCTTCCTCCTTCCTCCTTCAAGACCAGACGGGATGGCTCACCGCGTTGAGCGTCCGTCTCCTGTGTTGGTAGATCATACGATTCAAACTCACGGGTTCGAACCCTGGTCGAGTAAAGAGGCATTCTTGTCGCTTCATAGCCAGGCGCTTGGCATTATTAGGATAGGGCAAGGACCGGTTGGCTCAGTGTCAGGATAATGTGGGACATCAGGTTATGGCGATGGCGGCCTGGTCTCCCAGTGGGGCAACACTATAAAGCCACCATGAGTGCACACTCTCAGAAGTCGGTACCCGTCCTGCTATGACCTTAGATGTTGCCAGGACTTAAAACTACAAAAACCAACAACATCCAATAGCTATGTATGCGAGCTCTGCCACTGCCAGGTCATAATTTTGACAGCATAAGACACTGCGTGGCAGCTCACAGCCAAGCCACTGCCTCCTGCCCCTCTCGCCACCTAATCCCCCCCTTCCCCCGTAGCCTTCCTCATCCCTTCGTCAAGATCCTCTGCAGCACAGCTTTCCGCCCATATCCATACCCCCACTAGACATCCCCGTAACTCACCAGGGTGTACTTGGTCAGCAGCTTCCCCCCAGCCCCCAGCCCCCAGCCCCCAACTCCCAACTCCCAACCCTTCCTCCCCTCAGCCCGGCTCCCCCAGTCCCTAACCATCCAGCCCCCTCCCTCCAGCGCCCCCTCCGCCAGCGTCCCCCTCCCCATAACACACCTCCCCAGCCTCGCCCAAGTCCTCCCGCCAACCAGTCCCCCCCCCTTCCCTCCACCATCCCCCTCCCTCCACCCAGCCCCCTCCCCTTAGCCCCCTTGCACATCCCGCAGCCCCATTCCTCCCTGGTGCCTGCTATGCATCAACCAGTCATATACTACTCCCTCGTCTGCAGTTTCGCCTGATCTAAACCGCCGAGTAATGTTCGAGCACTACTTACTTCCGGTTAGCCTGGTGCAAATCGACAGCTGTTTTATTTTTGCTCCTCACACCACTTTCGCCATTCTTCATGTACTTTTCTTCTCGTTCATTAATCACCAATTACTGTCGCCTCAGATGCTTAATTTATTTTTGTTGGTAAATTAGCCGGGGAATTTCCAGTCCTGCACAATTGGTCTTCCTCATTCAACTGTCCTTGTCCTATCCTAGTAATGCAGATTGCCAGGGTAGATAGCGACAAGTATAATTACTTAAGTCATTGGTTTGACTTGGCCAGGTTTTGAACTTGGAGATTCGAATGCCATGACCTATGAACAATGGAACAATGGAGGTGGACGCTCAACTCGTTCTCCCATTCCGACTTGTTTCTTCCTTTGACATACTTCTTTTCTCTACTCTCCGTCTAACACTTCAGTATACAGGTATACTGTATATACCTCATGGACATGTTCGCATTATACGCAATAGCACATATCAAATTACCTCAAGACATGCAAAAGAAAATATGAAAGGCGTGATTTTTAGGTGTCACATATCTTGTTATGCTAGGATTATTTAGGATGGAGCCTATGTTCACCTTCTTTATCTGTAGTGTCCGCTGTGCTGTATTCTGCTGTGTTTTGCTGCCAACTATCAATCAGTATGCTCAGCTGTGCTCTCTTCCGCTGCGTTCACTTTAGAACCTACTCCAGCGTGACTTGGGTAGGCCTCACCAATCCTCAACAGTCATGAGCTACATGGTGTTTGCTGTACGCACTGCATCTGCCTTCATTCGCCCAGAATTTGCCAATTTAGTAATTTGGGGGTCATTTAGGGATACCTGCCAAGGGGTGTTCATCCAAGTATTTATTGTATTCTCATACATAAGTGTAATAATATTAGCATTATTAATATGTCATTACTAATATTGCTAATTGTACGAATATTACTAATATTACTAATATTATTAATAGTACTAATATTACTAATACTCCTAATATTACTAATATTACCAATATAATAATATTGATAATATTAATAATATTAATAATAGTAATAATAGTAATAATAGTAATAATAGTAATAATAGTAATAATAGTAATAATAGTAATAATAGTAATAGTGTTAATACTATTAACGACCTTAGTATAATAATATTAACGCTCTTAATAATATTAATCAAATTAACAATGTTGATAATATTAATCATGATAATAGTATTAATAATATTAATAACACTATTAATAATAATATTACTGATACTAGTAATAGTAATAATAATAATATTAATACTATTAATAATGTTAATATAATGTTTATAAAGTTTATAATATTAACAATGTTAATAATGTTAATAATAGTAACAATAGTAGCAATTGTAATAATAGTAATAATATATATTACCTTATTGAGTCATATTGTTTGAAAGGAGCATGTTTCCATATTAATACCCACAGTGCCTTGCTTCGAAAGCCTATCATCACTGCTGTCTCTCAGTATGGCTCATCTGTGCACAACAACCCATGAGAAAACTGCATTGTCTCTTGAGCAAGTTAGCAGATACTGTCGGCCCAATGGCTTCGGTCTGTCTGTGTGGATCACATTTGATTTGCAGCCATGATAAAGTGGCGTCTCTGTGGCCAGTTTCCAGAAGGAGGCATCAGTGAGCTGTTTAGATGCTGCAATCATTTATTGCTGGTTTGACAGATGGCAGAGAGGGCAGATGACAGATGGCAGAGGACAGATAACAGATGGCAGAGGACAGATGACAGATGGCAGAGAGAGCAGAGGGCAGAGCTGTTCATTTAAAACCGCACAGTCCAATAAAAGCATCAGCTTTTCAAAAGCCAAATACTTCACCTTTTCGAACCTGTGCCTGTTGAGAGAAGCCTACCGGATCTGAGTTTTGACATGGATGACAAAATTAAGTGTGCATGTTTGCACTTCACATATCTCATAAGTTAGACATTTTAATTTAAAGCGAGGTTACTTCAAGCTAGACTGTGGTAGAATCTGATATAGTCACCTTCAAAAAGTGATGGAAACTCAAAGCCATCGGACTGTGCAACTTGAACAACAATTATTTTTTTAATATTTTCAAAATATGAACATCCCCATTTAATTATAGCTTCGCGGTTTAATGAAAATATATTAAGGACTCAAGTCCATTGTAAATATTTATAATTCACTAAGCTGGAAGCACGACTGGAATATCTTTTCAGTATGTGTGGTTATATGGTCTATTGTTACTCGTTCTATTGTGTCTGCTTTTCTGTCCATTGTTCGGGGTGATGGTCCCAGGCCACGACCCCCCCCCCCCCGCCAGCACACACGTAGAGAAACCCCACCGGCCATATAGGGACCACGTCCCGATGTTCCAACCCCAAACCCTGAACCCTCCCGGCTCCAGGGTAGGTTCAACAACCATTTAGCATTTTAACTTGTATGGGATCAAGTGTATCGCCCAATGTCGTACGGGTGATGATAATCGGAAATATTATCCCTAAAGCAGGATTCGAACCCACACTTCTTGGTATTCTGGGGCTAGATTGCTAACGATTACACTACCTAGGCTCTCTGATGTAATCACTTTTTCCACGCCTATCTGTGTATATGGCACCGGACCTGAGAGGTCAGTGCAATCTACTGGAATAACACCATTCATGCTTTTCTACCTATTAATTATTCCTGGTTGATAAGCGTAGGATATGAAATGTTGCAATTCACACTATTCATGCCGCGGCCATGTTGAAACCAGACCGAGGCCACTTATGTATCTGCGAGGTGCCACTGTATGAAAAGTTATGTGAATACTTTTTCGTCGACCAATACCTCTCGAAATCACTCAAATTTGAGGGTATTCATTTTTTAAACTACCATATTCATCTTTGCATCCCTGTTTTCTATCTATTGGCTAATTTTCACAAAGATTGGGTGACCCTTGCATGGTGATTTTCCCATTCTTTAACTACAATGAGACTGTCAACTTCAAGTCTGCATAGTTATGGTGGTATCATGTAATGCAGTACTGTCAGCATAGTTATCTGTGCAACACAGTTAAACAACTAGTCTTAGTAAATACAAATTAATAAAAGCTTTAAAAGGATTAAAATATATTTTCAAATATATCAATATTAAGAAAGTTATGCAATTTTGAATTTAAGAAAAGATTGGCAGCCAAGGTTAGCGACTTAGTTGACATTGCCTACTGAAAAACATCTGATCATCACTCAATCTTCATGAAAATTGACCAATAAATAGAAAAACGGTATGCAAAAATAAATATGAGTTTCAAAAGTGAATATCTTCAAATTGTACTCCTTTAATTTCTGTAGTAGTTCATACACATCGGCACAAAGCAGTGTCTTATGGCAGCCTCGTTCTGATGACGAATTAGGTCGCGCGTGAATAGTCTGAAGAAAGGTTGAGCCTAAGAGATAATGACTGGTTAGCTGTCTGTGCATCAGACCTATGTTCCAGAGCATACTTGATTTCTGTTTGTTTATTTTCTTCTTTTTTGTAAGCGTTATGCATGAAACAATCACAATTCGCTTCTCCTTCAATACGCCCTTAATATCCTAATCTTCTCTGACTCCTTAGAAAATGGCAATGTTTAACTGTCACCACTATTCTATTTGAGCCAATGCTTGTGCCAACAAAGATAATGTGATGGCTCGGATTCTAGTTTGCCTAGCGGAATAAAGAAAAATGCCATAGATGCTTCAATCCCCGTTGTCCTGCATGGCCTGGTCTATTTCATCTAGAACTTAGAAGTGACCTGCCATTTCCCAGCGAGGGGGGGGGGGGAAGGGGAGAGGGGACGGCATGCCAGAAGGACCACTCCTGTTAGCAAGCCGCCTCTCTTCCGATTCTTCGGAGCATCAAGGGTCAGCATAGTCTAGCCCACCGCCATGTGGTAGTGGAGCTCATTACTGATTACAGTACAACCCTGTTAAAGCAAGCTCGGTTAAACCAAACGATCGGTTAATCCAAACTTTTTTCTGCGGTCCGGAAAAATACTACCATTTATCCACATCAAAAAGTTGGTTAAACCAAAGTCGTTTAATCGAAAATTATCGGTTAATCCAAACAAAATTTCGGACCCTAGGCCACTTCCAGTACAGTTAAACCAAACTTTCATGTGGTTATAAGGTCACCTGCGAACCCACCGACGATAAGAGCGCTGACTGATTTCCAGGGCGGGAGGTCGTATGTTAGATTCCCGACCAAGTCAAACCGTTGACTTATCAAATTGATACGTGCCGCTACCTAGCATGGTGCTCGGCATTAACAGGATAGGACAAGAACTGGTTTGCTCAGGATTATCAGGATAATGTGACTGATTGGGAGATCAATTCATGATGCCGGCGGCCTGATCTTCCAGTGTGGTAGCACTATAAAGTCACCATCCCGACAAGTGTCAATTTTGTAAGCCATTGGTTTGACTCGGCCAGGATTCACGCCCACGACTTTTCGCACAGGAAGCAAACGCCCTCGCCGAATCGGCAACGGCGCCCGGCTTGTCCATACCCGAGTAGTTATGTGTGTAGTTTACGATAAGTACCTCCAGTACTGCTCACATATCAGCGTGACCCGCCCACAACTCGTCCACAAGAGCCTAACTTATACGAGAACCACACCTACTAGCAGCCTGAACGGCCCGTCTCTAGTGCATTGGGGTCGGAGTGACAACAGACGCTTTCAGATTGCGTGGAAATGCAAGTTGATTGGTTGTTTTTTGGAGTTTTACATCCTGGCAACATTTAAGCTTATATCAGGACGGTTCCGATTGTGATAGTGTGCACTCATGGCGACTTTCTAGTGCTGCCCCACTGGAAGACCAGGTCACCAGCACCATGACTTGATATCCCACTCAGTTACATTAACCTGACACCAAGACAACCAGTCCTCGCATTATCCTAATAGTGTTGAACGCCTAGCTAGGAAGGGACAAGTATCAATTTTGTAAGTCATTGGTTTGACTTGACAAGGAATTGTACGCTCGACTATCGGCACAGGTGGTCTACGCTCTACCGATTCGGCCCCCGCGTCCAGTGTAAATGCAAATAGATGTGTTTATATTCTGATATATATATATGTGGTGTATAATGCATTATGCGAGTATAAAGGCGCGGAAGGGAATTAATTCCTTATTGTTGTTATTGTGTTTATTATTAGTATTATTATTCCACGGTGTATGGTACTGCCTCCTTATTGTGGGGCGTCTATGATTATGTGAATATAAACATGTTACGCTATGTCTCATTGTGAGATTTTGAATGGAGTTACTACCACTATATCGCTAGTTCGTCTAATCTACCATGCCGGCGCCACCGGCGTGATGACACTTCCAGATGGCGTTTACTCCCAACAAAAGTTAATTATATACATAAACTAGGCCCCGTATACCACATATATAGTATTACGTATGACGTATGGCGTATGGCGTATGGCGTGCAGCGTATGGCTTATCTTTATGACGTATTACGTATGATTTATCACGCATCACACGTCACGCATCACACGTCATGCATCAATAGCATTGACCCCCACACCGTCCACAGCTGACGGAATGTTATCGTCAAAACTGGGTTGTTGGTCATGCCTGGCTTGCTCAGCCGAAGTCAACATGTCCACCAAAGCCGTACACTATGCCTATCCACCAAGGCTTTCATTTCGTTGAACATTGAGCTCATTTCAAGCAATTCCCTACTCTCAGTACTTGTAGAGGCAACTGGAGTCAGGGGTGGAGATAATGCGTTAATCATGTAAGTAGTGGTCACCGGTGGGTTAGCAGTGGGAATTGCCAGGTTTGTTTTAGTACTAGTAGTAGTAGACGCAACTGGAGTCAGGGGTGGAAATAATGCGTTAATCGTGTAAGTAGTGGTCACCGGCATATCACATATATAACATCTCACATATAGCATACCAAATATGAACCAAATGACATGACATATGACATGGCATATGACATATAGTACATAAAGATGTTAAATCCAGGTCAATTAGACAGGAAAGTACCTGGATGGGGGAGGCTGACATTGTTTATACTCCCATAACGAATTATAGACCACATATATCAGTTGTACATCTATCTGTATTTCATGTGCTTGTTAGCAGGAAAGAGCAGTCAATCATGAATGTGAATCGCCACTACCTACATCAATCTTCCCCTTCGCAGGATGGCGGAAAGTGTTTAGTCTGTTCCATTAAGCAGCCCTAAGTGTGATCCAGTACTGACATTTAGAGTAGGCACGCGTCTAGATATTCACAGAGGTATGTAGGCCTATCACCACCTCCCCCATAGTAACCATTGTTCATTTCACGGGTTCGGGTTGCTAAGCTGCGTTATACCAACACATCTTGCATGGCTGTAGCTAGGCATTTTTGATTGTACACTTACAGCCCCCACTGCCGTGTTATGATAGTGTTTTGAACTTGGGCAGTGTTTTGGACGTACATAGGAGTAGTGTTTTGAACTTAACAGCAGTGTTTTGAACCTAAGTTCAAAACACTACCATAGTGTTTTGAACTTAGGTTCAAAACATTACCGTAGTCTTTTCGATGGGGTAGTGTTTTGAACGTCCTACACAGGGAACGAAACTCCCAACCTTCCGCACGCGTGGCCTGCGCTCTACCGATTCGTCTACCGTGCCCGGTGTGTCCTTCATGAGAGACCAGCGGAACCCGCAATACCCACATTGCCAAGTACAGGTTTTTATATTGATTAAAACAGAAAAAAAACGCAAGTAATTTCATCACACATTTCCCACTCCACCATGTCGGCTTCATGTTATTTCCGCCATTTGAAAACAATCCGAATGAACCGTGAAAGGGTTGTGTTGATGTTTTATTTAGTTTTTTGTTCTTTTGGGGGGAGGCAATGGCAAACTGACCTCAGTGAAACACCACAATTAACGATGAAACACACCAATAAAGAACTAAACACACATTCGAGCACGAACTACTTAGAAAAGCCTTTAAGTTGCATCTCGCTGGTAATTGCTGGACCCTTCTGCCCCTGGTCCAATTAGCTCGGAGCAATTGGCGAGCAGTTCAGTCAGAATGGTCATTCTGCAGGTCAGTCTTCTGACTGGTCCCTTCACACACGGACAAACCCTTTCCGGAAGGGCCATCCACTGCTACCAGCTTTTATACTGCGAGCCAGGGGACACTCGGGCGGGCACACACCCACGCACTAGTTGCCATAGTGATTGCGCATGCGCAGATGTCTTCTCAGGGACCGGTGAACCAGCAAAAATGGGTGTGGGTGTGTGGAGGTGTGTGCGTGTGTGTGTGTGTGGGTGTGGATATGTGGGCATGTGTGTGTGTGGGTGTGTGAAGGGGTTAACAGCATTGCATAGCCAGATTCCATAGCCTGTGATTCGACTACCACAAGAATATCCAATTCGTGGAGGGGACCACAGGTATCTAACATTGCGAGCAAGTCTGCCTCACACATTGCGCAAATGAGAATAGTCAAGATGGTACAATAAATGACAAATTATAGGTAAATAAAACTAGTTCTATTTTTTTAATTGCATTTGGTTTGTTAGGATTAGCATTTTCATGATTGAATAATTAATATGCGGGTGTCTTTGCTTGATTTGGTGCTTACTTTGTTGTTGTTGGTGGTTGTGTATTTATGTTGCCCATAACGGTTAAGTCTAATGACTTGTTTTCGCCGCTTCAGTAAGAGTCTCTCATAGATCCCCTTGTTTTTAGTACTTTCAGTTGTTGTATCGCTATCTACTGCATGCATTCTTTCTCTGTTTGTAAGCATTCTTCCACATCTCCCCACCCTCTGTGATTCTGTTAGTTCTACAATTGGTTAGTTGTTTGGTTACCTATAGTCATTTTCGCTGACTGCCTTCACCAGCTTGCATTAGTGGTCATTAGTTTTGGTTATTTGACCTAAGTAAGTGAAGGCGAGGGTTTGTGATTACAGCAGGGGTGCCATGATATTGGTTGATTGTTGGAGGTTTACATCCTGCCAACATGACTGGTCATATCAGGACGGGTCCCGACTTGTGACAGTTCACACTCATGGCAACTGGGAAATCAGGCCACTGGCACCATGACCCGATATCATACTCAGTCACATTATCCTGACACTGAGCTAACCAGTTCTTGCCCTATCCTATTAATGCCGAGCACCATATGAGGAAGCGACATGTGTTACTTTTAAAGTCATTGGTTTCATTGGACCAGGGAACCAAACTCCTGACCTTTAGCATGCGAGGCTCGGTGCCATATAACTAAAGGCGAGGACTGACTGTTGAGAGGGGAGGGGCTTTGACAGTAAGGAAGAGTGGCAGGGTGATGTGGAACATGTTTGACTGAGGAGTTGGAGGTCAGCCAATGGGAACTGGTGAGGGTCAGAGTTGTGATTGGCTGCAATCCTTGTGGTGGTGGGTTGGAGGTGTGAGCTTTCCTCTCAGCGATGACCGTGAATGAACGCCCCCTGCTCCTTTAACCCATGTTATATGCCCTCATCAACGCTTTATAATTACACTCTCGATAATTATAACACATTGGGTAAACCACTGCCTTGTGGTACAGGTTCTTGACAGAACCGAAGGCTAAGGGAGCAAACCCTAAACAGAAAACCATGTCACTGTGGCGGCATTAAGGGCGGTTGATGTATGGAACTCCCAACATCTCCCGACCAGCCACTGCAGGGACAAATAGTTTTGCGCCTGTCTTGACATGTTCTTGCCCGTGTGAAACCTCTATTTGCTCCCCGAGAGAGTGCCGCTGGTAACTTGCAAAAGCCAGCAGCACTTCAACACTTTTGCAGGCAGCTTTCATGAAATGTACAACCGCACAATAATGAAAGCAGTCTTTGTCGCATCACGACCGACAGCATGATGATGATGATGATATAAGGGTCAAAATTGCAAAGTAAAAAACAAAATCATCAAATGTTCTAACCCAATTCACTTTCCTAGAGTTGTTCCTACATATCCAACTTAGATACTGATGCACTTATTAAGCATATATTGCTGTATCGAATGAATACAAAGCCAACTTAATAGAACGTGTCACTGTTGGAGCCTATGATGGCAATTATTTCAACGCACAGACCAAGATTAATTTGGCATGATTCCAATTCTAATATATCTGAAGTTAAAACTTTAAAATAAAGAATTACTTCACGTTAAAGTAAAGTCGATAATACTGATCACCCTAATATGTTGGTATCTAAAAGTATGTGGCGGACACTCAACACCATCGACCTGGGCAATATTAACTTCATGGTATGTAATGTAATCACATTGCTGCCCAGGGAACAGAGAAGATGGAAGCAGGAATGGCAATAGCACAACTTTATTTTCATGACAGGCAGGGTCCTCGGCTCTCTTGCCAAGCTCTACTCAATACACCTGAGGTAACCAGCAGCAAAGTCTGACATTCAAGTTAAGTTATGCAGTAAATATGAAATATTATAGAGTGCATGAGATATCACAAAACAGTTCAATAATAGCAGTAAATGGTATATCAAAAATAATTCAAATTAATTCTACATCAATGAAGGCAATAATATCAGGTCAAATTTTGAATCAAGTCAACATTTTGTTTTTATTTTTTATTTTGTTTTTATTTTGCTTGGGCTTATTTTGCGTATGGAGGCCAGTGCCTTGATTGTGGGTGGGTGGCTGGGTGGGTGGGTTGAGAACGGTGTTGCTCCAATGGTGATCCATGTGTGAGTGGATAGTAGTAGGCTTGCTGGTGCAAGGCAGAGGTTGTGGCTGCGGTAGGTGTGATTGGCAGTGGGGTTTATAGGGTGGCCCAATGAGGTGGCTTATAGTTTGGTGATTGGCATGTGGGAGGGGCTGCGTTCCCGTTCTCTAGATCCCCAGCATTGACAGTGAGGCCGTAATCGATTAACACGACCCAAGCAACTCGGGTCACCCGAGTCGTCAGAATTTCAAATCGAACACTGCGAGTAGAGTCGACAAATACACGTGCCGTGTGCAAAACGATCCGACCCAACTAACCCACCTCCTAGCTGGGGTTGGGTACGAGCTATGACATCACATTTGCGGTGGTACCATCCTGCAGGATAACAGCTACTAGTACCAGTCATGCATGTTCTTTTTTAAAGAATAACTTAGATTAATGAACTGGAAATATAGCTAAACTAGGCCATCATAAAATACTTTAAATCCTATTTTGCTTTATTTTTATCGGTTATTAAAAACAAAACAAAAATTGTCCACCCGAGCGCAGAGAAGCATATTCGATTATTCGACTCGACTCGGATGTGCGCATGCGCCAAAACGTGGCTCGGGTGACCCGAGTTGATTAATCGATTACGCCCCGAATGAGCGCCACCTGCTTATTTAACCCAATGACGCTATCTAACGAGAGATCTGAGAACTAAAGCTGGTGAATGTTTGCCAGTGGGCTGCGATGTAAGCACAACTGTGGTGATCTTTTACTTTTACTAAATGGGATCCGATGAAGTATTAGTAAGTTGCGGAACCAATCAGATGGTCAGTCACCTCTTTCAAATTGGAACGTAGTGAATGACATGTGACTGAGCCAAGATGGTTCATCATGCGGGAGTGTCTGCAGGAAAGTGTAAAAGGTGGTCCATTCATCACAGCAGATAGGCATCGCTGGTTCTTGGAAAGGGGCGCGCGCTCATTTGTTCAAAGCAGATAAGTGAAGTAGTTACTGCACGGGGGTTGTGGGTAATCGGTAGTGACACAACCCTTTTGCTATTCCATAAGTAGGTCATGATATCAACCCCACAGCACTTGCCCCAAGTTGGGCGTGATTCTGACTGGTCCCCAGCCAGCACAGACACTACCAGGGCAGTGTGTAGAGGATCCAGGCCATGTAAAGTGAGTGTAGGAATCATGTCACACTGTTTGGAGAGGTGTGCACCGGCATCAACATGATGGATGCTGCTTAGTGTAGCTTGGAGGTGTTAGATTCACTATATGCAGCTGTTTAAATCAGTATATGGAGTTTGTTAAACTCACTATCTACAGTTGTTAAAGTCATTACATGGAGCTGTTAGATTCACTATATGCAGCTGTTTAAATCAGTATATGGAGTTTGTTAAACTCACTATCTACAGTTGTTAAAGTCATTACATGCAGCTGTTAGATTCACTATATGCAGCTGTTTAAACCAGTATATGGAGTTTGTTAAACTCACTATCTACAGTTGCTAAAGTCATTACATGGAGCTGTTAAACTCACTATATGTAGCTGCTAAGAATGTTATATGGAGCTGTTATGCTCACTATTATATAGCTGTTAAAATCAATATATGTAGTTTGTAAGCTCACTATATGGAGCTGCTTAAATCACTATATGAAGTTTGTTAATGTCAGTATTTACAGTTGTTAAAGTCATTATATGGAGCTGTTAAACTCATCATTGTGGTTCGATTCCCCGTGTCCCCCCCCCCCCTTCCCCCACCTCTGACAATTTGGATTTCCACCGCTGTGTATAACTTACAGCATCATCAAAGGCTGGTTGCTCTCATACCATGTCTATGTGGTGTGGGAGGATAAAAAACCCTTGGGTCAGTAAAAGTGTAGGCTCGAGTTTTCTATTGACAAACTGTCTAATGGTGAAAACAAGTCTATTCAGACTTATCCATGGTAGGCAGTATAAATCTTCAAGAAAAAGAAAATGCCGCTGCTAAAAGAAATATGTAGTTCTTAAGCTCACTATATGGAGCTGCTTAAATCAGTATATGGAGTTTGTTAAACTCACTATGGAGAGCTGTTGACATCATTATATAGAGATGGTGGACTCCTTATGTGCAGCTGTTAAGCTCACCATATGCAGCTGTTAAAATGTTATTATCCGCAGCTGTTCCGCTTAGTATAATGCAGGGGTTAAAGTCAATATATGTAGTTGTCAAGCTCACTATATGGAGCTGCTAAGGTTATTATATGAAGTTATTGAATTCACTATACGCAGCTGTTAAAGTCATTATATGGAGATGTCAAACTTACTAAAAGAAGCTGCGAAAATCACTATATGGAGCTGTTAAACTGACTATATGTGGTGACATGAGGGAGCCTAGGTGGTGTAATGGTTAGCACACTGGCCTGGAATGCAAAGAGATGTGGGTTCGAGTCCCGCTCTAAGTGCAATATTTCACATTTTCATCACCCCCATGACACTTACTATAAATAACTTTTAATATATCATTATATGTAGCTGTTGAAGTCAATATATGAAGCCGCTAAAGTCATTATATGGAACTGTTCAACTCACTATATGCAGCTGGTATTAAAAGCACTGTATGCACTAAACTTAGCTGCTAAAATCGCTTCCAACAGCAGGTTTCGCTCGAATTTAATTGTGCATTTTTCATATGCCCTATTAAAATAGGAAAAATAAACAAGTATGTCTCCTTTGAGTTAATTAATTCTAACATAGCGGTATCCATGGTATAGTACATTTGCCAAAAGCTACAATTCTGTTTGGAGAGTGTGATATAACTGGTGATGTACATTATACAGCAGGAGCCACTCCCTTAATTCTACATGATCAGTGCTGTGAGTAATACAGCACTGACCAAACTTAGATTATTTAGAATGTCAATTCCAATAGTAAGATGGCTGGAAGACCAGTGCTCCGGCACTGACAAATGTCATATTCAGATGAATAAATACTTTACCAAACAAAAAACAACAAAAAAACTCACCGGGGGCAACTTGATACACAAATGTCCCCCACAATAGGATCGTAGATTACCAACGCACTGGTCTCGTTGAGTAATAGTTGATTGAAAATATCGATATTTTATTTGTGTAAATGATTTATTCATCCGAAGAGTTCTTTTATCAGCCCCAAGACACTGGTTTTCCAAACTGTGTACATTTCAGGTGTTTATGCTATTTATTCACAAGGTAAACACTATCTTACATATGGAGATATTAAATAACATTAAATGGCAGATGTTAGATACAGGATGATAAATAGGATCAGATTGTACTCAGATTGACGATGTCCATAAAGTGTGGTTACAGCAGGTTGACAATATCTATGCAATGATCGTGGAGGTATGAAGTTACGGGAATTATATTCATATGGTGTTCTCTGGGGTGGAGCGGTTAGAGTACAGAACGTTTTTCTAGGTCAGATTCCTAATCTGAAGGTTGGTGGTTCGATTCACCATGCGATCATCTCTGCCAATTTGGATTTCCACCACTGTGTATAACTTACTGCTTCATCAAAGAGCAGTTGCTCTCATGCCATGTCTATGTGATGTGGGAGTTTAAAAATCTCTTGCTCGGGATTTTTATTGACCAACTATTTAATGGTGAAAACAAGACTATTCAGACTTATCTATGATAGTCAGTATAAATCTTCAAGAAAAAGAAAGAACATGTATTGTTTATGGCTCTAGCTGTGTACTAATATATAATAAAAGGTGAGTACATCTAACTGAAAAGAAAATAGAAAGAGTTGCCAGGAAAGGAATTAGTTGCTGCAGGCCTGGGGTTATTTGGGGTTAGGTGAAGATCGATTAAGGAGAGGAGAACCCATATTCATAACGTTTCCTGATTGCATGTTGTTGCGCAAATGCAATTGCAGCAAATTGGTTTTGGATTTAACTGCGAATTATTGCCTTTTTTGGGGAGCTCCAATCAATTATTGAGTTTGCGGGGTGGGGGGGGGCACAAAATCCTGGTTGGTCTTCCACCACCTGTAATTGGTCTTCCTCCTCCTCTTCGGACCAGACGGGATGACCGAATGAGTTGAGCGTCCGTCTCCCACTTTGGTTGATCATGGGATTCGAACTCATGGGTTCGAACCCTGGTCGAGTCAAACCAATGACATAGCAATTTATACTTGTTTCTTCCTAGCCAGGTGCTCAGCATTATTAGGATAGGGCAAGGACTGGTTGGTTCAGTGTCAAGATAATATGACTGAGTGGGATATCAGGTCATGGTGTTGGCAGCCTGGTCTCCCAGTGGGGCAGCACTATAAAGTTGTCATGAGTGCATACTGTCGCAATTTCGGTACCCAACTTGATATGACCTTAGATGTTGTCAGGACGTAAAACTCCAACAACCAACCAAGCAATCCTCCTGTTCCGACTCCCAAATGTAGTAGGTAGGGTGAGCAAAAATAAGCCAGTTAGCTCTATCCTTAGTATGGCAGGGGGGTAAGTGGCCTGCGGGTTTCACGTGCATAGCGAATAGCACTGCCAACCATACTCACCCGCATAGGCCTCACCTGCGGCTCAATAGCGTTGACCTCCACACCGTCAACAGCTGACGGAATGTTATGGTCAAAACTGGGTTGTTGGTCACGCCTGGCTTGCTCAGCAGAAGTCAACATCTCCACTAAAGCCGTACACTATGCCTATCCACCAAGGCTTTCATTTCGTTGAACATTGAGCTCATTTCAAGCAATTCCCTACTATCAGTACTAGTAGAGGCAACTGGAGTCAGGGGTGGCGATAATGTGTTAATCGTGTAAGTAGTGGTCACCGGCGGGTTAGCAGTGGGAGTTGCCGGCTATGTAATCCTCAGTATATGCTTCTTTTTACCGCACATATGGCCACAAGGATACCATCAAGAGAAACCTGAAGCTGAGAGACATTAAGACCGACTCATGGACATCACTCTCACAGCAGAGAGCTAAATGGAGAGCAGCAGTCAAGTAATGAAAGCAGTCTTTGTTGCATCGCAACCGAAAGCATGATGATGATGATGATGATGGCCACATTCCGGGTACGTCTCGGAGATGGCTCCACCATGTCTTTTTGGCCTATTTGCATTCAGGGTGCGCCTCGCATTTGCCTCGGAGACGTTTTGCTTTTCAGCTAGGAGGCAAAAGCGCCTCCAAAATGGCCGTCGGATTCAGTGGTTTCAGCCAATTAGAGCTGTTCTTTTCAATTGCAAATTGCTGCACCATATGGAGGGCGCCATTTTCGAGGCACCTGACAGCTAAAGTCGTTCAGACTAGTGCGAGGTCCGGAATTTCTATATGGCAACTTGGGGTGTAAAGTTAGCAACCATACTCAGCACGGGCTAAAGCTAGTATAACGCTAATATAAAATTGCTCCACTGTGTGTGGTACGACGGGGGTCATCCGTATCTAACTCCCGGACAGCTGGGGGGGGGGGGGGGGGGGGGGGCACTCCAGTAATGCGCCGATGGAGGAAGTAGCAAAGTATATGTTCCCCTACCATGTTTACTTGTCCAATGCATTATATACCTCACATATATATATACAATAGTCTATATGCATTATATATATAGATATATATATATATATATATATATATCATCCCAGAGCACTCCTTTATTGCTCAATCGGAGTAGGTAGGACATAGATGATCGAACAAAGATTCACCCCTACTCAGTGTGGAGTGAATGACAACCCTGACTAAATCTGAGCAAAAACTGCTTCAGAGGTAGTGGTTCCAATGTGCAATGTTTATCTATTTTGCTATAAAGCTGAGAAATTGGTAGAGAATTTAAAAAAACAACCAAGATGGCGGCCACAGAAAGCTCTCGATTTGCCTCTTTAAGTCCATTAATGTTCATGATTTCATCAATTATTAACCTCGAAAGTAGCAGGATAAGCATGTGGGTCATATGTTTAGCACCGCAGATTGCAAATGCATGTGGTTATAATAAAATATTTAATTAAATATTTATTTCCACATGAGCAATGCACATACAAGTTGATATTTATATATCAGTAATGTTGTCACATGAAAAAGGAGAAAGCAGAAGTAAAATACTTATGAGGTTATATCTATAACCAAGCTTCCTAACACTTTTTTCTATAGGTTATATTTTTGCAGCCCTGTCCTGGAGACAGTTCTGCAGGAGCAACTAATTACAAACAATAACAACGTTGATAGGTCAGCTTGATTCGTTCCACCTGCCCATGATATGCTCATGAAGTGATACAAACGTTAACTTAGTCCTTCCATGGAAAAATGACATAAGATCTCGGCTCCACTCCACTCCAGTCGATCAGATTTACAAAATAACCGACATGAAGCGTTACGTTATATAAATTCTTATTTAATCATTGTAGTATTTACTTGTTTGTCTGTTCAACCCAAGTGTGGTGAATTATACTGCCCTTCGCCTTTACTGCAAACAAGCCATTAAGACCTTTGTGTCGCATCATTAAAAGGAAATTAACTAAAAGCGGAAAACAAAAGTAAAATCAGCCGGGTCTCTGCAAAGGTTAGCTGCGTTCGTTTGAAGTGCTGCCGGTAGATATGACAGCCTACACATGCTCCTGACACTGCTCGAGTATCTAGGGCAGCGGCGGATTAGCTGTGTGATTCGCCGCTAAAAGGAGAGAAGGGTCCACAGCGATGAAAGGATGAAAAACAGGTTACCACTGAGTAATATCGAGCATACCCTTGCAGGATGAGTTTCCCATTCATTAAGTAGTGATATTGTGTGATTTAAACAGAAATAAATGTAGATCAATTTCAAATATACTTCAAACAATTTAATCTGTGCAAAAGATACATACATATGTGATAATATCTGAACAATAAACTAGTAAAATAATATGTTACTACACTGCTAGCTCTGTGGAGGTCTAGCCTGGTCCCCTGGCATTTATTTGCTCTGGCAGAGGCATAGGAGTTTTCATCTATTATCGCTCAGTTTCCAACCTGGTCCCCTAGCCTTTGTACCGGAAACAAGTTTAAACGAGCTCAAACGAGTTCAAACGTGGCTGGTTGGGTCGCACCATGGCTAGTTGGATCGCTCCGTTTAGCGCTGAATATGCTTATGTAATAGGAAGCTAATGTTCTAATCACAAAGGTTGTTGTGTCGAGAAAATATGCATGTCAAAGCTTCTGTATTTTACAGACACTTCCGGTACCTAGAACAGAGCAAGATGAAAAAGGGTCCATAGCGAGGAAAGGAGGAAAAACGGGTGACCACTGTCCCATGCAGGAATAGTTTCCCATTCTTTAAGTCCTGATATTGTATTGTGTGATTTAAACAGAAGTCGATGTAGATAAATTAAAAATATACTTCAAGCACTTTAATCTGTGCAAAAGATACATATATATGTGTAACTATGTCTGAACAAGAACCTACTAAGAAAATAATGGAATCTTTCCATAATTTGAGCCAATCAGAGCTGTTCTTTTCGATTGCAAATGGCCGCCCCTTATGGGGGCCACCATTTGCAATAAAAAAAATAACACAACACATGATTATGATAATTGAAATAAATATCATTTTATAATTATAACAAAGTTAATGTTTATTGTCAAATATTTCTGTTCTATAATCTATCAATAACGCAGAAAACTAATCTACTTCACTGAGTTCTCGCGAAGACGAGAAGAGGAAAGTCTATTTCCGGCAAGTTCAAACGGGCTCAAATGAGTTCAAACGTGGCTGGTTGTCCCGCTCCTTCCAGCGATGAATATGCTTATGGCAAGATGGCATGTCGGGACAAGATTCTCCGCTATCCAGAGTAGGGGTGAATGACAACCCTACCTAAATCCCAATAAAAACTACTTCAGTAGGAATTAAATATAAGTAAGTGGTGGAAATGGTGGTTCCATTGTTTATTTATAGGTAGTTGCTATTCGCACGGCGGCCGTACGAGTAGATCGGTGTTTATTCGTACGGCGGTAGTCACGTGACGTAGCTTGACCCAGATCTTAATCAGCCGTACGAATGGTCTAGTTGCAATACAGAATTTTATTGCTCAGATTTATTGGTATATATGTTTGATCAATGGAAATTACACTACCAAAAACTATGACACACGTCTATCATTTTCATTGGGAGATTTTTTTATAAATGGGACAGATCGAGCCCCTATCTGCCTCCTCTGCTAGTTAAACTTGACCTAATTTGACCATCTGGCCTAATTTGTGCCATCGCCGTATGAATAGAATATCAGCTCTTCATACGGCGCGCCGTATGAATAGCCACTTCGTTATTTATATTGGCATAGAGTTGAGAAATTGGGAGAGAATGCACACACACACACAAAACCAAGATGGTGGTCGCAGGAAGTTCTCCATTTCACCTTTTAAAGTCTATTAATTATTAATCTAGGGCCTCTGTGATTTCGTAAATTAGTCACCCTCAAAGTAACGCGTGGGCTTTCATGGATAAGTATTTGAATAATATATTTAGCACATTTAATTTCCACAACCCAACCTTCCGAAGATTTGTTCTAATGAGTTGTTTAGTGTCATGTAGAGAAACAGTGCTTAGAGAGTAATTAGATGATTCATCGGAGTAATAGCCTTCTTTCAACCTACCACAATTTATTTTTTGTATTGGTGCGAGCACTTGTAATACAAAATAAAATCTAATTGGAGCCTAACAAGTTCATTTGTTTGTTGTTGTTGTTTTCCTAACTTCTTCTTAGTAATGTTCCAGCTTGGCCTTGGGTAGATGGCAACCGGAAATAGAAGGTGCCAGACTGGGCGGAGATATTACAAGATGGCAACCAGAAATAGAAGGTGCCAGACTGGGCAGAGATATTACAAGATGGCAACCGGAAATAGAAGGTGCCAGACTGGGCGGAGATATTACAAGATGGCAACCGGAAATAGAAGGTGCCAGACTGGGCGGAGATATTACAAGATGGCAACCAGAAATGGAAGGTGCCAGACTGGGCGGAGATATTACAAGATGGCAACCGGAAATAGAAGGTGCCAGACTGGGCGGAGATATTACAAGATGGCAACCGGAAATAGAAGGTGCCAGACTGGGCGGAGATATTACAGTGCCAGTGCCAAATCCAAACTGACAGGTGAATATCACTTCATTCTGTAATGCATACTTTGCTGCAGTCTTATCTTCTGCACTGAATTAATTGAATGTTGATTGATTGATTATTGGGGTTTTATGTCACAGCAACGGCTAAGTCATAACAGGACGAGCACCGAATTGTGACATTGCGCACTAACTGTGACAACCCCCACTGGGAGATTGGGTTGTCGGCACCCTGACCTGATATACCACTCAGTCACATTATCCTGATATGGACCTCAGCCTCCGTCCACACCTACGTCCCCATGGCCCAAATCAGCAACGGACCATGAACCCTCTCCACCCTACTTGGTTGAGGGTTCGAATCTGGCCCATCTAACATCAACGGGGATAGAAGTCCCCAGAGACTGAACTGAAACATACAGACTAGCACCCGATTTGACCTTTGAACCTGAACTGTACATGAAGCTGATGTGTAGAGAACCATTGTATACTACTCCTGTCTCCGCCTTTCGTGAATTGTGCATGTTATCATAACATGATTAATTAGCGGGGTGGAGGCAGGGGGGCTCAAAACGACACACCGACCAGACTCCGCCTACCGTAAATGAGCAAACTAACCAGCGGCACCCGCAGTCTGGTGGCACCACCAAACAGCAACAATGGAACCACGCCACCTGGTTACAGGAGGAGCCAGACGCGAATTTCCTGCCAAAACATCACGTGACCAGATTCAAACTTGACCTTCAAACTTGAACTGCCTACACAGTCACACAACTCCTCCAGGTGCTGACTGGACAACTTCACCACCTTTCTTCGCCCATCCACCCACACCTCTAATGAACAGAACGGGAATGGTTGAGGGTTCGGATCTGGCCCATCTAACATCAACGGGGATCGAACTCCCCAGGGACTGAACTGAAACATACAGACTAGCACCCGATTTGACCTATGAACCTGAACTGTACATGAACCTAACGAATAAAGAACCGTTGTATACTACTCCTGTCTGCGCCTTTCGTGAATTATGACATTTATTCGGGCATAGCCCCCTTCGTAGCATTTACATCGAGCATGGTATTAGGGCGAGAAGGTTGTGGCCGAGATAAGGTCATCGCAGCATGAAAACATATGAAGATGATATGAGAAATATATGTGACATATCAAGAAGGTAGCGGTACCAATAACAGTGAAGGAATATCAACAATACATGTGAACGGTGGTGAAGGAACATATCAAATGCAAATACAATTGAATTTAAATTAGCAAGTGTCTGTGTTAATGAACTATCAATTGTTCAGGTGTCAATTGGCTTTAAATTATTATAGTCAAATTAGTCGTAGTATGTAATACTTGTAATCATTGGTTTGTGTTTGGTTGTGTTTGATTGGCTCATAGGTGTGGGTCGGTGCGTCGGTGGATCGGTGGGTGTGTGGGCAGTTGGGTGGGCGAAAAAGGGAGTTTGTAGTGGTACCTCCGAGAAATTGATGTTGACTAACCAGTATGGGGTTGGAGTTGAGGTCCCCAGTGAGTGGTATATTGTGATTGGTTGATGGGCCCGAGCGAGGGCGAGGTGGCCTGGAAAAGGGTGTGGGAAGTGGAAGGCCCCCCCTCCCCCCATCCACCATGGAGGAGGGAGGGGGTGCAGCAACTTCACGATCCCCTGTGCCAAGCAATGAACCTGAATGAGCTTCCACGCTCACTCCAGAAAACCATTGACATTAGCTTTGACTCAGCCGGGGTTCGGGAGCGGGACGTAGCTCAGGCGATAGAGTGTCCACCTGTGAAGGTGTCGGTCATCCGATCGATCCTGCTCAGTGGACACATTTGCAGTTTGGGTTATATTCCGTTTCAAACAGTGGTCCACAACTGGTTGATCAAAGGCAGTGGTGTGTTATGTCCTGTCTGTGGGAAAGTGCATATAAAATACCCCTTGCTGCTTATCGGAAAGAGTAGCCTATGTGGTGGCAGCAGGTTTCCTCCAAAGAAATATGTCAGAATGACCATATGTTTGACATCCAATAGTCGATGATAAAAATCAATGTGCTCTAGAGGCGTTGTTAAATAAAACTTTTTTTTCAGTTGGGGTTCAAGCTTGACGCAAGGGGCAGCTGGGCAGCACTTTTAGCGATCTAGTCATAGCGTCCGCCATTGAAACAGTCAGACTTAGGGGTTGTTGGTGCGGTTAGTAATACTTAGTAAGACTGAGTAAGGTAACCGCCGTGCACACCCCGCAGGTCTAGGCAGTGGGAGAATTATGAGGAAATAATCATGCAAATATCAAACAGCTAATATTAATCGACAGCTTTCCCACGATACACATCCTACAAAAACTAGGCAACATTACAACCGGTCTTACTTCAAGATGGGCAATGGAATTTTGACTTATTGCATCATTTAGCTGAAAGAACAGAGAGAAATCTTGGGAATCCTAAGCCTTTGAGAATCACTATCTCATTACCTTCAATGCTTCTCTTCTGGTGAAAGTTTTTTTAGTAAATTAGTGTAATGTTTCCAAGTGACAGTATTGCATTGTAATAGTGATTGAACTTTGGTTGTCACAGGTTAATGCATATTGCAAACTTAAATCCGTCGGCGGATTAATATCAGAAGAATATTACACAGTATTCCATCTTCCATTATAGCCACATTTTGATGGTCTTACAGCGCCATTTTGGCAGAGCCATTTTCGGACATTCTGATATCGGGCAAGAATCAGAACAGAGGCTGACAGAAGAATAACTAGAATTGCATTTCACAAATGACGGGTTATTGATAGTCAGTCTTTAGACTCTCCATTCTGAACTGGCTAGAAATCCCATTATTATCCACGATGTAAGAGTAGCATAATCCATCTGGACTTCTTTTGTGATGGCATATTTTCTACATTCCATTAGAGTGATGAAATTACATTTAGCACAACATTGCGGGGGAATTTCACAGTATGTTATCTGGTTAGAAGAAGCCCTTGCCTGTGGACTGTTCCTGTTGGATATTGTAATATATGCGTAATAGACATCCAGGCACATGTGGAGAAGAAAGGATATGCTAATGAGATGACGCCACAGACAAAGCTTGCCGGTGGTTTAGTGCCCTGGACAGTGAATAAAGCATTCAGTATCCAGAAGTCAAAGTGTTCAGACGTTGTACTTTTACATGGTGTCAGATGAGGAAGAATGTCGCCTGCTAATACACTGCCGGGTCTCAGGCCACCATGACAGCTCATCCTCTGCAACAACACAAGATTGAACTGGAAAACATGGATCAGAGCATATGATATATATGCCACTGCTGCAGGTGTTGTAACGAAGACAGATTGAGTGTAATGCTGCATCTTTCTTCATGTCGCCAGCGAGGAAGCACAAAAGGTCTTTGCCAATATGTCCATCCCGCTCGCTGAATGAGACAAGCTCAAACCGCTCCCCGATGCATTTCAGGCCTATTGTACAGGTAAAAGCAATTTAATAATAACACGCTACCGGTTTAATTCTCATAATCAGGCTACTGAGAACATGTCCACATATATTACTGCGTTAGGGGACCGAGTGAAAGACTGCGAGTATGGACAAGTGGAGGAGTCACTTTTGCGCGATCGGTTGGTGGCTGGCATAAACAACACAAATTTAAGAAACAAAATGCTGTACACAGCTGATCAAACGTTAGAGAAGTGTATAAACATGTGTCAACTCAGTGAGTTCAGTTCTGATCAGTTGGAGGAGAAAAAGTCAAATGTGGAAACCAAAGAAGTTGATTTTCTGAATAGATATGCGACTGCACGTACCGGTGCACCGGTGGTTCGTCCGTCTGGCCTGCTATCTTGGAAGTCCCCATCTTGGAAAGCTGGTGGCGCCGGTACAGGTGAATTCAAGATCCATTGTCAGAACTGTGGATATGAACACCGCCGGGGAGTCTGCCCAGCAAATGGCAAAGCTTGTGCAAGAAGATCGGGCACTTCGGAAAGGTCTGCCAGAGCAGACTGGGCAGAGTCAGCAAATTGACCGTCAAAGAGCCCGACCCTCACAATGCTGAGCAAGACCCGGATCCTGCGGAAGTCAATGTGTTGACGTTGGATCTGTTTGTGGGGGTCGAATGTAAACAGAGCAGCTAATCTAACTAGGTCGGGTCGGGTGATTAGGCCGGCAGAGAGGCTAGCCCTATAAGTTAGTCAGTTGCAAATTGTAGTCCCACATGAACACATGTGCATGTTAGTTTAAGTATTGTTGCTTTCAGAGTCATATTGGAGGCTAAGTAGCCGGACAATTCAAAGGACTTCAGTGCCATAGTGCACTCAGACATTCGCTAAACCTGTGGTTAAAGCTAAGTACTCGATATATATATATGTTTATATATTATTGTATTACTGTATGCTAAACATGTGAATTTGTTATATATGCGATTTTGAAACATTTCATGTTTCAGAAAAACTTTGAGGGGGGATTAATATATACGTAATAGACATCCAGGCACATGTGGAGAACAAAGGATATGCTAATGACATCACAGACAAAGCGTGCCGGTGGTTTAGTGCCCTGGATGGTGAATAAAGCATTCAGTATCCACAAGTCATATCTGTAGTAATTCACTAGTTTAATTCCTGTGAAAACACAATATTTTCGAAACTAAAATAATTACAGAAGTTTTATCTTGCATATCTAACTTAGATACTGGTGTACTTATTAAGCATGCGTTGCTGCCTCAAATGGAATAAAAGTAAATTAAATAGAATATTTACTGCTGTAGACAATGGTATAAATTTTAGAGTGCATGCCTAAATTAATTTTCGGAGTTTGCATTTTAAATATCTTCAAAGTTAACCATTTAAAAGAAAACTTACTCCCAACTAAAGTCATCATCATCATCATGCTGTCGGTTGTGATGTGACAAAGACTGCTTTCATTACAAGAAAGCTGCCTGCAAAAGTGTTGAAGTGCTGCTGGCTTTTGCAAGTTACCAGCGGCACTCTCTCGGGGAGCAAATTGAGGTTTCACACCGGCAAGAACATGTCAAGACAGGCGCAAAACTATTTGTCCCTGCAGTGGCTGGTCGGGAGATGTTGGGAGTTCCATACATCAACCGCCCTTAATGCTGCCACAGTGACATGGTTTTCTGTTTAGGGTTTGCTCCCTTAGCCTTCGGTTCTGTCAAGAACCTGTACCTCAAGGCAGTGGTTTACAACTCTGCAGGGCAGGGGCGCCAAACTCCCTGAGGTATTGCTATACCTGCAATACCTGCATACCAATTGCATAGCAATCAATAAACAAGCAGTTATGATGGAATTCTTGTATTTCAATGGGTATCTGAAAAATGAGTCCTTAAAGAAGTATTTCTAAAAGTGTTTGATTGTTCATCATTCAAATATATCCCAGCACACACATCACCCCATGGTTACCAGGAGGTCTGCCTTTGCTCCCCCAGTACGGACACGCCTTCGGCCCTACATGTGCGCTCTCTGCACTGTACTCTGTGAACCCACCACTTCCGGTCGACTGCCTGGCCTTGTTCCAGCCTAATCGGGCTGCGAAGAAGGCCCTGAACTGTGATCTTGAACTGTGTCTGATCCCTCACTCTGACCTGAAACCACTAATAGCCACCCACATAAAATCCAAATGGCAACATGAGTGGGACGAAAACATTAATATACTTAAGGAAATTGAACCATCTGTGGGAAAGCCACCACAGACTCATGCGGGAGGTCGACGGGACCAAGTGGTCCTTAGCCGCTGCCGTATTGGCCACTCGTGGCTTACACATGCTTTTCTGCTCAAGGGGGAACCTCCCCTTGAATGTATTGGGTGTCAGTCCCCGCTGACACTCAAACATATTTTACTAAGTTGCATTGATTTTTTGGCCCTGCACCAACAGTTCTACACTGCAGACAGTATGCATGACCTTTTTACTAAGGTAAAACAGGAAAACATTTTAGCCTTTTTGAGGGCAGCTGGACTGTACCACCTCATATAGTTTAATAAATAGATTCTATCAATTATTAATAACACTTTTCTTTTTCTATGGGAATTTGTTTCCCTTGACCACAAATATATGATTGTGGGCTTTCTAATTTAATGAGTGTCTATTGGCACATAATTGATTGTCTGCTTTTACATGTAAAAGCAATGGTTTGAACAAAAAACAAACATTTCTCGCCGTGAATATGGCCTATGCTGCCGACACGGCATAAAGCAACCACCAATCAATCAATCAATCTGTTCCATCCAGAATGCTAGATGTTGCCACTGCTATATCACGCTGGGTACCTCCTCGGGTGAACCCATTGAACCTGAGCCTGATGTCACTTCCAGTAAGCCTGATGTCCACTTCTCACTGAGACGCTGGACCATTAACACATATTGCCTTTTCTTGGTCACCCACCCAGCCCTACACGCACCTTCTTACCAGGCCGGTTGGATTATGTGCCAGGGTCTTCAGAACCTCTCAATAACCTCACTCCTTGACCAGAAATGTATTCTTCACAAACTTACTGCCTAAATAAAATTCCCGTACTATGTAGTTTCTTGTTGTGTTGTGAATTTATATGTGCTGTATAAGCATTATACGAATATAATTAATCGGAAGCTTTTCCACCTCAGCTTCTCCTAACGTCCCATGGGAGTCGGTTGGTTGGTTTTGTACGTCCCCCTGGGAGACGTTGTGGGTTCCTATCACAACCGAGAAAAATCAAAAACTTACAAAATTGATGCATTTCACTATCTAAAGCCCCAGTCACACGTACCCGGATCAGGGGCCGGACGAGCCCCGGACCGTGATCCGGGGTGGTCCGTGGCAATCCGACGTGATCCGTGGCTCATCCGTGGCTGGTCCTTGGTGATCCTTGGTGATCCTTGGTGATCCGTGGCTGGTCCGGCCTCATCCGGGGTCTGTCCCGGATGTTTTAAAATGTTTAAAACATCCAGGGTGATCCGGGGCGATCCGGGGAATATTTCAATCCGGGGTTAACCGGCGTCATCTGTGTGTAATCCGTGACTCATCTGGGTTGCCCGGGGGTCGTTCGTGTCTCGTCTGGAGCAGTCCGGGCCATTTTATACTCCGGGAGTAGTCCGGGTTTGTCCAGGGGTCGTCCGGGGGTTGTCCGGGGGTTGTCCGGGGCTGATCCGGGACTAATCCGTGGCTGTGGACCGTGGCTCATCTGGGTAGGTGTGAGAGAGAGGCAAAAATGACCAAAAATATTGATTTCATCCGGGGCGGTCTGGGGTGATCCGCGGGAGTGGTCCGAGGGTGGTCCGGCTAAAAAGCTGGGGCTCGTCCGGCTCTGTATGACTGGGGCTTAAGCTAACACTCGTCATTAAGAGGATAGAGTAAGGACTGATTTCCTCAGTACCATGATACCATGACTCAGTGAGATACTGAGGCACGGTGATTACTGCTATCCCGGTCTCTTATTGAGGCAGCACTATAACGTCGTTTTGAGTGCGCGCAGTCATAAATTGATACCTGTCCTGATATGACCTTAGGTGGTGCTAGGACGCCAAACCACAGCAAATAAACAAGTTTTACCTCACGTGAAGCTCTGCCACAGAACTCGATTCGAAAATATGCAAATGTCTCAGATTTGTGTCGTATATTTCAATATGCAAATAAGACTAGCAATGGAGTGCTGCCGTTTGATTAGTTCCATGAGTCACCACTAGCCTGAACTCACACTTCTGCTGTGGTAGACCAGGGGGCGCCACCCCGACTCTATCTCTTACTGGCTCCCCTTATAATACAAACAACTTGTCCTATAATCGGCATATTATTCGTGGCTGATTAGTAACTGAAGCATTGGTTTTGTACTTGCAGAAAGTTTCTCTAATTTCCACAGTTGGTCCAATCTCTTACTAACACCCCATCTCATTAGCAGGACTCATATTCCTGGCAGGTGACTGTCAACACTAAATCAGCACGTTGCAACTAACAAACTCACATAGCTAACCACGATGGGATAACACTAGAATATTCCTATCGAACTGACAGTGGTACTCCTTGTCTAACTCCAACTGACCATGTCATACCTTAAAACATATAAGAACTTAACTAGCTGAATACAGAAGATAACTTCTGCTTACATTCTAAATACCACGAAAATACTCACATTGATCCATCTAATACTGATGTAGTCATATGACACTACTGTTGTCATATTGCTGTGGTACTTGTAGGTAACTCTATCTTGACGCATATACCTTGCACTATGTTGCAAGGTATATGCATCCATGCTGTACACTATACAGCATAGGTTGCTCCCTCACTTTCTTTTTTTGTTCAGAATGGGTTGTGCTGCACACAATGCAACACATTCCACTTCCACTATGTACAAATTAAATGTGATCGCTCCAACGGGTGGAAGACCAGTGCCTCGGCACTGACAAAATATGTATTCAGATGAATAAAAATATTTACAACAAAAAATACTCTCCGAAATCCATTGTGCTATTTGCTGCAAATTGTTAGCTCACCTTAGTAAATAGATACTCCATATACCATTTTTGTGTAGGCTCCTAAGTAATCCTGAATTAAAAATTGGCTTCGGCACTGGCAAAAGAACTTATTCAGCACAATACATATTTACCAAAAACAAAAACAAAATATGACATGATCAGTGGGTACTGCTCGAGGAAATGGTATCAAGACCTGGCTTTGCTTCATAGCTATGTGATATATAATTTATTATATGGGTATAGATAGCATATGATTTTATTCATTTTGATTTCCGTGTTTTCAGCACAACCTTTATTTTTAATGTAGATATAGTCCTAGCGAATAATCTACATTCGATAAAATACCATTTTGTGTAAGTATATTCACCACTTCCGCACCTTCCGCTGTGTAAGCTGAAGCTGCGACCTGGTGCGTTGGGTCGCAGCTGCAGTCCTTCCCGAGGGACCAGCATAATCAGAATATCCATATTAGGTGCCTGGACCACCACCAACTTATGTGCGTGAATAAACAAGTATTTATATTTTAGTTAGATGACTCCCACTAGATTATCTGGTAGGTGTTTGAGATGCTTTATTATTCAATACCACTTACCAGCCTTTGTTCCAGTAATGGAAATTGAAATGAAAAGAATTTTCTTGTGGCATATTTAATTGACATCCACAGTTAGCTTGAAATCTCCTTGTTGCTGAAATCTCAGATTAAATTGTCAGAGTACATTTATTCATCTTGATTATCCGGTGTTCAGCTTAATGGCACATAAGCGCATTGTGCTTTCAAATTCATCGAAATGTGACCCATTTAAATAATCATCATCATCATCATGCTGTCGGTCGCGATGCGACAAAGACTGCTTTCATTACTTGACTGCCGCTCTCCATTTAGCTCTCTGCTGTGAGAGTGATGTCCATGAGTCGGTCTTAATGTCTCTCAGCTTCAGGTTTCTCATGATGGTATCCTTGAACCGGAGACGAGGGCGCCCTCTCTTTCTGTAACCAGAAGACAGTTGAGAATAGAGGATCTGCTTTGGTAGCCTGTCTGATGACATCCTCATGAGGTGTCCAGTCCACCGGAGATTCATTTTGATCAGAAGATCTTCCATAGAGGGCTGCCCCGTCCATTTGAGTATTGCGTTATTTGTCACTTTGTCCTTCCAGGTTAGCGTCATTGTAAAAATATACGGATTTTTGGTTAAGAATTATATATTGGCAGAGAGCATTATTATTCTTGGACGACGGAGTAGGAACCAGGTTATGTAAACTAAAAGGAATAGAAGCCCACTCCCATTGTACATGATACTGAGTGATGTGAAATATATGTTATATATGATGCTTGGAGTTAATGAAGAGATGTTCCTATAAAGGAGACAGTCCATGATTATTGAAATGTTTCTCTATGTGTTCATAAAGAATACAATTGGAGAAAAAGAACAATTTTATTGCTTCTATTCTCGCTCTAGATACAGTTATATACCTGTAGCTGTATACAACATCCTGTTCACCCATGAAATCTGGACTGACCCACCTGCCTCATCTGCATATGTATAGAGTGCACCACCTGCAGCTGGTTTGAGTGACAGCCCCTACTGGGGGTGGCCACCCACCCAGACTGTGGGGGGTGTCTGATTGGCCGGCTGGGGGACGTCCAGTGACCTGACTCCCTTGGCCTATCCTGACCACACACTAGTCTCAGATAATTAATTATGCAAAAAGCTGCTCCAGGTAAACTGGAGAGAACTCACTCTACTCCTAGCTCTTGAGTGAGACACACCTACTTTTGAGCAGGAACCCCAGACACTCTGTCTGATGCTATCTAAATTCACCTATTCAAATTGAGCCATGGGCTGTAGGCACTGCTTTCAGTATACAGGCTAAAGTGATAATGAGAGATAGTGTGGGCGGCATATGAGGAGTGAAGGTGCTAGGTCACATGTAAGGGGGATGGACAGGAGTTGCTGCCAATAAAGCACATCTTATTCACTGTTCATCTGTGTGACTGGTTTTCCTTCCTCTTTCCAGACTTGGTTAAATTGATTTAGGCTGATTGCATCACAGGTGAAATGAAGGGGAAGACTTTTCTAGTCACATGGGATGCTCACAGCGGCCGAGCATAATCGTGTTTCTATATCATGATTGAACACAGATGTCGCATCATGAAGGCATGCAGCTTTTTCACCTGTCGTCTGTACACTGTCCAGGCCTCGGCTCTGTATAGTAGGGTGGATAGCATGATTGCATGGTAGATCTTGCATTTGACCCGCATGGACACATGGTGGTTGTTCCAGAGTCTCTGGCATAGTCGGCCGAAAGATGCGGTAGCCTTGGCTATCCTCCTCTGTATTTCAGCATCAATGCGTCCATCACTTGATATAGAGTTCAGCTTTTTTCCATCAACCATGATATCCTCCTCTCGGGTTCTTGTAGAGTTGGGTTGGTACAGCACCTCTGTCTTCTTGATGTTAATCTTCAGGCCAAACTTCTTTGATGCATCGGAGAAAGCTTCCACTATTTTCTGGATCTCTTCAGCACAGTGGCCAACGAGTGCACTATCATCTGCGAATAGCAACTCTCTCACCAGTATCCGAGTAGTCTTGGTCTTCAGCCTGAAGTGTGTGACATTTCATGAAAGCTGCCTGCAAAAGTGCTGGCTTTTGAAAGTTACCAGCGGCAATCTCTCGAGGAGCAAATAGAGGTTTCACACTGGCAAGAACATGTCCAGCAGGCGCAAAATTATTTGTCCCTGCAGTGGCTGGTCGGGAGATGTTGGGAGTTCCATACATCAACTGCCCTTAATGCTGCCACAGTGACATGGTTTTCTGCTTAGGGTTTGCTCCCTTAGCCTTCGGTTCTGTCAAGAACCTGTACCACAAGGCAGTGGTTTACAACTCTGCAACTATTATTACAACTATTATTTAAATATTAATATTGTGAGAAAAGGACAAATCTGTGAGTAGCGACTGCAGCGGAAAAGACACGAATTGGGGCAAGTAGTAGCTTTGCGTGAATAACAGTGGAAGGTCGGCAATACAAAGAATGATTCCAATATTCCAAAAGTGAGTATGTATATAAGGGCAGCTTTAAGCGAATATTATATAAACAGAACATATTGGGATTTTATTGCTTCTATTCTCGCTCTAGATAGAGTGTTCTGTTGTTGTTTGTAGTGTAGTGTAGATAATGGGTTAGATAATCGATCCATTAGATGCAATTATATCGTATTTTACTCAATTTATTTGTCAAATTAAACATGCCCACCCACACCAGCCCCCTGACGGCAAAGGTATGAACCAATGTTTGTTCAGAACTAATCAATTGCATAGTATTCAAAATACTAGGAGCAGAAAATAAAATACAAATAGCAACAACTTATACCCAGTCACATGAGGCCTGTGTTCGCTTACGATCGATTGCCGACCTGGCGCCGATCTGGCGCTGACCTAGCGGTGCCAAAATATGTAATGCCGCGCTCACAGGGTGGTCAGCGCTATGGCGCCGCCCTGGCACCGCCCTGGCACCGTCCCGACGCTGATGCGCCGATGGCCTGGCGCCAACCTGGCACTGCCCTGGTGCCGATCCAGTGCCGCCCTGGGGCTGCCATGGCACCGACCTGCCACCACCCTGGTGCCTCCCTGGCGCCGCCCTAGCACCGGCCTGGTGCCGCCCTGGCGCCGATCCGGCGCCATCATGGCGCCGACCTGCTGCCGCCATGGCGCCAACTTGCCGCCGCCATGGCGCCGACCTGGCGCTGCCATTGCGCCGACCTGGCGCCGACCACATATTTGAATCAATGTATCGAATGGGATGCTGGGAGGTTGGCATCCTTTTGAAGGTAAGGAGGTTGGTGGCGAACGCTGCCTCTCGTGTGACTAGGGTATAAGGTGACCCTTTATTTAGAAATGCAGCATGTTCCATTTGGTGCCAGTTTATTAATCCATGATCAATTTGCTGTCAATGAATTTAACACCTGCATTTAGATCTAAAATTGTCTAGACTTAGGTCTAGAGTAATGGTTGCTTTGATGGTCAAGTTTTCTTATTTGATTCATGTTTTAATTGTGTGCGATTTTTCACAACAAAAAGAAAGAATCGGAAGGGAGCCAGTAATTAATTCATTCAAACCTTTGAAGCAAGTTCGTGTCATTAAAAGCTACATCTGCATTTAGGCCGAGCTATTTAATCATGAAATCGGATAATTCTGGATCTAAATCCAGATGTCTAGGATTATTATTTGAGTTGTCAGTTGCCGTGTTCGTTTATTGTATTTGTGACCAAGAAGCCAGCATGATGTCCCATATTGCTGGTCACTTTCCTTGAAATACTTCTTATAATAATGTATGCACCACATGGTTCAATAGATTGTGGCTTAAATGAGCTATGGGTGTCCATGCACTGTCATTACAGGGCTACAGGGAATAGTAAAGCTTCCACCCCCCAACCACCAGGGCTGCAGTCAATAAAAAGCCCCATACTCCCATTGGCTGACCACTTGCTCCTCAGCCAATCACGCTCCATCTCACCCTACCACTCTGCCTCACACACCAATCCACTCTATTCAGTTAAGTTATGGTCAGTTTACTATTTCTTAGGTCAAATAATACTCCAAACTAAATTATTTAAAAAGCAATTACAGTTTCATAGTCCGATGGTTTTGAGTTTCTGTCATGATTCTGAGATAAATATATTGAATTGATTGTTATGATCTTTAGTTTGAAATAACTTTCATTTTAAATGGCTAAGTTTCCAGATATTTGAAGTGCAATCATATAATATTAGTTCTAACAGGCATGCCAAAACTGTGACCGTAAAAGGTTATATTATATTGCCTCAGTATTCCCTTCTCCTTCTATGTGGCAACAAATGCTTAATAAGTGCATCAGTATCTAAGTTAGATATATCAAATCGATTCTAGATAATTGCTTTGGTTTTTTAAAAGTTGATGCTTCATCGGACTCTGCAGCTATAATTATTATGTCATGAAAACCACTGAGACCAACAAACCAATTATAAAATAATTGTAAAATTTGTGTCATTTCCTTATTCCTTTTCCTCATTGTTCCATCTGTGCCTCTTTTTCATTTAAGCATTATGTACATGATTCCCACCCCTGTTCAGTTGGGAACACACCACAAACACTAACAAACAGGCAATGAGTGATATGCATGCCAATGATCTTGTATGTTGGGAATAAGGTTCTTTCTTCTCCAACTCTGCTTTCTCATTCTCTCTGCCGATGCCAGCCATGAGATTAAATGGTAACTTTATGCAAACGCAGTACTCACTTCCAAAATTGTCCCACAACCAGAGTTTCAACTGAGTGCACATGTTTCAGAAGAAAAAGGATTATTGCGCCAGTTTCATTTTGGCTGAACTGATCTTTATCTAAAGAAGGGCTCTTTTTGTTCCGTCTTAATAGATATTCCCGCGAGATTTTGTGATAGATCGAAGCAATAATGATTATTGACATCTATGTCTATATCAGTCAGTCACAGGTTTTGATATTGTCGTGGAGGTGATGAAGATGGGAAAGATTGCAGCTAGAGCAAAATTCGAAGCCATGATAACGAATACACTACCGAGGCTCCCTTATGCAATCACCCTATCCATACCCACCTGTATATGTGGTTCCTTGCCTGAGAACTCAATGCAGACTACTACAGTACCCGTAATGCCTTTTAATATTTACGATGACTATATATTAGACTACATAAGAATAATATTAATAATACTAATAATAATAGAAGTAATAATAGCATTAGCTTTCAGAACTTATCCACTTGACCCATCATCATCATCATCATGCTGTCGGTCGCGATGCAACAAAGACGGCTTTCATTACTTGACTGCCGCTCTCCATTTAGCTCTCTGCTGTGAGAGTTGCGTCCATGAGTTGGTCTTAATGTCTCTCAGCTTCAGGTTTCTCTTGATGGTATCCTTGAACTGGAGACGAGGGCACCCTCTCTTTCTGTAGCCAGAAGACAGTTTAGAATAGAGGATCTGCTTTGGTAGCCTGTCTGATGACATCCTCATGAGGTGTCCAGTCCACCGGAGATTCTTTTTGATCAGAAGATCGATTACATTTCATGAAAGCTGCCTGCAAAAGTATTGAAATGCTGCTGGCTTTTGCAAGTTACCAGCGACACTCTCTCGGGGAGCAAATAGAGGTTTCACACCGGCAAGAACATGTCAAGACAGGCGCAAAACTATTTGTCCCTGCAGTGGCTGGTCGGGAGATGTTGGGAGTTCCATACATCAACCACCCTTACTGCTGCCACAGTGACATGGTTTTCTGTTTAGGGTTTGCTCCCTTAGCCTTAGGTTCTGTCAAGAACCTGTACCACAAGGCAGTGGTTTACAACTCTGCAAGGCAGGGCCATCAAACTCCCTGAGGTATTGCAATACCTGCAATACCTGCATACGACTTGACCCATAGAACCTAGTTAAATGCACATTAAAGCTGCACCGGACGTGACGGCCGAATCGGTAGAGCGCAGGCTTCCCGTGCGGGAGGTCAGGAGTTTGATTGCCGGTCGAGTCAAACCAATGACTTACAAAATTGGTACTTGTCGCTTCCTAAGCTCGCACTCAGCATTAATAGGATATGACAAGGACTGGATTGCACAGTATCTGGATAATGTGACTGAGTGGGATATCGGGTTATGATGTTAGTGACCTTATTTCCCAGTGGGGCAGCACTAGAAAGTTTCCATGAGCGCCTACTGTAACAAGTCAGTGTCTATCCTCATATGACCTTAGATTTTACCAGGACGTAAAACTCCAACGACCAACCATCCAACCGCGTCCGGTGATGCGGATTCCGAGGGACACCAGTTTGCCAGGGACACTTCCATTCAAATGCATTGTTAATGGCCATGAGCAAATCTTCATACAGAAGAAGTCAAATATCTCCCAAATTACACCATCTAGAAATAAATTGCTTGGTACACATATAGAAAACATCTTTACCATAAAGATTATATTAAATATATAAGGTTAGGGTTCTTGAATTCTATTAATTTTGAATAAAACAAATGTTTTGCACTGTGCATACCGTCAAACTCAAGGCATTGTCAATGGTCGTGAGCAATGTTCATACAGATAAGACAGAAGAAGTCAAATATCTCTCAAATTACACCATCTAGAAACAAATCGTCTGGTACACATATAGAAAACATCTTTACCAAAAACATTATATTAAATTTATAAGGTTAGTGACGATGCTGTTCGATTTTGACGCATGTGCAGAAGCGATGTGTCCCTCCCAAACTGGTGTCCCTGGGAAACCACAACACCGGTCGTGTTGTAAATGAGCAAAGTGGTCCGATTAAGGCTCGGCACGGATAACCTCGCTTTGGCGCGGATAGGGTAGGCATGCCAGTCCGGGAGCAGTGTGGTCCTTGTCCCTGTATAGATGAAACAAGAAGGAAGTGTGTGCAGGCAGGCACCAAATGAATACCACCTGCCTGCTCCTACCAGGCACAATGGGCCAGGTGCAAGGATAACAGAACTGGTGTGTGATACTGATGCACACAGGCATACACACACGCCGTTATATATGGCGTCATTACACTGGTCACACAGTATACACACACATCAATATATATATTTTTTATATTTTTTTATTGAGGCTGTATTCATTCCATCCATAGCATGTAAGCCTGGGTACCCAGGCTTGTTTTCAATGCGGGCCAGCTGTAGTGTTGGTGTTGTCTTACCAGACAGTAGCTGCTGATAAGTTATTTGATTGTCTGCATTTCAGTAGCAGATAGATAGTCTGTTGGTACGTTTAGTAGCCTATGTTACTTTTTTGGGCCCTCTTGGCATTGTATTTTTGTTATATTCTTATTACTATGTTAGTTGTTTTCTTAAGGTTCTATGTTAGTGTTTTGGGGTTTTCTTGGGAAGAGTTTTCCACTTTTTTTCTACTTAGTTCTATACTAGCCTATTTTATTGTATTTACATGTCGCTAGGCTTGTACGTAATAGGTGGTTAAATTATGTTTGTTTGGATTTGATTTGATTTATATTGTTGTTGGATATGTTACCTGGCTTTTTTATTTCCGGTTATCCCACCCCTGCTTATACATCACATATATGTACATACATAGATATGGCGCAGGGGTGATGAAAATGATGATTGTATACACACACGTCAATGTATGTGATGTATAGCGCATTATATATATATATATATATATATGTATATATATATATATTATGTATATACTGTAGGGTGATGAAAATGAAAAATATTGCGGATAGAGCAGGATATATTCGAACCCACACCCCTTCCATTCCGGGCTAGTCTACTAACCATCACACTAGCTAGGCTCCCTGATGGCATCATCCTATCCAAATCCGTCTGTCTATGTGGCTTCTTGCCTGAGACAGTGAGAGGTCAGCGCAGACTACTACATTCGCTACCCTGGAATTGTAAGTCTTTTAAATGGTATATGTCCATAAGTTGGTTGGTTGTTGGAGTTTTCGGTCATGGCAATATCAATGGTCATATCAGAATGTGTACTGACTTGTGTCAGTGTGGATTCATGGTGACTCTATAGTGCTGCCCCCTTGGGAAATCAGGCCGTCGGCACCATGACCCGATATCCCACACAGTCACATTACGCCAACACTGAGCTAACCAGTCCTTACCCTATCTAATTAATGTTTAGTGCCAGGCTAGGGAAGTGACAAGTATCAATGTTGGGTGACAGGTGGCGCCACCACCCCCAACCGCTACCAGTGCTGCTAGTACAATCATATATATATATATATATATCTATATATATGCATCTATATATGTGATGCATAACTCATTATGCGAGTATAAAGGCGTGGAAGGAAATTATTTGTTATATATTGTACTGATTGTGCTGCAAACTGCCTCCTGCCCTCATGCTCATGAGAGATGGTGACACCACCGGTCCTGTCGCCCCTGGCAGACGCGAGAAACACCACTCGCCTCAGAGGATTTGTCGGTTTTCTTTTCTCTTTTTTCTTACGTTGCGCTGATTCATAGCCGAAGAATAGATACTCATCCCACTGCATTGTTGTATTGTCTTGTTGTGCACTGTAGCCAGCCTTGATATATATATATATAGGCCGCACTATGCTAAAAACCAATATGGAGCGACAGAATGGGGCCCTCTTTATAGCACTTCCCAGATGACCATGCGCTACTAATACTAGTAGTACTAACAAGTCGCCACCTGTGGACACAGCTGAAGGCCTGCTTACCTTGTGTCTATGGTAACCGCGTCCGCGGCTCCTCTCCTAAGGTGTTGGAGGTCAAGTCGAGGTCTCCTGATGTATCGATTAGGGCCGCTTCCCCTCGGCCAACACTTAAAGCCTGGCTGGTCTCTCTCTTCCTTTTTGTATCACTGCTATTCCAACAGCTAGTTGGGCCTGCAGGCAGTGTGCTGGTGTCGGCTTGCCTGCTCCCCCTGCTGCCTCTCCCCTTAGCGCGCCGCCTGGTGGGCGGTGCCTGAAGCAGCTAGCCGGCCTGGTGACGAGCTGTTCCCGCCGCTCAGCTGTCCCGGCCGACCTGCTCACATCTGCTCGCCGAGTGACTGGCGTCGGGCGGGGGCGCGGCTCGCTCTTATAGATGGTTGTGGGCGAATGTTGGACAGTCGGGCGGCGGGCGGCGGGCGGCGGGCGGTGGGCGGCGGGCGGCGAGTGGCGGCGACGGGCGGCAGGCGGCGGGTGTTGGACAGGTGGGCAGTGGGTGGCGGGTGTTGGACAGCGGGCGGCGGGCAGGGAGTGTTGGGCAGCCGGGCGGCGGGCGGCGGGCGGCGGGCGGCGGGCGGCGGGCGGCGGGCGACGGTGAAATGTAGCTGAGTGGCGGGTGCAGGGGGAGCTGGGGCGGCGTGCAGGCAGTGGGAGATGCTTGGAGAGTTGGAGGAGGGTGGAGAAGTGCACGGAGAAAGCTAACCAGGCTTCTCAAAGACTGGAGCTGCCAGGGCGGACCCTTCAGACGGCGGCAGGAGGCGGAACGGGAGGATGGCGGCGCGCCCGGGGAGCGCAGATCTCAACTGATCTTAGTGAAGCCCAATACAGACAAGACCACATTGCATGTGCATGTGGGTTGGCATTCGTGACATGCCTCAACTCTATGAGGTCACTCCATCTTGAGAGATCGTCTAGTCCCCCTCCCTGTGATGTCCGAGAATGATGTTCCTGGACATATATATATATAAATATATGATGTATAACTACAAGCATTAGACAAGTAGGCTATAATATATATGGGAAGATTGCACCCAGCTTTTTAGGGAAAGAAATGCGCATACTGAGGTACATGCTGATATTGGAATAAACCACATGTATGTTTTCCACAAATTAATGCTGGTCTCTCTCTGTGTTGCGCGTCCATCTTTCGTTTTGGTAGATCGTGGGATTTGAACTCACAGGTTCGAATCATAGTCGAGTCAAACCAATGACTTAACAAGTGATACTTGTCACTTCCTAGCCAGGCTCTCTGCATTATTCGGATAGGACAGGGACTGGTTGGCTCAGTGTCAGATGTGACTGAGTGGGATATCAGGTCATGGTACTGGTGGCCTGGTCTCCCAGTGGGGCAGCACAATAAAGTTGCCATGAGTGTGCGCTGTTACAAGTCGGTACACATACTGATATTACCTTAGATGTTGCCATGACGTAAAACTCCCAACAACCAGCCAACCAACTCTCTCTGTGTAATCTCTAAGCAATGCTGCTCAGTGCATGGCACCTGTCAGATACGTATCAAACAAATTGTAGACTTGCCAATAATTACTGCAGAAAGAACTAAACGTAAAGATAATGTACAACATTTGTGAGCAGGAAACACTGCATTTATCGCACAGGTCGCTCAGGATTGGTCCACTTGGCATCACTATACAAGCGTTATTGGATTAATAATTATTGACCAATTATTAATCGAAGTCTACAAGAGAACAGTCATACTTCAGTAAATAAGTCACTACTCTGTCAATTCTAATGGCCCTGTCACACTACGATGTAAGGTGCCAACGTAGGGACAACGTGAAAATAAATTTAACACGTCAAAGATCTCAACGTAATATGCAAATACGTGGCTAAGTTGGACGTCAATGCTGCGTAGTCGATGTGAGCATAACGTCGGTATAGCGTTGTGCCAACGAGAGAGGTCAAAGGAATTATTTATTATGTAAACGTGAGGCTTGCGAAACCCCAGTGCGCGACGTCAGCCTAGCATGACAGTAGCGGCCACTTAGCGTCCCTTAACATTGTCACGTCTGACACAACCGTTTTCCCCGACATGAGTCGACGTCGACCAACCGAGAGGCTGGCATCAGTCCAACGTTGCCGGCCTGAGCCGCAAAGTCCTCCTCCCTGTGTGTCACTATAACGTAATGCACCGTTGATCTAACATACCTGACGCAGCCCTCCCGCATGTCTAACATCGGTGTAACATGAGTGTGACATCATCCAAACATCACTGCATCACTTCGAGCTACGTTGAGCTATTTTGAAAGTTTTGGACGTGCCCAAAACTTGGACGCATGCTGACGTAACTCAACATAACCTGACATAACTCAACGTAGCTCGACATCAGTCTAATGTCAGCACAACAGAACTCGACGTTCCTCAATGTAATGACCAAAATTCAACTACATCGGCTCACGTTACCTCGTTACGTCGTAGTGTGACAGGCCTATAAACTATATATCATCCCTATAATGATACAGGCCCTACTGAGGCCAGCAACAGCTAGTATTGCACATATGATGCTAGCAAGTATCTACGCAGTAAGGGAACCAATGACTGTAGGTGGCGCCACCATCACCGACCACAAAATGTTGTTATGGCAACGAGTACATCAGCAGTATGTCATTGAGTGACCCGAGTGACCCGATAAGAGCGCACCTACTTAGTAGTAAGTGGTATGGCAGTGGTGTCGCTTATATAGTTCTGTGAAAGTAGTCAGGAAGCTGTCCTGAGAAGAGGACACCATTGGTCATTCATGACGTACACCAGCCGACATTTAAAGAATGACCCGCTTCTCACGAAAGTTATTTATAGTAATTATATGTCACAGCTTCTTTGTATAGACGGTTGATACACCCAATTCCTTTGCGGGATCATTTGGATGGTGTTACTAGATCTAAGGTACAATGCTTTGTACTATGCTTATCTGCATATATGTTGGAGTCTCCTTTATAGTGTGATGAACGTTCAAGGCAGAGGAGAATTATGTAGCTTCTGATCTCTGCACATATATTAATAATTGTGTGCTCTACCTAGCAGGGGATGTCCTGTTACAACATACTGGAGATTGGTCCATGGACTGATAACTGTAACATGGGAGTTCAGTCCCTATCGTGTAAGTGTACATTATATCCTGTGGACTAGACACCTCATGAATCTCCGGTGGACTGGACACCTCATAAGGATGTCATCAGGCAGGCTACCAAAGCAGATCCTCTACTCTCAACTGCCTTCTGGTTATGGCCCTGTGACGTTACGATGCTTCTCGCCAGTGCGCCGCCAAAGCGCAAAATCACTTTTAATCGTCGAGATGCATCAAACTTTTCGGCGTCAGCGCAACGTAGTGGTAGAATGCGGCCGACTTTGTGGTAAAAGTTTGGCGCACCATCCTGATATGACCTTAGAAGTTGCTAGGACATAAAACAACAAAAGGCAATGGTTTGGCGCAACATGTGGGAATGATCCTCACGTGCGCGTGGCATCTGCCCAGCGTTCGCATAACATTATTCCAGTGTTGTCGACGTGCTTTTGACGTCACCATAATGTTGTCACCGGCGCGTTGTCACGCATTGCCGGTCATCGAAAGTTTTGTGCAAGCACAAAACCTCGCTGATCCGATGACGCGTGACGTCGACCATCGCCATCCATCAATGGATACCAACACTCGCCTAACGCGCGCCTAACGCTTTGTGATGTATCCCGACGTTGCGCAAAAAAATCACATACGTCGACGTGCGTTGGCTAGAAGCATTGTAATGTGACAGCACCATTACAGAAAGAGAGGGCGCCCTCGTCTTCGGTTCAAGGATACCATCAAGAGTAACCTGAAGTAACCTGAAGTATCCTGTGGCGTTCTCTGTGGCGGAGTGGTTAGAGTGTCAGACTCATAATCTGAGGGTCAGTGGTTCGATTCCCCATGCCCCCAGCTCTGCCAATTTGGATTTCCACCGCTGCGTATAACTTACAGCGTCATCAAAGGCTGGTTGCTCTCATACCATGTCTATGTGGTGTGGGAGGTTAAAAATCCCTTGGGTCGGTAAAAGTGTAGGCTCGGGCTTTCTATCGACCAGCAGTGGAATGAGGAAGACCAGTCGTCTATGACTGAAATTTCCCCTGCTTAAACAACTAATGGACCCAAAAAAAGCTGAGAGACATTAAGACCGACTTATGGACATCACTTTCACAGCAGAGAACTAAATGGAGAGCGGCAGTCAAGTAATGAAAGCAGTCTTTGATGCGTCGTGACCGACAGCATGATGATGATGATGATGATGATGATGACATTATATCCTGATACCAACAGTGACCTCAGGTGCTATAAAACCAACTTACACCAAGCCTCCATGGAGCTCATTCTCTCCCTTGACTCAGGCCACAGTAGACACTTGTCATGTGACAAGGCTAATGCCCAAATCACACTGAAAATGGTATGAAATGTGAGACTGGTTGCTTGGTTGCCTAGTTGCTTGGTTGGTGAATGTTTGTGACTTTGAATAAAAGCACATTCAACTATGGTCAATTTGTTGTGACTTTACTTACTTCCTTTCCATGATTTAGTTTTACCAGTATGTCATGGGATGTGACTAACCACCACGGTTAGTCATCCACCTTATTACAGTTATTGTTTATTCTGTCATCCACACTCATTTCGATCGGGGATCAGGAGTGCAGTTTCCCGACTGTGGGTAACCTATTGATTTGTATGTGTTGCTATTATGTTTTAATACCGGAGTTATAGACAATATTGTATTAATGGCTTGTGAGTCACATCGATTACCACTCAAAGGACAGAAACTTTGGATTGTTGATTCCCGATCAGCTGAGTTCCATCGCCAATACCGGCTGGTATCCGCCTGACATGATATAAGAACTGTATTACCATATATAATATAGGGTTGTTTGCCCAGGACCCAACTGAATCACCCCCCTGCCTCCGCCAATCGTCACTCCCCATACTTCTCGCACTCAAATCCATATTCCTCAATCCTCAATCCCAAATCCCTAATTAACTCCTCCCCACTCTCCACTTATCAATCGCCAATCCACAATCCCCATTTCTCAATCCCCAATTCTTAATTTCTATTCCCTACCCCTATTCTATTCCTGAACCAGCGGATCGGTTGCCATGTTGAATAAACCAGTTGACACTCACACATAGGAGCGTATGGTCATTCTATACAACCCTTATTCCACAATCTCCACCCCAAGTCTCCAATCCCCAATCCCCACCCTCCAGCCCCAGTCTCCAATCCCCAATCCCTACCCCTAATCCAGTCCACAATGCCAACTGCCAACTCCCTCACCATCAATTCCCAGTCCACAGTCTCCAATCTCCATCCCCACTCCCCGACCTCTCCGCCCCTCCCACGAACCCCCAAGCACTTGCCTCCAAACCCCGTTGCCACCCTGAGTGGTGTGTGTCGACGGCCCACTCGGCAGGCCCCTGATTGCCGGTTATTCATTCATCTGAATACCGCTGGCTCTACACATCGTGTAGCAGCGGGTGCGTTCACATCTGCCAGCGTCTGGGTACTTGGCCAACCTGACCTTTGAACCACATGTTGTATAGCAGTGGGTGGGTTCCTATCTGCCAGTGTCTGGGTACTTGACCAACCTGACCTTTGAACCACAAATTGTGTCCTAGTGGGGCAGGTTCCTACCTGCCAGCGTCTGGATACTCAGCCAACCTGACCTTTGAACCACACATCTTGTAGCAGTGGGCGGGTTCCTACCTGCTAGCGTCTGGATACTTGGTCGATCTGAACTTTGAACTACACGTCATAAACTAGGGATGCGGGTTCCTACCTGCCAGCATTTGGGTACTCAGCGAACCTGACCTTTGAACCACATGTTGTGTAACAATGGGTGGTTTCCTACCTGATAACATCTGGGTACTTCGTCAATCTCAACTTTGAACTACACATCGTATAGCAGTGGGCAGGTTCCTACCTGCCAGCATCTGGGTACTCAGCGAACCTGACTTTTGAACCACAAACTGTGTAGCAGTGGGCGGGTTCCTACCTGCCAGTGTCTGGGTACTCAGCGAACCTGACCTTTGAACCACACGTCATGTAGCAGTGGGCGGGTTCCTACCTGTCAATGGCTGAGTACTCAGCCAACCTGACCTTTGAACCACACGTCGTGTAGCAATGGGTGAGCTTCTACCTGTCAGCTTCTCGGTACTGGGCCAACCTGACCTTTGAACCACTGAACAGCACACTTTCCGCTGACACTAAATGAATGGATGTCTAATTGTCGACTCTGACTGATGTCCCCATCAGTATCGCGTGGAACATTGCAATCTGTCCTCAAGGCTTGCTTGGTTTCAAGTTGCATAGTCTGATCAAGTTTTGTAATATTACTTTACCGCCTTTTGTGCATTTTTAGTAAAACCCCATCAGAATGCTGCACATTACCTTACTTGGCCATCATCCCCGTTGTGAATAACCTTTGCAGCCGACACGTCATAAAGAAACCACCAATCAATCCATCAAACATTGCTTGGTACTAATTACAAGTTAGTTCTGGTTATTATCAGTAATGTAGAAGGTATATGAGTATTCTTCTCTTTTTTTTGGTAAATATGTTTATTCTGCTGAATAAGTCTTTTGTCAGTGCCAAAGCACTGGTCTTGCAGCCATTTTTCAAGTCAGGGTTATTTACACAAAAGGTATATAGAATAAGGTGTACAATAACTGTTGAATGCACAATTTGCAGCATTGTAAGACAATGAAATTCTGTAACCCAAAAGTTCCATAGCAATATGGTAACAGTTGTGTCATATAATTAGATCAATATTAGTCAGATCAATGTAAGTATTTACATAGTATTTAGAATGTAAGCAGAAGTCATCTTCTGTATTCAGTTGGTAAAGTTGTAGTAAGTTTTAATGTTCAGTTGCAGTTAGGCAAGCGGTATATAAATGTCAGTTTGTTAGAAATATTCTAGTGTAACTCTTGTGTATTTAGTTATGTGAGTTTATGAATTATGTTGTTGGGGTGGGGTTCTTAATAATACACTGGACCAGTTGTGACCAGTGAAGCAGTGGAACCAATCCCAGTGCATTTAGGTCTTAAATTTTAAATATTTATTTGGACTGTGTCTGTCATTGTATATGGTTGACTGGAAATAACAGGAACAGCAACAAATAAAAAAAAGGGTGGGGGAGAACCGAGGCTGATGGATTGGTGGTATCGTGAAGCCATGGCCCATACTTTACTCTAACTGCATAAGGGCCTGCCCAATCCAATGTACTCTTAGTGAGTTTATAAATTCTAGGTAAGAGTATGCTGCCCTGGTTCTGGCTGGTAGGCTGTTCCACATCATGCTGCCTTTGTAAATTGGTGCTTTAATTAGTTTGTTTGTGGAAGGCTTGGGGACTTTGAGTAGAGTGGAATCAGCCCATCTAGTATTCCTTTTTGTGTTGTCTATATATTGGGTCTCTCTGGCTCTTCTGTACATAAGTGATAAGAGATGTGAATCTCTTCTAACCATTAGGTAATCTAGATTTGCCTTGTCATGCATTTCCTTTACACTTAGTGTTTTGCCCCAAAAGAATTGTCTTAATGCCCGGTTTTGGATCCTTTGTAGCTTAGTCAGTTGCTGCTTCATGAGCAATCCATAAATTATATCATTATAGTCTATTATTGGTAGAACTGTTGATTTATATAGCAGTAGGGCAGTGTTTTCGCTTATGAAGCTCCGCATCTTCCTGATTGTAGTCATTTTTAGTGCCAATGATTGAGTTAGTCTAGCCAGCTGTTGATTCCCATTTAAGGTAGAATCAATCACTGTTCCTAAGTACTTGTATGCACTTGGTTTCCGCCAACATGCAGTGTAATGGCTTGTGCTCTTGCCTTCCTTGCTTTGGTGCCATAAATGACAAACTCAGTTTTATTGGTGCTAAGGGATAGTTTGTTTTCACTCCACCACAGGTTAACCCTGGTCAGCACTGTTCGAACCTGATCCATTGCTATTTGGAAATCTTTATTGTGTACTGCGAGTGCTGCATCGTATGATCTCCATTTTGAATGATAGTGACAGTCCAGTAGACTGCAACACACATACCTGACAACACAAAATCCTGGTAGGGTCCTTTTTATAATCACTACTTTAGTCATATATAGTGTTATCACAATATCTGCTTGGAGAGTACAGCAGAGCCTGTCCTGGTTGACTGTCCTCCTATCGGTTGCAGAGCTCCACACATGGTTGATTGACAGCGCAGACACAGTGGTGGGAGAGATACAAACATTAGGTGGGAGGGACAGCCCCTAGCCCCCAACCCATCTGCGTACCATGGCCTATGTGCTTGCTGGGGATATCCTTATCTGCATTAACTCTCTGCCTATTGTGTCCCTGTGGTTCCAAAAACACTCCTCCCACTGTCCCTGCGGTTCCCATAGCCCTTCCTTGTACTTTGTCTTAGAATCGAAGAATTGAAGTTTCTGTAATTTTCTTAAATCAATAATTTAGGTTGATCACTGAAATCTGCCTTGAATTAGTTTGAAATAACTTTGATTTAAGATAACTAACTTTGGCGATATTTGAAGTGGACAGATTTAATCGGACTATTCACCTTTAAGGAAGAGTTTTTTCGAGCTTTAATGAACAGTTTTTTCTGGTAAATTAAATGTTTCTCGACTACAACTTTTGTTAGCAAGTTATAAACATGTTATACTATAGCTTAATTGGACAGCTCCTTTGAATGGCAAAGGAATTCATGTATATTTACACAATTTAGTGAGAGGAGAGACAACTTCTTTGTAGGTCACGCTCGGACATGAATGTGCAATGTTCTGTGTCTAATATGTTTTTCTTTCGTTTTATTTCTTTGGTTGCTGAGGATTGGCATTCTCCAAAGAATTAAAACAAACAAATTCTAGCAATATGGTTGTAGGGGTATCATTAGTTACCTTTTTGTGTGATACTCAGCGGGCATCTGAAAGTCAATGAAGGTCATTGAAGGTCAATGAATGTCACCCATAGGTCACCTGGGTACAGCCAGACTGTTGTTGTTGTTGAAGATTTATACTGCCTGTCATGGATAAGCCTGAATAGGCTTGTTTTCACCATTAGACAGTTTGTCGATAGAAAGCCCGAGCCTACACTTTTACCGACCCAAGGGATTTTTCACCTCCCATACCACATAGACATGGTATGAGAGCAACCGGCCTTTGATGACGCTCTAAGTTATACACAGCGGTGGAAATCCAAATTGGCAGAGGTGGGGGCACAGGGAATCGAACCACTGACCTTCAGATGAGGAGTCCGACCTAGAAAAAAGTCAGACACTCTAACCACTCCGCCACAGAGAACACCACGACTAAGACACCCGAAACACCCACTGATGCAGCACTGCACATTTACCGGACACCCCTGGATATTACCGAGTAATTGCATCGTGACTGGTCAAATCACTCATTGAGTAGAACAGGTTCATATTGGCACAAAGACTTGACATGTGTATTGAGCACATCGTGGTTAGTCACATTCTAAGAACGAATGACAACTGGGCTGTACCTGAGAGGATGTCGGCACGTGGATACACTTTTGATGAGTGTGACAGTCATGAGTGACACCGGATGTGACTGCCTTCACCTGGCGCCAAACATCTGCATCAACTGTCATTCTGAGCTAAGCGTGAGGTGCACTGAACGATAATTGGTCTTGAAGCCAATTCGCTTAGAAATCGGGAGGCATATTGATTTTCAGATCGCATCGTTAGTGCACAAGTTACACAACGTTAATTCAGATCAATACTTGGGTCGCCATATGCATATGGGAATATGCGATGCGGTAGACACCCTTATTTACAAGTTTATAGTTTTATATATATATATATATATATATATATATATATATTGTTTAGAGGAAAAAAAGAAAAGAAAACTGGAATTGTACACAGTTACTACTACAAATGATATTTCATTTATAATATGTATAATACTTTTAGTATCAAGTGGGATTTGCATGCAGTTACTATTACAACTGATACGTTTATTTATGTATCAAGAAATAGTACTGTATGGCCGGAAGACCAGTGCTCTGGTGCTGACAAGAGATATTATTCGATGAATAAATACATTTTAGTTTTTTTAAAGTAGTTATAGCCTACCAAATAAGCAATGGAGAAGGTAATACTGCCTTGAGTCCATAAATGCTATACGCGAATTATACGCAAACAATTCAGTTATGGCCCTTGTGAAAATGAGGTCGGCTGTTTAACTTAGATCATGTGAATATTATCCTAGTCTTATACCCCTGTCACACTACGACGTAACGAGCCAACGTGAGCCTAACGTGATGATTTTTCGTCATTGCGTTGCCGTACGTTGGGTTACGTTATGATGACGTCATAATGACGCTAGAGTGACGTCGAGCTAAGTCATGTTACATCGTGTTACGTCGGCGCGCGTCGAGGTTTTGAACCTGTTCAAAACTTTCGACGTATCTCAATGTGAAGCCGTTACGTTGGGATGACGTGACAATGACGTTAGGTTGACGTTCCGCGATCGTTATAGCAGCGTAAATGACGTTAGAGTCACGTTATGTCACGTCAGACCGACGGCCCGGGTGGGAGCAACGTGTGGGCAGCGTTTTGCACGTTACGGTCACGTTACGGTCACGTTACGGTCACGTTACGGTCACGTTACGGTCACGTTACGGTCACGGTTACGGTCATGTTACGGTCACGTTACGGTCACGTTACGGTCACGTTACGGTCACGTTACGGTGATGTTACGGTCACGTTACGTCCACGTCGCACCCGTTACGGCGACGTTACGCTCACGTTACACTAACGCCCGGTCACGTCGCCAATTACCCCTCCCCCCTAACGTTGTCACGTTACAGCTAAGGTCACGACGTACACCGACGTTACTTTCACGTTACGCTCACGTCCACAATTTGCATATTACGCCCATAACGTCGACGTAATATAATTATTTTCACGTTCTGCCTACGCTGACGTAGTCACGTCGTAGTGTGACAGGGCCATTACGTCTGCCCCTGTGTAGATGAAGGGAACTGAATCCCGCTGCCCGGCTACTTCAATCAGCTGAACGCTAAGTAGGTCACGCAGCGCCTCCAGACACCCTAGCGGCGATTTTCGCGCCGCAGTCGGCGGGAACCAGCGTAAGCAAAGTCGTCTGCGGCGGAACGATATCTGCGGCATTGCCAGGCGCACTGTAATTAAGGCGGGAAAATTGGTGGCGGGGTGGGGGTGGGTGGGGGTTGGGGTGGTAGGGAGGCGGGGAGGCAGCCGTGGGGAGGTGCCGGGTAGGGGAGGTAATGGGTGGGGGGGGGGGGGGGGGGGGGGGTGTTATGGAGGCGGGGAGGGCCGGCCGTAGGGAGGGGGTGGGGAGGGGAGGTAATGGCTGGGGTGGTATGGAGGCGGGGAGGCGGCGGTGGGGAGGTGCCGGGTAGGGGAGGAAATGGGTGGGGGTGGTATGGAGGCGGGGAGGCGGCCCTGGGGAGGGGGGTGGGGAGGGGTGGGGGTGGGGTGGGAGTGGGGGTGGGGGTGGAGGCCGGGAGGGGGCGTGGGGAGGGGGTCGGGAGGGGTGGGGGTGGGGTGGGAGTGGGGTGGGAGTGTAGGCGGGGAGGGGGCGTGGGGACACGGGTAGGGGAGGTAATGTGTGTGGTGTGGGGGGGGGGGGGGGGGGGGTATGCGTTGGGAGGGGGGGAGAGGGAGGTTTGGAGAAGAAGGCAAGAAGGGGTTTGTGTTTGGGTGGAGGAAGGTGCGAGAAGGCTGGGGGAGTGAAGCGGGGCGGGGCTGGGAGAGAGGCGGGGCGGGAGGCTGAGGCCAGGGAGGCGAGGTGGTGATGGGGCAGGGAGAGGCTACATTGGGTTGGGCATGGACGACACGAAAAGGTAGGCTACATGTAATCCAGCTGTACTACTACAATCCAGTAATTTCCTACTGATAATTAATAATAAAAAATCCTATCATTCGGCAGCATCCTTAAGCACAATGCCTATGACATGATGGCAATTATATCTTAATTAATTGGCAAGCCGAGTGAGATGTGGCTCTACGTGCTTCCTGTCATACTGCTACTGCGGCATTACTATACAAAATTATATATTATCCATCAACAACAAAAGCGATGCGTAGCAAATATGTAGCATCGAAATATTTCCATGATTTTATATTCTAATTTCCAAATAAAGGCATGTCCTTTGCTAAGGTAATAAATACCTTACCGCACATTCCGAGCACAAATTGGACTCATCAGTCATCGACGAGTTCGCGACAAATGATGAGTTACTGTCATCGTCGCCACGGATGGACAACCAAGAAGAAGACCATATCACACCATTGGTATTAACAGTAATTTATATAATGCATATAGCCGTGTATCAGCACCACAGTCTTATCGCTGATATTATCCCTTTTGATTTAAATTCTGAGCATCCCAGGTCTTGAATTTAACCATACACGATAGTCACAGTGTTATCGCCAATCAATAACATTAATTTGAATATATTCCCAAACATGTCAACCTACTTGCTCAGGAAAATGTTCCTTGATTACTTAATAGAAGTGCCAAATACCATGACTGCAATTTCAACCCATTGCTCCATTTGATGCAACATCTAATTATTAAATCTACCATTCCTATGTCCCGCTCTTGAATTAGATTAAATAGAGCCTAAATCAGCGTTTTGAATTGTTTTCACAATATTACTTTGTTTTACTACATTCATTGATTAAGCAGGAGGAATTTCAATAAAGGACAAATGGTCTTCCGCATTCCCCTATCCTTGTAATACTGCTCCTATGCAGCAACACATCGAATTGTTTAAAGCTGCATAGTCCGATGAAATACCAAATTTTCAAAACCAAACCAATTATCTAGATTTGAGTTTACATATCTAACTTAAATGCTGATGCACTTATTAAGCATTTGTTTCTGCATAGAAGGCAATACAGAGTCAATTTAACAGAACCTGTTACTGCAGAAGGCTATGGTGTCAGAGTTTTAGCAAGCTTGCCAAAACTAATTTTCCATGTTTGCACTCAAAATATCTCAAAAGTTTACCATTTAAAATAAAAGTAACTTCGAACTAATGTAAAGTAGATACTAGTGATCGATCTAATATATTTATCTCAGAAAAAATACAGAAATTCAAAACCATCGGACTATGCAACTTTAAGTAATCTGATAAATTCGGAGGTGAACGCTTAATCCATTTTACCATCCTGTCAGGATGTTTGAAAACCAATGTTGAGCAGGAGATGTTCTACTGTACATTGGCTGAAACAGCAAAACGTACGGTAGCAACACTGGGCGATTTACTTTGTAAAGAACTAGATACATATACCTATGTACTGATGTAGTAGATGCAGTAATTTGCACTGTTGCACCTAGTAATCGAGCCGTGGGGTGTACTCAACTTAATGAGTTCCAGGCAGCTGTCATAGACGCCTTCCTTTATGCCATGGTCGGTTCATTGTTGGAGTTTTACGTCCTAATGACATCTAAGGTCATATCAGGACGGGTACCGACTTGTGACAGTGTGCACTCATGGTGACTTTATAGTGCTGCCCCACTGGAAAACCAGGCTGCCAGCACCATGACCCAATATCCCACTCAGTCACATTATCCTGACACTGAGCTAACTAGTCCTTGCCCTATCCTATTAATGCTGAGCACCAAGCTAGGAAGCGACAAGTATACATTTTGTGAGTCATTGATATGACTCGACCGGGAATTGAATGCCCGATTTCCCGCACGGGAGGCCTGCGCTCTATTGCTTTGGCCACCGAGTTCTGAGAACAGGGTGCATCGCTACCACCTGTTGTCAATACATATTTATACTGACATGGTATTATAATAATATAGGCCTGTGTCCGGACGTCTAGGGGGCCTCATATTGCCAGGTCGTGTCCTATCCAAAACCTTAACCCATCCAAGTACTGACAAGGCTCAGTATTGCTTAAAGCCGCATTGTCTGAAGGAGACATAAACAAAAATGTTAAACCACTAAGCCTCTGACGTACATTTGATCCAACATATCCAACATACATACTATAAAGTCTCGCCGTGAATATGGCCTATGCTGCCGACACGGCAACAACCAATCAATCGATCAATATTATTAAGTGAAGCACCAGCTGCTGCATTAGAAGAGTATACCAGAGAGCGTGTATATAAACAGATGAGAGGGACAACTCCCGCGAAAATCGGTAACACAGGCTACAGTGGCGTTCCTGGCGGTTAGTGTTGAACAAGCTTTGAGTTTGCCGGTATGCGCAGTGCAAAACATTTGTTTTTATTCAAAATTAAAAGAAATACAGAAGCCTAACCTTATCAATTTAATATAATCCTTTTGGTAAACATGTTTTCTATATGTGTTCCAAGCGGTTTGTTTCTATGTGGTGTAGTTTTAGAGATATTTAACGTTTTCTGTATGAAGATTGCTCACCGCCATTGACAATGCCTTGAGTTTGCCGTGCGTGTAGTGCAAAACGTGTATTTTATTCAAAATTAATAGAAATACAGAACCCTAGCCATGTAAATTTAATATAGTCTCATTGTTAAATATGTTTTCTATATGTGTTCCAAACAGTTTGTTTCTATGTAGTGTAGTTTTAGAGATATTTCACTTTTTCTGTACGAAGATTGCTCAAGGCCATTGACAATGCCTTGAGTTTGAGAGCTGTGTCATATACTGTTCAACAACCACCACTTGGAGCGCCACAGTCGGCAGCTGTTACACGGTCTAGTATGGGAGTTGTCCCTCTCATCTGTTTATATACACGCTCTCTGAGTATACCAAGTCAATTTAATAGAACCTATTGCTGCTGAAACCTCTGTGCTTGACATTAAAGTTGCATAGTTCGATGGTTTTGAGTTTCTATCATTTTCGTTAGATAAATATATTAAATTGATTGTTATAATCTACCTTACTTTGGTTTGAAGTATCTTCTATTTTAAATTGATAACTTTTGAGATATTTGAAGTGTAAACATGTCAAAATAGTTTTGGCAAGCATGCCAGAACTCTGAAAACCATAGGCTTTAGCATTTAAAGTTTTTTTTATTAAATTGCCTCAGTATTCCTTCTATGTAGCAACAAATTCTTAATATGTGCATCAGTATCTAAGTTAGATATGTAGAACAGAAGCAATTCTAGATAATTGTTTTGCTTTTGAAAATTTGATATTTCTTCGGACTATGCAGCTTTGAATGTTTTCAGTTCAAATTTTTCTAGAGTTAGTCATTTAAAATAAAAGTTACTTCAAACTAAGGTAAAGTAGATTACAGTGACCAACCTAATTTATTTATTTATTTATTTATTTATAGAATTTGCAAATACTCAAAAGCATGTGATTATGTAACTTCACTTCAGTGATGCGACGAGAGATGGTGGTCCCAGCGTGACAGTGACTATAGCCCTACCAACAATTCTCAAATTATCAGCAATCACAATAAAACATGCACATCCTACTAGAAATAATCAGTTGGGTGCTCGTCCCCTGTCCAGTAAGGTCGTGGGTTCGAACCTTCGTAGAGTTAAATATATGGCTTCTGGTCTGGCACTAGGAGCAATGGAATGACGGTGACATTTCCATCACTTAAAGTTGCATAGTCCGATGGTTTTGAATTTTCTCTGAGATAAATATATTAGATCGATCGGTAGTATCTACTTTACATTAGTTCAAAGTTACTTTTTTTTTAATGGTAAACTTGTTTGATATTTTGAGTGCAAACATGACAAATTAGTTTTGGCAAGCTTTCCAAAATTCTGGCACCATAGACTTCTGCAGTAACAGGTTCTGTTAAATTGACTCTGTATTGCCTTCTCCGCAGAAACAAATGCTTAATAAGTGCATCAGTATCTAAGTTAGATATGTAAAATCAAAATCTAAATAATTGGTTTGGTTTTGAAAATTTGATATTTCATCGGACTATGCAGCTTTAATGAATGAGTGAAACAAACAAAAAGTAATTACAAAGACGACCCTTTGCTCCATTTATAGGTGTAGCTAATAATGGTGTCCCGTGATATCAGACATGGCAGTGGTTATCCTTGATATCCTCTGTGTGCTGCACTCTTTCCAACCCCCAACCCCCCACACTTTAAGTTTAAGGTGGAGACTGACTTCTCCCGAAATTAGGCATGTTGACGAGGCAACATGTTTAATTCACGCACGAGGCAAAGGTTGACCTCGGCACTGACCTCGTTTCCTCCCCATGACTCTGCCACTTCTCTCTTGGCTCTCGTACTAGCAACTTGATTTTCCCCTGCCCACCCACCCTCTTTATAGGGGGGTTAAGTGCTGAGGTTTTGATTATCTCGTGATTGTTGATTGCTGATGTTGTTATTGCATCTCGCTCCAGGCACTGACTCGGCAACTAGTCTGAACATTAAACGGGGCAACACGATTCCTCATGATTACACATTGAGTCCAAGGTGCCAGCCGCCTTCAGGTGTCCACCACAGCGACACCTTGTTTTCGGAGCCAGCCTCCTGTTCGCCCCAGCGGCATGATTACTGATATGATTCTATAAATCAATAAATGATTTGTTCTTTACATATGACTTATCGTCCTTTGTCCGAGTGTCGTGAATTATGTCGTGCAACAATTCCAACCATAGCTCACTTTCCATTCAGTGCCTGTACACATTTGAGATGCATGCCAAATATGCACATCACCCAGTTTAATGTAGGTAAGAAAATACACAAACGCACACTTATGCATGTATGTGTAACGGCCAGACGCAGCTGGCCTTCAGTGATTTGAAGCCCTCACAGGTGGCGCCAATGTTGCAGATGCTGTACTACATAGGGCCAGTTAGATAGGATAAGGTGAGTATACCATAATATAGGGAACTGAAGATTGATAGTGTCCTCGTTTATATTCCCATAATAGATTACAGAGCACATATACAGATATATATCTACATATATATATTA